>VDFB02270715.1:75105-360124 GCA_007258455.2 Sequoia sempervirens
ATTTTGGAACATTTTCAAAATTTAAACATCTACTCTAAAATAAAGCATAAAAATACTAAAAATTAAAAGCTTCCCCCAATTATTCTCCATGTATGACCCAAAGAATCAATTAAAACAAAGAAAATTGCTTTATGCTTCACTAGATTACTTTATAGCTACATATAAAATGGTACGAGCTTTTAAAGAGAGGGGTTTTATTTCTAGAAATTGAGTAGGTTTTGTATGCACCCTTAAATGGCACAACATACAGTCTTGTTCGGTTGAACTAACAAAACCAGCTACAAAAGGATTCATGAGATAGGTAGCTATATAATTGGCTCTGATCTTAATTAATGTCTATGTGCATACAAAGTTTTATGCCAGAATGGTTCAGAAAATAGGAAAAAAGAACAAAACTTGAAAAAAAATTATGCTCTTCTGACATCCACAAATTATGAACTTAAAATAAAAATAAAGCAGGAAATGGCATTTTATAGGAACAAGACCTCAAAATTTCAACTTAAATTCTATCCAAAGAATCATAAACAACAAATTAAAATGTAGCACATGGAATTTACCAACTGTCATTAGAATATTCTAGATCAACTCAAATCTTTGACTTCATCTATAGCAACACTTTCACTTCATACTCTGGCACAAAATACTTAGCACTTGTCGAGGCTGTCAGCTTCTTTCCAAAATAATGGAATAAGGAACATCCACTAGGACTAGGATCAACCTGCAAACTCAAAATTGAAAACAAAACAAAACCTCCATCACACTTCCAGTGTCTGGTATCTGGTTCTTCATCTCCTCACTCAAGACTCGAGCTCCAGGATTCTTTCTCCACCTTTCTTCAACTGATACTCTTAGAAAGCATTTAATACTTGATGCATATGTTATTACTGGCCCCCAAGTGAGTTTGAGCGTAGTATATTCTTCAGATACCTAGAGTATAATACCATTCTCCTACACTTTCTTTGCTTCATATTTAGCTACAGTGTTCCTACACTGTATAATTTCATCAATGACCTCCCTCGTTAACACCTGAATAGGAGCTCTATTTATTCTTTCAATTCATTATTTGAAGGCTTTAGCTTCTTTACTCTCCTGTCCTAATGTCTAGGGATCACAACCTTGATGTGCTAGCATTTCAATAAACTCTTTATCTTCATCAATAAATTTTCTACATTCAATGGTGACCTTTTCAAATCCGTCAATGCATTTAGTCAACATCTCACCTTCCCATTTCAATTGTTTCCTCCATTTTTTTGGCAATGGAAGTTCTTGTTTTGATTTTACATCAACCTATATTAATTCTTGGATATTTATTTGCATAAGAATTTCCACACTTTTCCTTTTTTCAATAACTTTCTCCTAGTGAAATCAACATTCACTTTCAAATCTTTTTTTATTTCTCTAACTAGTGGTATTCTTCCTTGTGCTTCCCTATTGCATCTAGGTGTTGCCACAATAGTGGTTTACACTTTTTGGGAGACTCTGATTTTTGTTAAAATCACATATTTTTAGAAAATATAATGATTTAAGTCTTGAAAAGTTCCATTTAAAGGATTCTAATTGAAGAGGGTTTGATCAAACCACCTTAGACCAAGCCCCCTTGGATAGAACCCTGCTAGTTTTAAACCATACCTATAACGAAGTCTCCTTTATACCTATCAAAATTCTAATAAAAAACCACTTTTGATTTACCTTTTGGTGGATCAAATGAATTAATTTAAAATTTAGTTTTTGTAAGTATGCAGTCTTTACTATAAGCTTATGAAAAAGTATAATTTTAATTAAATTAAATTAAATTATTATATTTATTTTTTATTTCTTGTGAATGTAGGTTTTTCACTCAAAAATCAAGCTATTTGTTCTACACATATGGAAAAATAGAAGATTATCAAAACAAAAATTGAAAAATATGAGTGCACTAGATATTGAAGTCCTTGATCCAACAAAAAAAATGAATTGAATTTTAATACATATAGAAAGGTTGTGTTATACGGTCCACCTATGTCTGAATTGCAATTGGTTTGACTTCAAAAATTCATTAAGGAAAAATATTCAATAAAACACTATGAAACCAATTGGAAGCAGTGGATATCATAGTTACAAATCTAAATTTGAAAAAATAGAATTTAATCCTTCATGGAAAAAAACTTATGTGCTATATGGTGAGCATCACTCCTTCAAAATAGTGTTTATTGAAAAAGAACTAGTTTTCGAAGGATATGGAAAAAGAAGTGCAATTTTATTCCAAAAATTTTGAAATATATATATTTAAAATCTATAGACAATATGTCACAAATCACTAGTTTGCATCATCTTCAAATTCCTCCCGGTTTAGCCACTATAGGTGTCTGAAAGTGAAGATTTAGTTAGAAAAAAATTATTTCAATGTCCAGTTTGGCCAAAAATTGTAAACCAGCATTGTGGGATCACCCATCTATAATGAATTTTTCTACATGCTTTACCCAATACTCAATCCATTATTTTAATATATTCCTTTTGTGGCAAACTACTGCAATTGCATCCACCTATTCTTGTGACATCAGTACTAGATGTTGGAGCAATTCAGTTGTGCTTGATTGGATAAAGTTAATGACTTTATAAAATGCTCCAAGGTAGCAACCTGTTCTTTCAATTCTCTTTTCTTCTATTTATATTTCTACACTCTGGCAACATTAGCATTCAAATTCACTTTTATTTCCTCTAACTCTTGCCTCCAAGATGAGTGTCCAAGATTAATACTTGTTATCTTGTACTCCTTAGGTGTTATTTCATATTTATCTTTATCAACTATTGGAGTAGCTATATGGATGGTTTTGTGACCATTTTCATTTCTTTGTATGACATGTCTTTCATTTTCTCTATGCCTAGGCTTATGAGTATCTACTTCCCATATAAAACTATTAAGATTCAGAGGCAATACTTCTACTTCTACTTCCATTGGGGAATCCAATTCCTTGATCAACCAATTAGATGTATCGTCACCTTTGTCTACCTCTGTAACATTTCTTCGTTCTTGGTTTCCACTTGATTCATGAACTTCTCTTGTATCTGTCATGTCCTTTGGAATGGGAATTTCCTCAATAATTTTTGGCATAGATTCAGGATTAGTGGGGTTCATCACTATCTCCTCTGTTTGAAGACTTATATTTTCCTATTTATCCAGATGTTCAACCTCATCTCTCTAGACATTAATTTCTTTATTCTCTACTACACCAAGATTTTCCTCATTTTCAATTCCATCACCTAAAAACTATATAGCTTCTTCTTTCTATATTTCAATTTCAACTTCAACATGGCCTTTCTCTAGTTCTTCAAAGACATGTGATTATTCATCCACATTTGGAACATTCTCGAGTGAAGGTTGGGAATCAAAAGTATCTTCAACAATTATTTCATCAATAAGATCCTGCTCTGCAATCTCCCTTGTTCCTTGTATAAACTCTTCTTTAGGGTATGTGCAAGATCATCATGGAAGAAACAAGACCTTAAGTGGTGAAAAATTCAAAAAAAATAGCGTTAGGAAACTTGATGTAAAAATTTGAATAAGTTATCTATATTATTTCAAAAATATGTAAGAATAAATTTTTTAAAAAATTGAATGTAGTTTCTAAGCTACTAGGTTTATTTAAAAAAAATCTATTTCGTGAAAATTTGAAATTTCAATGCAATAGTACTTAAATTTCAGGGAAAAAATAAGAAGTAGGTGACTGTCTGACCACCCTAACCACAATAAAATGATAATATTTTTTTATAAGATTTTAGATATATGTAGAGGACTCATGTCCCCATGTGATGCATATTTTTTTGTAATTTTTTTCCATGTAAATAATTAATTATGAATTTTTGATTACAAATTTTAAAAAATATTAAAAACTCGTATGTCTAACCACCTTAACATTGTCAAAACTTCATGAAATTCTTTTTTTTGGTTTAATCCTATAGTATCCAAAGCATAGAATGTCACACATGTTTCAGATTAAAAAAATGTGATACTGTTTGAAAGTTATAGATGTTTTTCAATCAGCCTATAAATCAGGAGTTTAGTCACAATTCAAATAGAAAATGAATAATAATATTTATTAAATGCAAATTAAATCATAATTTATGTCGGTTGAAGCTGAGAATCTCTCTTAAAAACCCTTTTCGTTTCATCAATTTTGGGTTAAAAAAAAGTCACTAGCCACATACCCTACACATACCTATCATATCACCACTTTTTGGCCCATCGTGATCTTGCACATACCCAGGTTCAACATTTATAGTATTAAAACCCTTATCCTAAATCTCTTTTGTCACTAGATGTACCATGGGTTTATCTTTAGACTTCTTTTCTTTCACTTTCTCCCACATAGCACCCCATTTGTCAATATGTTCTTTAATTATAGCTTCATCTTCTTTAGAAATCTCCTCCAAAACCACAGGAGTTCCTCCCAATGCTTGTTTCATACTAGCCATGTTAATAGAAGGGGAGAAGTAAACAATGTTGCAACCCTTTGAGACACATACTTGGTTTGTGTACTAACATTTTATGTTACTCTGCTTCTTCATCAATAACTAGTTTAGTTCTTAGTTTTGCTGTAGAGGAAGATGCACCTTTGGGTCTTACTTTCAATTTATCTTTACCTGTTTTTGCATCTTTATGATTGTCAGATGGTTTCATGAGAATTTTTTGTCTTGAAACTTCAAAGGTTCTTTCTTCAATTCTTATACCAAGGGCTACCTTACTAGCTTTCCTTCTCTTCTTAGTAGGCCTACTCTCCACTCTCAAATGTTGTTTCATCTCTTTACTTCCTTATTTTTTCTTCAAAGAATGTGGACTCAATTCCTCTTTCTCTCAAGGCTTTACAAAAGTCATCAATCCAGTGTTGAGTATACACTAAAACTAGTCTAGAGAACTCATCAATTGATGTCATATCTTCATCATCATAACCTAGGTCTAGGATGGGTTCATCATATACCCTATCTTCGTTATAAACTTTATTCAACACTTGGCCATCATCCTCTTCCAAGTGATCTAGGATATCATGAAGCTTGATAATTTGGGCAAATTTTAGAGACAATCTTTCATATTTTCTTCTTCTTACTATGTGCATGTCTTCACAATTAAGCCAATAATCTCCTAAGTGTGGTACATGAGCACAATAACTGGATATATTCTTGGAAATATTTCCCTCAATGTCATAATATATTCTCTGAAGTGGGAAATCTTCAAAATTATATGTTCTTAATTCTTCTTCACATAAGTATGGCACTCTAATTGCATTACACTTATAATTTCCTATCACAATAGGGAATTTAAAAGAGGCATTCTTGCAAGCATGGCTATAAAGATCCTGAGATGGTTTCAACTATCTCACCAATTCTAATAAAACAATTTTTTTTGTTGGGTACCTGGGCAACATGAAAGGATGTCCATCAAATCCCTCCACCCTAATGTAGGAGTAAGTAGGGAACTAAATATACCAGCCTCCCATTGGTCAAATGACACTTTGTGCTTCTAGGGACAATATTTCACCTTCCATTGTTCTGACTAGTTTCATGGAGAACAAATCATTGAATTTCCTATAATTATCTTTATATCCATGGATGGTGATCTAAGGTAAATGGGCATATATCAAACTATTTCCTACCTTCGTGCGTAGAGTACCAATCTATTTCAACCCTTGCTTGTTGGCTCTCATGGCACTTGAGTAAATAACATATGACTACGCATAAAAGCACTTGGTTTTGGGAAATGTTGCTATCTATTTGTATAATCTATCACTTATAAGCTTTCCCCAATGTAATTGCATGAGAATTTCCATTAGGCTGGATATTATTACAAACATCTGGGGTTCAAATTTTCTTGCATCTCTTGAAACTAGCTACCCTACTCAGTAGAGTTATAATATCTTGCATTTCTTTGTTGAACATAGACCTTTGAATTACTTTGTTCTATGGTGTAATCGGCTCTTGCCACCATTAGGTACTCATAATTTCTCTATTTCCTTCTTCAACATTATGATATGTCTTTCCCTTTTCTTTCATATCAACATTGTACATTTGTGTGTAAATGGGGAGACCAAATGTATATATAATTCCTTTCTATGAAAGGTCTACATAAATTCTCCCTTCTTTCTCAATGACCCTTTTGGTTGGGTTGTAGTCATTCATACATTGCATAACTAATTCAGGGGCCTCCATTGCTGGCAGAAACCCTCCTACTAAAAGTAACCCATTTGCCACAACATTCTTGGTACATTGAGAGGCATTTTCTTGTAATAACCACAAATGAATTTCAATATCAAAATACCATCCCATATGAGTGTATGTAACCATCACATTGATTGGTATGGCTTGTGAATTTTAGTATTTGAATTCATCTTCTAGCCTTGCATTAGAAGTACTCATTTTCTCTAATGTGTTCTTCATTTTCAAAATGTGTGTCTTGTGTGCAAGTTAGGGTTACATTTAACCAAAACTTATAGTTTATAATATTTTTAGTTCATTTTTCAATTAAATTTAAAAATAAAAGAATAATCAACATTTCAATTTCTAAAAATGGAAATACCATTTTGAGATCCTTCCAACTTAAAAATCACTAACAGAATGTCAGTTATTCGAGACATACTTGGTTCTAGTTGATGATAATGACCTTTTAGAATGCAACTTCAAAACCCTTGGTAGCTATGTTTCTTGATTTCTTGAAATTTACCTCTCCTTGTGCGCCAATGTCATTTCGTTCTTTCAATGTCCTTTGCAAATTTGTAGCATGATGCAAAGTGGAGTGTTACAAAAGAAATTGCATGCTTGAGGTGGTGCCAAGTACATAGGTAGTTCGCCACCTTCACTAATTACTTGTTATTTTGCATTAATTCCTTGAATAAAGGTGTAATCATTATGGATTATGGTCCAAATCATGAACACATAGATTTCTACATGGGCTTGCTACTAGAGGAGAAAGATGACATGATTATTATACGTGGCAGTCAGATGTCACACCAATTCTTTGTAAGGTATAGGTCATTAAAGATATGTGATCAATTTGTAATCATTGGGATTGAGGTTTTCTGGTATTGACTTTAAGAAGAATCACCAGGATCTAGGAATTTACCTCTAACTTCAGAAAGAGAAAATAGGAACAAGAGAAAACACCAAGAACTGAGGTCAAGAGAGATTAACAAATTTCAAAACAAAATCTCCTATTTTTGACTTTCGAATAAGGAAAAGAAAAGGAAATAATAAAATAACAAACTCTGGTACAAAGGATATTATCGGGGTTGACAACTTTGGCCAATGAAATACCAGGTAGAGCTAGGATGAAATGAAGATACAATTCACCTTAATGCAAATGTAGGACTCTAATATTTCAGTTTCTGGCAATATGTTAAACTCTTATGAAAAGACCAAAACACCAAATCTGGGAAATAAAAGGATAAAACAAAAAGGGCAAGGGAAATTGAAAGTGAGATCAGCAACCAACCAAGCCATAGAATGATGCCAAAGCAAACAAAAGCAAAAGGGGACAAGGGAAAGGAAAAAAAAGGGGGTCCACATTTTTCCAAGGGGAAAAATGGGGCATGTTGTGAGACCACATAAGAAGTCCCAGTTCTAGTCAAAATTCTTGAATTTTTACAAATTCAAATACCCATTTGGTAGATTTCTATTCCCACACAAAAACCTAGTTTTTGCAATGATTCCTTGGAATGAGTCTTGAATTCAAATTAAATGCATAATTTCCAATGTTTTAGACCTCCTTCCATCCATCTCCAAATTTCCAAGTGCACATTTTCATTTCTATAGCTTTTTGTTTTGTTTCATTTACTTTTATAGGTCATTTTGTAGTGTATTACATTCAATTAGGGTTTAGTGTTGCATCTTTCATTTCATTGTCTTTTCCAAGTACAAACTTGGTGGTGAACCCCTTATTAGTTTGCATTCAACCCATAGAACATCTATCTTGCAAGATCTCTTTCTCCTTTGCATTGAGATCTCAAGGGTTTGTTCTTGAGTGAAAGTGAATATTGTCCTTCTAGGTCTTAAACCCTAGGTGGAAAACAAAAAAATTTTCCACTTTTCAAGAAGAAAGTAGAAAAATATTTGTCTAATTAAATGTTTCAAGAGATGTGTTCAAGCTAGTGACAAAAAGTGAAGAAAATGAAGATGAAATCAATCTTAAACATTTTGTTGAAGGATATTTGGATAGACCATATGCAATGGAAAGTGTTACACTTATAGATGTAGCTAGATATTATTCTTATAATCCCAAGTGAATAAGAGATAATAAATGGGAAGCAAGGACTATGGTAGCTATTGTGAGAGTGTTTCAAATATTTACCACCATACCTACCCGTAAATTAGAAAAATGGATTGACTTTAGTTGGTAAAAATTATTATTGTACAAGGAATTTTGCAATATAGAAAGAGATATCAAAATTGATGAGATTGTAATTAAATCAAATTACGAGTCACTCAACTGCAATCCATGGTATTTGGAACAAAGGAATATTATAGATGAAACTAAAAAATTATAATGATTATGAAGATGACAATGTTATACCTAATGATCAAAATACAATTGAACACGAGTGGTAGATCATCTCAAGACTACACTGTGGAAAAATTATGGATGTAATAGAGATAGAAATGTTGGGTAGAAAATATGTTGATAGACAAAATCTATGGAGTATCGAATATCAAGGAGAAGATTATACGAATACGGCAATAAATTTTATCAATACCATGAAAGAGAATGGATTATTATTACTAGAAGATATGATGTCAAGTGTCTCTTATGGAAATTTAGGTACTAAGAAAAAAAGAGAACTTGATATTATTATGTCACATTATCATCAACATGAAAACGTCATGCCATTGTGCATGATAATTCAAGGAACAATTGGAATAGATAAATCATATCTAATTCATGCAATTCATCAAGCTCTTCAAGATACATCAACACCACAATGCTCTCCCTTATTATTACTAGCACCAAGTTGAGTTCCAACTTTTAACATTAGTGCACTGACTATTCATTCAACACTAAGAATTCCACTTACAGATTTTGTTGAGTTAGAATGCACAAGGCTCACAACCTTCCAAGAAGAGTTGCAACATATAAAATACATAGTGATTGATGAAATGAGTTTTATTGGACAAAATTTTCTTTAAAATAGTGATTCAAGACTATGCCAATCTTTTCCTGAAAAATCAAACTTGAGTTTTGGAGGAAGATCAATCATTTTGGTAGGCGATTTGAGTCAACTACCTCTTGTTAGTGACAAACCAACTTATGATAGTAATGTACATGAAAAATTATTATGGGAGGAATTTAAGATAGTTGTTACTTTGGATAAGGTATTCAGGAAAGAAGGTGAAGGCGAAGATCAACAAAGGTTTTGCCAATTACTTACAAATATTAGAGATGTACATCCAACAATCGATGAATGGAAATTATTGATGAAAAGGCTAGATGCTTCATTGCATCAAATAGTTTGAGAAGAGTTTGATAATAATATCCATCTATCTGTAACAAATGATAATGTACATAACCATAACCAAAAAAATATATATTCATTAAGAAGAACAACTGCCTATAGCATTGCAACTAAAGAAGGTAGTGCTAATCCAACAAAAGGTCAAAATGATGAATTAGATGTTGAATTATTAATTGAAAAGGATGCACGAGTAATGTTAACATCTAATCTATGGATAGAATTAGGCCTTGTAAATGGAGCTTTAGGATACATTTGAAATATCATATACAAACCTGGAAGCGCCCCACCAGATCCACCATCATATGTAATGGTTGAATTTGATAATTACTCAAAAATGCCATTGAAGATGCAATTCCAAATATTATTCCAATTGCACTAATACATAGGGGATGCACACATTAATTTTCATTATGATTAGCTTGGGCACTAACAATCCAAAAATGACAAGGATTGACTATTTCCAAGGCAACAATTGATATATAGGATAAAAAGAAAGAACATGATTAACATTTGTTGCTATTTCATGTGTTAAATCCTTGGTCGGAATTAGAATCTCACCACCATTTTCATACGATCATTATGAAAAAATGAAAATAGGGAAGCAACTCACCAAAAGGATAGCTGAGGAAGAAAGACTCAAATATTTGGAAGCACAATATTTTATGTAATGTATATATTATTGGATATTATTCTTCTATTAAATTTTACTGATATATCATGAAGATTATTTTTTTAGTTTAATATGAAATGTCTCATTCAATAATTGCAAAGGATAAAAATACTTTTCTCAAACACAATAAAAACATTCTAAAGTAATATTTTATATGCCACATTATGGATGCTACTAGCTTAGATGCCTTAAATACATCTATCTAAAATACACTAAGAGATATCAATCTTGAGGCACTATCTATTATTAAAAATAGTTAAACTATAGGAACCTCGAGACTAATATCTCTCGATGTATTTTAGATAGATGTATTTAAGATATCTAAGCTCATAACATCTATAGTGCGACATGTAAAATATTACTTTAGCATGTTTATCAAATAAAATACAACAAGATATATTATCCTTAATTACAATATTATCCTTCTTGATATAGTGAAATAGATAAGAAAAAATATTATAATTAGTGTAGAGAAAGGGGATTCACTACTCATGAGTTATCTTCACTTAGAGAGCCTCATGGGGTGAATTTCCCTAAGCTACCTCAAGGAATAATGTGAGAGTTATAGAATTAGAAAGAGAAGGTCTAAATTAGATTTTTTGGACAAACTAATGGGCTCTCGGCCAAAGGATGACAACGTATAATATGGACGACACTGTAGTGTGCTGGCATCTCGTACATGCCAGAAAGTGAGTTTATCACATAAAATAGCTAAATGACTACTAGCAATCTAATTGTTGAGAATTTACAGAATGTGATAAAGTAATAGAATGTAGAAGAACTAAAATAAAATGAAATAGATGATAAAGAGAATAAAAGATAGAAAGGAAATAATTACAACCATGCAAGTGATGAAGTCTCTAGCAAATGAATGTATTTAGAGCCTACATGTGTTATATCTAGAGAAAGTGTTGGGGCTATATAGGGGTTTTCCTCAGTCAAACCCCCATTTTAGTGTCCCTACCTCCATGGACAGGGAGATAGAAAGAGAGAGTGTAACTGAAATGGAAAAAGCATGTGATGAAAGAAAAACCCACTTTAGGAGTAGAAACTGCACCATCAAGTATAAGTTATAAAATCAATCCCCGCTTGAGGAGGAGAACCCATATCACAAAGTAAGGATACAAAAAATAGGGGATGTTGAATCCCAAAATGCTCACAAGCACAAGGTAAGGGAGATAGAGCTACAAGGCTTAAGGAAGCCAAATGGAGAGAGCAATAGAGCTGCAAGAGCTAAGAGTGTTGCAGGGGGTGTTGTGAGAGCTTTGGAGAATACTGTTGTAGCAAGCAATGGAGCTGTGCAAGCAAGAGAAAGATGGTAGAATGATGGAGAGAGAATCCAAGAAGGAGAAGAAGAAACTAGAAGGCCAAATGAATTGAAAGGATGACTTTTAACGAGAGAAGAGAAGTAAAATGAAGCTTCTCGAGTAGTTACAAGGCATCCCAAGCCATTACCATTGACAAAAGTAGACGACAAGTGGAAAAATTGATTGAAAATGGTCATTTGAATGTTGAAAGATCACAAGACACAAGAACGATGCACAAACATCCATATGATGCACTAGTATCTGAATGCATCATGTTATAAAATGACACAAACCAAAAAAACCACAAGGTTTGACACAAAGCTGACACTCGAAGGTAGCTACTAAAAAGGTGTCCTAAGCATCCTGAGAGGGGAAAATGTTGATGCAACATCTAAAATGAGCCTACACAAGATGCTAAGGGAGTGGACACTAAATCGGTTACCTAAATGCACGTGAAATTGCAAGGGTGAAATTTTACAACATTACATTTTCTCCCCACTTTAGTGGGAATATGAATCTACACTAATATGCATGCTAAAGGAAATTTACTAAACATAAATAACATCATGATGCCAAAAGGATACTATAAAGGAAGTAGACAACTCTTCAAACCAAGGAAGCATGCCCCCAGGCTGAAGACCTACAATACAAATGTGTTAGATGAGAAATACCTAAACAATACAATAATGTTAGAACACAAAAACCAATACATCATGTGGTTAGAATATAAAAACACACACATACACACAAAAAACTAAAGTAGTTGAGTCAATAAAGTGGAAGAGACCTTGATGTAAAAGGTTGTCGCAGTACTATGTGTCATCCCCAAATTAAAAACAATAACACATAGAAGAATTCTAAAATTAAGAGAAGAATGTAAGGATCAATTGATTCAAGAGAAGGAAGTTCCCAAAAGTCAGGGAAGCAATATCGAGGAGAGAAAGAACATATACCCAAGATGAAGAAGATGCATATCTTTGATCCAGTATATGCAATTAAGAGGAGAAGAAAGAGAAGAGAATTTAAGATCTAGAAAGGAATGAAGATTAAAAAAGAGATGGCTCCATAGGTACTCTCTCTTGAGGAGGTTTGAATGAAGGGACTTTGCAGCTTTGTGGAACTACAAAGTTGAACAAGGCTCACCGAAGGATCACAGACCAATGATGGAAAAAACCCATAGGATGCAAGCACTTCACAGGCCTTCAAAGCTAAAAAGAAGGTATTCCCCCAAGTAATCTCTCCTAAAGGAATCCCAATGAAAGGGGACTTTGCAGAGTCAGATTGGGCCTTACAAGTGCTTGGTACTTCAAGGTTGATTAAAAAGGAACTTCCCAAGTGTAGTTGTAAAGCAACATGTTAATCCACAGACTAAACATTTTAGGAAATCTTGATGAAAAGGAGCTCTAGAGGTCATCTATCCTACAAAGCAAGACTAATTAGAGAAGACTATGGCTACTGCAAGCTATGTTGTAGGATAGTCATAGAAAAGATAGGTCTAGTCAGGTTTCCCTCAAGTTAGACACCAATGAATTCGTTTGAGAGAAAATATTTCAAATGGATCCCTTGGAAACCCTTCAAGAGAGCAAGGGGCCCACTCAAGGGATGCTTCATTTGATAGGCATAGAGAAGAGAGGAGGTCCCTTAAGGAGGATGCATATCTCCAAAACAAGTTATCACTACCCCCAACATAAAGGGGAGGAGAACCATGCCAGATACTTAGAACATGCAGCATAGAGGTAGACCTCGATATCACTTGTCATTCAAAAAAGGGGCAGATGCATCAAAAAATAAATGAGTGATGGTACCTAAATCAAGAAGTTGTATTTTATCCTTCAAGGCCTTACATTCACTAGTGGAATGGCTAGGAACTTGATGGTATACACAGAAAGAATGCTTTACTATATCATGCTTATGAAATTTTTTATGTGTAGGAGAAGGATGAGTAATTAAGCATAATTTTAGAAAGCTCAACATAATATGCTCTTACTCAAATAAAGAATGAGGAGCAAGAAGCAACCCTTTCTCTTATGGAGAAAAGTTTGACTGCTCACAAGAAGAAGACACGAAGACATTAGATAATGGAGGATCTTCATACAGAGAATTATTCCAATGGTGGGGATCACACTCCTCTATGGGATTGCCATCAACCTTCTTGAGAGGACTACCAACATTATTCTATTTAATAGAAGCACAATCATCTTCCTCAAAAGGAGGAGGATTGGAATTAAGGACATTACAAATGTCGCTCACATTATCCCATGATACAAAAGAATAATCATCTTTGATAGTAGGTGTGGATGATTTTATCAAAAGGTATAAGTGAATTGAGGTGACTTTACATTTTGCAGTGAAGGGTTCTATAAATTCTAAAGAACCCCAATCGTCACCAAGACATGCATTTTTTTGAGGAGTAGAATTAGGATTTCTTAGTTCAAAAGGATCTTCTTCAGGGGCAGCTATCTTAAGAGTATCCTTTGTAGTAGGTACCACTAGAGTAAACATCGACACATTCAAAGAAACTAAAGGAATAAGAGTAGGCACAACCAAAACCTGACCTACAACTACCATTTAACATAAGTGCATAGCCTCAAGGCCAACCTTGATTGTGACTACTCGATTATTGTAAATGAACTTAATAGATTTATCCAAGGTAAATGAGATTGCACCCATAGCATGAATCCACAGTCTACAAGAAGAAGGTTATATGATAACTTTTCTAACATATACAAGGGTGGGTATAGTAATGGGTCCCAACCTCAAATTCAAGACTATCATGCCTAGGGCTTATGGAACCAATGAATGACAATAGAAGAATCATTAGGAGAAGATGAATCAATATCAATATTAGGCAATAGATCAATGCTACATACATTGAGTGCTCAACCAGGATCAATGAGAGTACATCTAATGCTAATATTATTAATGTTGACTATAATCATTAGAGGGTTCACTTGCTTTTGCACATCCATGGGCAGAAGTTCTTGTGGGTAAAATGTGATATTCAACAAATTCACATGAATATGAGCTATCAATGCATCAACATCAGTCAGCCTAGCAAACGAAAGTAAGAGGATCTTCTGATAGGCATCCTAAAGCATACCTTGGTAAACTAGAATAGACTACAGTAATTCCCACAATGAGATCTTAGCTAGAGTAACTCGAAGTTGCTCGAAAAGATCATAATCATTGGGTGCTTTAGTTATAGGTTTACGGAGCTTGAAGAAGACTTTATTTTTTATTCATTATGTTCTTATAAGTATGGGCTAGCACTCTATAAGAGGGAGCCTTAGAAATATCAGAAGAATCACTATCAAATGGAACACCATCAATAGAACAAATCCTTTTAGGAGAAGGACTAGCCAGAGTCAGACAAATAACCAATCTCTTAGGCCTTTGATAGATATTAAAGAGACATAGATTACATTTATAGACTCATCACAACTAGTGGAATAATTATTTGAAGACATATTCTCAACATCGATCCAGGGAGGATCAGATGTGGCAGGAGGTTCATCATTCGCTAATGCATCATCTCTAGAAGAGAGTGCATTGGAATGGAGAGAAGGTAGAGTAATGTTAAGAAAAGTATCAATGATTTCATCTTCTTACAACAAGATGTCCTCCAAAGCAAGAGGAATCTCATGAGAAGGATCATAGATACAAAGTGACATGGGAAAAGCCAAGTCACTATCTCATGCATGAAATGGAACATCATTAACATTTTGAATAAAATTAGATACTGAACTCATAAAAGAGGATATTAAATTCACTTTGAAAATATTAAACTAAATATAATAAATAATGAATAAACAAGTTGGCTAGTGATAGAACTGAGAAAAACTGAAAATCTAGATTTTCATACTTTTTTGATATTTTCTAAGTTCTAGTAATTTACATTTTTGGAGGAATTTGAAGAAAAATTTGGGGTTGAAACTTGCGCCGGTCCCTAAAATTTGATAACTAAAGGCATTGTATTTTAGGGCCTAAAATAGTCCTCTTGGAGAGCTTCCAACAGTGTAAATAGTACTGAATTCTAGGCACCGAGTCAAAAGTTACGACCCCACCAAGTTGGGATAAATAAATTCCTAGTTTTGTGCTTTCACATTGGATTCACCAAAATGTAGAGAAGGGGGATTCACTACTCACGAGTTCTCTTCACTTAGAGAGCCTCATGAGGTGAACTTTCCTAAACTACTACAAGGAACAATGTGAAAGTTCTAGAATAAAAAAAACTAGGGACCACAAAAATTTTCTAGATAAACTGATGGGCTCTTGGCCAAAGGACAACAGTGCGTAATACAAATGACAATGCAACATGCTAGCATTCCAGAGATGTGCTGGCATCTCATATGGGTTAGAAAGTGAGTTTATCACAGAAAATAGCTAAATGACTACTAGCAATGTGATTGTTGAGAACTTATAGAATGTGATAAAATAATAGAATGTAGTAGAACTAAAATAAAGTGAAACAAATGATAAAGAAAATAAGAGACATAAAGGAAATTCTTACAACCACGCAAGTGATGAAGCCTCCAGCAAATGAATGTCTTCAGAACCTGCATGCGTAAGATTTGGAGAAAGTGTTGGGGTTATATAGGGGTTTTCCTAAGTCAAACCCCTTTTTTGGTGTTGCCACCTCCACAAATAGCTAGATAGAATGAGTGAGTGTAACCAAAATGGAAAATGTGTGTGGTGAAAGAAAAACCTTCTTTCAGAGTAGACCCACGCCACCAAGTATGACTGATAAAAGAAATCCCCACTCAAGGAGGAGAACCCATATCACAAAGTAAGGATGCAAACAATAAGGGATATGGAATCCCATAATGGTCACAAGCATAAGGTAAGGGAGATAGAGCTGCAAGGCTTAAGGAAGCCAAATGGAGAAAGCAATAGAGATACAAGAGCCAAAAGTGTTGTAAAGGGTGTTGTGCTTTGGAGAATGTTGTTGTAGCAAGCAATGGAGATATGCAAGAAAGAGAAAAATGGTAGAATTCTTGAGAGAGAAGCCAAGAAGGAGAAGAAGAAACTAGAAGGCCAAATGAGTTGAAAGGATGACTTTTAAAGAGAGAAGAGAAGCAAAAAGAAACTTTCTAGGCAGTTAGAAGGAATCACGAGCTATTACCACCAAAAAAAAGTAGATGACAAGTGGAAAACATGTTCATAAATGGTCATTTGAACATTGAAACTTTGTAGGATGCTAGCACAACATGCAGATGTCAACGTGGTGCACAAGTATCCAAATGCATCACGCTACAAAACAATATGAATGGGAAAACCACAAGGTTCAATGCAAAGCTAACACACGAAGGTAGCTATTGAAAAGGGGTCTCGAGCATTCTGAAGGGGGAAATGGCTGATGCAGGGGCTAAAATGAGCCTACACAAGATGCTAAGGGAGTGGACACTAAAGTGGGTACCAAAATGCATGTGAAATTGCAAGGGGTAGTGATTATTATTAATACTACTGTTAAAAAATGTTGTTTATTATCACCTTGATTATTATATTATCCTTCTCTCATTTTTAATTTTGTTTACCTTAATTAGAGATATTACTTTACCTTAATTATAATATTATCCTTCTCGGCGTAGTGAAATAGTTAAGAAAAATTAATAACTTTATTTTTCCATTATTGATTCTAGAACACAAACTCTCTATCCCAATATTTAATTATTTTAATTATTTCAATTTAACTATCAAGTTCTAACTGTGCTAACTATATTAATTATGTTAATTAATTATATTTATTTAGTTAAGCTAAATAATTAAAAACATGTTATTTTAATAATCCATTATTGTTCTATCAAATATATTTCTCTTTATACTCAACCTCATTATTTGATAAACATATTTTATTGTATTAATGCTATTATTAGAAAATGTTGTTTGCTATTACCTTAATTATTATATTATCCTTCTCTCATTTTTAATTTTGTTCCTAACCTTCTCAATATCCTATTATATCATACTTATCTATTTCAAGACATATTTCGATATTTTCATGCAATATGCTATATATCATATTCATCTTCTATCATTGTCTTTTTTGAATTCTTTTATTGATATCTTATATTTTTAATGTTTTAATAAATTTTATCTAGATTTAATGTCAATTTTCAATTAATATATTTATTTTCATTTTTTATATTATTCTTTTCTACTATATTTTATTCTTTACATTAAAATATCTTATAATATGACATAATATTCTATTAATTTTTCTTTGTATTATTTTATTAGTGATTGCTATCTTAATATCTTGGAGATGTTATTTTTTTAATTTTTAACTTGATTTTTATTTGTTTATTTTTTTATTATATTTTTGTCTAGTTATTTGATTCCAATTTTTTTGGTTCTATTTAATTAAAGTAAAATAAAAATATTATAATATTTTTATATTAATTTGTATGATTTATGAAAGTATTTTCAACTTTAATACAAATTCATTTGTTGCTACTTCTTACTATAATCATATAAATAATTGATATTTTAATTGAATTACTCATATTTATACTATATTATTTTCATAATTTTAATTTTAATAATATCTATCCTATAAATAGTGAAATCAATTATAGTTTAATAATTATCATTTTAAATATATTTTTCTTCTTTTTATACTTTTCTTTAAATTGTCTTTATTCTTTATTATAATTATACTATTATTTGTTTTATTCTATTTTAGTATGTCAATACATGTATCTTGTTTCTTAATCTATCTATATTGTCATTTTAGTATCATTATAATAATAATAATAAGTTGTTTAAAATTAGAGATTATATATGATGTTTGTATTATCTTTTGTCTTCAATTCTTATATTCATTTTACCAATTTTAATATCATAGAATTATATAGATTTCTTGTTTACCAATTTTTGATGTGTTTATTCTTTAATTACTATCTAGCTGTGCAGCAGCCCGTGTCTTGGGTACCTCGAGTGAGCTGGGCGAGACTAGTCCCCTACAGGTGAGATCCACTACCCAAACTAACTCTACTATTGAAAATGATAAGAAAACGAATTTGTGAGTCCTGAGTAGACAGGCATACCACTTATGCAAATATTACTTTGAATTTACTTTGAATTTCTGAAGCGCTGGGAAAAATCTTTTCAACTAGATTCATTCTAGATAGTTTTGAGAATGCATACACACCATATAAGTGTTTTTTGAAATACTTACAGGCAATTCTAATATAAACTAATATCCGTAACTAAAGTCTGGATTAATGTAAACAACCATCAATCAAAGATTAATAGACCGATATAACTTTTGCATGAGGGCCCTCCCCAAGTAAGCCTCAATAAAACCATATTCTTGAAAGGGTCAATCCCAGCCGACCCCAAATAAGCCTACCCAAGGACAACTTCTTTGAATGCGTCCATGCATAAAAATGTAATATAGATGCCGTGGACGTGACTTTTGTATTGACCTGAGGCATAGAGTGTGCCGAAGACGTGACGTTTATATTTGAATTCTTATCTCGATTTGGAATCTACAATTTAGTTGATAAGATCATCTTTGACAATGCTCACATCTTGAATGTAAATGCATCCCGGTACACTAATCGGGCAGAAAGTTGTTCAAACTTGACCTTCAATGTCAAGAGAATATAGGAAAAATTTTCAGCTTATTATTACTAGCCTGAGCAGAACAATAAAAATGGAGGCGGATCCAAGAACATATGCAATCTGGATGTAATGGTTAGATGGGTAACTGCAAGTCTTCTGAAGTATATAATCCCACTGCCAAGTTAATTCTGATGGATGGAGATATGCTGGAGTTTGTGAAGCCTGTGAACGTAGCAGAAACCATGAGGGGAACGAATGGCTTCTTTATCTGTCATTCTGATTCCATTGATATCAACCAATATTTGTCTCCTCTTCCTCCAGAACACCAACTGAAATTGGGTCACCTTTACTTTGAACTTCCTGTAAAGAAACTTGAATACCCTCTACCCGCTTCCGACATGGCTGCCTTGGCCACAAAAGCCTGCGCTGCTATGAAAGTAGCTCATTCCAAAAGCAAGTGTTGCGTTAAAATCATGGCGTTTCCCAGCAGAAGTAAATTACAGTCAGTAGGCGAATATGAAGAATCGAATGTTGCCAACGGATCAGAAACGTTAAACAGAAATATGGGTATCAATCGGATACAGCTGATTGACTACAAGACGAGCAAGTCGAGGCTTTCCACCATACCAGAGGGCTTCGCTTCTTGATTTCGCCGAACAAAATGTTTGCATGTACAAACAAGTAATTAGGTATGTGTGTGAATGGGTTTGTGAATACTCTAGTTTTTAGTTTACAATATCTGATTGACAACATGTTTGGAAACCATTGTCGTTATTGCATGCAAACCGTTGTGAAGCTATGCTATTCTCAGTTTTGCTGAAATTATAAGATTATAAGATTTATTTTTCTGTTTTATTTGTGTGGTTCATGATTACATCCTGGGTATAAGGTTGAATGCAATATGATAAGATAGGGAGCAATAATTGTCTGTATGCCCTACATTTGTGGTTGAGTTATGTAGTTACTATTTTCAAGAGTGAAAAAAATAGTTAATTACAACTATACCTTCTTTTTTTTTTAATCTATTTTTGTATTTAATGGTAGTTACTATGCATATTCGACAATAAGAACATATGCATTGATTGTTTTTTAAAAGACCTGTCGTATTGTTTGAGCCAGCTATGCTAAGCATAGAGAGACGAAAAGAAAGGAAGTAGAGGAAAAAGATGTTGAAGTGAGACTTTTGTTTTGAAATATTTAATATTTAAGTACATTTTGAAAAGTGTTGGTCCTATGGGTATCTTAAGTAGGGAAAAGGTATTTACAGAGTTCATTGGAAATGTTGGAGGATTTGTGTCATAGATACTCATTGTCAAAGAGTAGCTTTTTGTGTTAAGTGGATTATCAAAGTTCATTGAAAATGTTGGAGGATTTGTGTTATAGATACTCATTGTGAAAGAGTAGTTTTTTTTTTTTTTTTTGGTGTTAAGTGGATTATCAAAGTTCTTCAAGAAAATGAGGCTTTGAACAATTTTTCATGGTATTATATTTCCTTTAGACTTTATTATAGCAAAAATGTTTGGGAAGACTCTAACATTCATACAATTCTAATAATAATGGATCCAACTCAATTTTTGTGCTTTCTTTGGATAAGTGTGTATAGACATCTACGTAGATGATAAAGCCTTAATTAATTTGAAATACAAACACTATGAATGTCATTGTACTATGTGTTAGCTTGTATTAGTTGGGCGCATATGCTTTGTAAATCATCCCACTCGTTGTCAAAATAAATTATTTATCCTACATGTATGAGATGGTAATAGTTGTCTTTTGTAATATTGTCTATATTATAGTGGCATCTCAAATGAAAGTCATCTTGTATATTTGTAACTAGAGAATACTATTTATCTTGTTTTATCAAAGTGGTCCTATTATGTTAATAAATAGTTATATTTGTGTCATTTATATGTATTCAATTTATTTTATCTTGCAAGTTCAATACATGTGGTATTATAGCTCTTTTTAAGTCCACTTTTGCATGAAACATTACCAATTTAAGTCCGTGTATAGCCATCCATCATATTCTCTCACCTCACCCTAAAGGGATTTTGGTGATTATAAAGTGGTTATGGCTATAGTTAACCTAAATTTGATACCTATTTTGCTAAAATTTTCTATTGTAAGTAGCTTTTCTCCTTTTTAGGTTAGAAATCTTATTGCTAAGAATTTTCAAATTTTCTTAGAAGAGTTATCTTTCTTGACTAAGCTAGGTCCCCCCCTAAAGTGTTTACTAGAGTGATGAGTATGTTGGATCAAATAACTAGACCTTAGACAACATATGCATATAGTTGTGTGTTTCCATATCGTTGTGTTGTATTGGAAGACCCCCTATATCTTCATAGCCTAACCTAGGTAAGCTTTTATTATTTAAATTTTGAGATGTAGTGATAAGTGATTAGCCCCAATATGTTACTCATCAAATATCTTGGATATGAAATAGTGGGTTATGGGTACTATCTTAAAACTCGATAGTTAGCACTCTAAACTGGTGTATCAATACTTTTTATGAGTAGGATAATTATATTGTTGTGATAACAGACAAGACACAACCTATTGTATGTTCCCTTTTACCCCTACCTATATAGAATTTTCCTTGAATATGGTGAATCTCTCTTTTCATTTATTTTGGGTATTAATATTTGGCATTAGTTAGATAGGTATCAATTTTCTCTATACACAATTACATATCTTCATATTCTACAATATTCCTCTAGATCTACAATCTTATATGACCAATTTTCTCTATAATCATACTCTTAGATTTGGAACTTCTAAACAAAATTTCTCCCAATCTAGGCATAATTTATCAATATTGATGTAAACTTTAGGGAAAAGGATATTTGAATAATAATAATAAAAGATTTTTTTTTCCAACTTTTACCCCATTTAGTGAATTGTCTTTGTACACTTATCATCTTCACACTAGTCAATTTGAAATATAAATCTTGTTAATCTCTTTTTGGGTTGATCTCTTCTTCTTCACCATTTAAGAACCTTCACAATTGTGCTCATATCTACCTTCTAATACTTTTTTCATTATTTTTTTTAAGCTCAAAGTAATCTCTATGGTGGAGAGTCGCAATTCTTAGGACCCATAAAAACTCACTACATGCAATCTCTCATTGAACACCTTCACCAAAAGCATAGGGAAAACCTAATTAGATTTCAACAACTTCACATAAACTATCTTCTCACTCTCATATCATTTAACATTACTCCTCTCAAGTTCTAACATGCACCATTATTTGACTCCTATATATGATGGTATAGATCCTGCTCGACTTCCCTAATCAAAGTGAGCCTCAATTACCCCCGAATCTAGAATTCCCAAAATATGATGCTATAGACCCTACTAGTTGGTTGAAGGGGATCATTATTTTTTTTTAGTCAAATAAAATTTGACTAGATAAAAATCTCTTAATTATATATTTTCACTTGTAAAATAAATACATTTAGTGCTTTCAATGGTTAGATATGACCCACCTATTTCTCACCTCATTGTAATTTTACAAGGAATTCATAATTCACTTTAGCCTTATTTATAATGAGGATTTTTAGTTCTCTCAATAAATTACAACATACACATTTAGTTAAGAAATACCAAATTGAGTTTAAGAAAGCAAAGATTTAAACTCATGGATTTCATTTATCATTTTATCTATTCATGTCATTAGTACTCACAAAGAGGGTTTTTAGGAGAAATTTTTCTTGTTGAAACTACGTTCCTATGGTTCAAATATATATCCTTGTTAAACCATATATTTTTGGGCATGAGGCTTATAGGCTACCCTTGCACTCTTAGGATGTTTCACCTAAAAGGAGAGAGATAAATCTCATGCAAAATCAATGATGGTTCACTCAAATTATGCAATGTATGATGTTATTAAAACTAAATGTAATGATCTAAGTGCAACTGGATGATCTATTTGACTGATTATGAATGGAAAATCTAAGAATTATGCAATGTTGGAAAAAAAATGTGATATGCAAACATGAACTAAGTATGAACAAAATGCAAAACAAAAAAGAAAAAGGTTGATTCAAAGTGCACCTGGAGGTCTAATGAAGATTCAAGAATATTCTAAATTCTGATAGAGATCATTCAAAATCACTAGTGGGACTCATTCGCCACTGATAGCGAATCAATCTTGCTTTTCATGAAAACTATTGAAAGCTGGTGATTGAGTGTCAGGATCTAGAATTTGAGAAAATATTGATTTACAGCATTAAGGTAGGATTCATTTGCCACTGATGGTGAATCAATGCTCTCCCAAAATTTTGAGAAATCAGGAACCAACTTTGTAGCACCAGATCAGAAGTTGTTTGCTTATTGGGTTGATGAAGTTAATTCTACAAAAAATAGATAGAATGTCTTCTCCAAGCTTGAAATAGGACTGATTTGACTTGAAACACTTTGTTGACCACCTTTCAACACCTAAATTCTTGTCAAATCTACATACACAAGTTTGCAAAAACACATGCAAGAGGGGGAAAATGGTTGAGGGTTAAAGAATAGGGGTTTTCCTTGGGAAAACCCCACTTTGATAATCAAACCCAAAACAATGAAATGAAAAGAAGAGTATGATAAATAGATAACATGCAAATTTCATAAACTTACCACACCTTTGATGTTCAAAATTTGAAGATGTGTCAATGGCTATTCCAAAATGCTTGATTGATGCTTGATTAAATGATGCAAAGTGCACAAATGTGATTTGAATGCTTAATGAATGAGAATATTGCTTGAATGTGTTAGGAGATGTAAAATGAGGAGAAAAAAATAATATTTATACACACAAGTACCTTACTAACCCAATGACACCCTGTCACGGGCCAACATCAAGTAATTTTGAATAAAAACCTAAAAGAAAATTTGAATTATTTTAAATTTGGAGCCAAGAGGGACTCATTCACCACCCATGGCAAATGGGTCCCACCTTGGATTTGAAAGTGGGTGTCGGGAATTATCTTGCATTTAATATTGTTTGTCAAGTTATATTCAAAAATACACTTAATTAAGCCTTATAAGGGCATAAAGGGGTCAATAAAGCATAAGAAATGTGTGAATAAGGAAATTATGCCTAGAAAAGCATGAAATCTTGTTATAAGACTTTACAACACCTAAAAATAGAATTTGATAAGTGATGAAAAGGTGCTTTTTGGGAAAATTGTAATTAATAGAGTTTAGAAAACTGTAGAAATTTTTTACAACACTTCACAACACCTTCACAATATGCCATTATTTGGATTTTAAGGAACTAATGTGAATCTTTAAGTCACATTACATCATAAATCAAAGAAAAATGGACCAAGCATAATGAAGAAAGACCTAAAAGGCCATGAAAATGACAAGGGGCCATTTTTCAATACACATTTAGCCCCCACTTTAGTGAGATGATGAACTTGCTTCAAACTCACACTAAAGTAGCCATGCATATTGAGAAGGATCCAAATGCACTTATATTAGCAAGATGGAATGACAATGATCAAGAGGGATGATTAAGCCCCTAGGATGAAGATCACATGGCAAACTAAACATAAGAACAATGAAGCACACATGTGAGAGAAGGAAAAGTCAGATGAAGCTTCAATCGTCTGTCCAACTAGTTAAGGATTAGGTCTAGGCTAACTATTTGAAAAAGGGATTGCATACTCACTTTGGGTTGACAAAACTCATGATGGTCTATCAGGTGAGAAAACCCAAAAGGGTGAAGTACATACGCTAGTTGGTATGCACTCACAAGCACAATGGTGGCTATGGGGAAAGTTGTGCCACTAGATGGGCTTCCCACTCAACCATATCAAAGTTATACATCCTGATAAAGTCAACATGAAGGAGAAATTTCAGTCTCAATGCCTTGTGTCATCCCCAAAAGGAAAAAAATAAAAAATATATATAGAGTAAAAATGAAAAGGGACCATTTGGGTCAACATGGAAGAGACATAGGTCATCTCAACAATTTACATCATCCCCAAAAGGAGAAACATAAGCGAAAATAAAGGAGAAAAAGGACCTTTTGGGTCAACATGGAAGAGACATAGGGTGTCTCAATGCTTTTTTCCATCCCCAGAAGGAAAACACAAAACAAAAAGTGAAAAAGGAAATGCACGAGATAGAGAGGAATAGAGGTACAAATAGAGGAAGTGTACAAAGAGATAGAACAACAAACGCATGATACAGGGGAACACAATATGTACATAAAATGAAAATGTAAAAGGAAGTAGTAATGAAAGTGTAAGTCAACCATTAACCAAGTTATAAGTTTCTCAATATTAAGTTGTTAAGTTGAAAATGAATAACGTAGTTAAGAGACAAATAAAAGTGCATGACAAGGACAAGGCTAACAACTTATTTCCCTTCACAAAGTTTAGGAAAAGAATGAGCCGAGGTGGGTGGTGTGAAAGGATCATGTAATAGTGAGAATTGAAAATTCTACAACTATGGCATGAAGAAAGTATTTTAGTTTTTATGGGATAATAGGAAAGCAATCAGTATCAATGAAGTGATACTTATCTAGTATGTCATTCAATGTCTAACATTCTTCAGTGTGATGTCCAAGAACACAATGATATTTGCAAAACGGTATGCTAGAATCTTTAGGATAGATGACCAACCTACTCATAGGTGGTAAAAGTATAAGGCCTTTTTTTAAAAGTAGTTGAAGTCTCCTTTCACATTCAGGTGGAGGATGAGTAGGAAACTTGAGCTTTTTAAATTTTTAAGGTCATTTTTGTTTGCTAGATTCTCCTTTTTCATGAATGGAAGGAGGAAGAGGACCCATGGGGATCCTAGCATCTTTTTTATCAGAATCAGGTAATGGTCATTCATGTGGAAGGATAATGTTCAAGTTAAGAAGATAATCAAAGATCACTATACCATCATCTCAAAGTCTCCAATATTCCAAAGGAGGTCTATCAAGATGAGGAGGATCTTGATATCCTAATCCTGTGGTGTTTTCTTCTATTGGTTTTTGTTCAAGAAGTTCATGAATGTCATGTTCATGTGTTGTGTCACAACCTTGTTTACTTAGGATAGAAAAGCCTTTGCCATACGTTTCTTCCAAGTTTATGGGATTATTTGTGACTTTGTGATCATAAAATGGGTGAGGATGTGTTTGTTGAGAGGAACTAGGTCCACTTGATGGAGGAAATTTAGGTCCTTCATTGATCTTGGGATGTAAATATGAAAAATGATCAGGAGGTGCCATAGTAGGAAGATGTTATTTCTTCATGGATGGGTAAACGGTTGCATTGGTTTCTAGGTTATCAAGGAATTCATTTAAGTACTTGTTCATGTTAGCATTATCTTCTCTAGTGATGTCTACATCACAAGGAGGACAATCATGAGGATTTGAATGAGCATGAGGAAGCTCAAGGTCATTAGGGTCACAGCCAAATGCACAATTGGACTTGTTGACCAAGTATTTTAATGAATTCCAAGACTTATTAAAGGAAAATTCCATTATGAAAATGAATGCAACTAAACTAAGATGCAAGAATAGTTGAAAATAGAGAATCTGGTGAACCGTAGATTTTTGGGTAGGGCTTATAAACTACTCTTGCACTCTTAGGAATGTTTCACCTAAAAGGAGAGAGATAAACCCCACTGAAAAGTCTATGGTTCATTTTGGCGAACCTGTATATTGAGTACTTTACATTTTTTATTTGCATTGCTTCTTGCATCCTAGACTTCATTTGCATCAACATTTAATTAAGGTATTGTCTTGTTTTTGCATCCTAGTGTTTATAATATTGCATTAGTGAAAGAATCATTTAGACTTCATTTTTGCATGCAATATCATTGAAAAAACTAAAAAATTGCATCTGCATCCTTCATTGGCACCTAAAAAGCATTTAAATCACTTCAAATTTTTTGAGAAACACAAAAAAAATCATACTTGGACTTATTTGCCACCCTAGGAAAATCAGTCCACCTACATATTTCAAACATTTTCAGGCACTTTATAGGTATTTCCTATATTTTTTTTTTCTTTAATTTCTTTATGTTTTACTTTCCAAATTCTCCTTTTGCTTCTATTTCTTTCATCTTCATTTACTTGAATTCATTATGATCAAGGAATTTTCTTTTCATAATTTTTGGAATTGATTGAAATCCTTAGTAGACATGTCCAATTGTGCCTTTGGATGTGATCCTAATGACCTAGAGTTTCCTCATGCTCCTTCAACTCCTCATGATGTAGACATCATTGGAGAAGATGATGATAGCATGAAAAATTTCTTCAATGAATGTCTTGATAACCTTGAATCTAATGCAACCTTGTACCCATCCATGAACCCACTAAATATTCCTACTATTGTACCTCTTGATCACTTTGGATGCCTTCATCCTGAAACTTAAAAGGGACCTAAGATTCCTCCATCAAGTGGACCTAGTCCCTCTCAACAAACACACCCTCGCCCCTTTTATGATAAAAAAGTCACAAACACTCCCATCAACCTTGAACAAACATATGGAAAATTCTTTACTATCCTAAGTAAGAAATGTTGTGACACAACACATGACAATGCCATTCATAAACTTCTAGAAAAAAAACCAACAAAAGAAAACACAATAGGACTAGGAGAAGATCCTCCTCATGTTAAGAAGCCTCCTTTTGAATATTGGAGACTTTGAGAAGATGGCACAGTGATCTTTGATTCTCCTCCTAACTTGAACATTATCCTTCCACGTGAACAACCATTACCTAATTCTCATGAAATATATGCTAGGACCCCCATGGGTCCTCTTCCTCCTTCCATTCATGAAAAAGGAGAGTCTAGCAAACAAAAAAACCCTTACAAATTGAAAAAATTCAGGTTTCCTACTCATCCTCCACTTAAATGTGAAAGGAGAATTCAACTTCTTTTAAACAAAGGCCTTATACTCTTACCACCTATGAATAGGTTTGTCATTCGTCCTAAAGATTCTAACATACTATTTTTCAAATTTCATCATGTTCTTGGACATTACACCAAAGAATGTTAGACATTGAATGACATACTAGATAAGTATCACTTCACTGATACAAATTTCTTTCCTATTGTCCCATAAAAACTAAATCCATTTATCATGCCATAGTTGTGTAATTTTCTATTCTCACTATTGCATGATCCTATCACATAACTCACCTCAGCTCATTCTTTCCCTAGACTTTATGAGGGGAAAGAAGTTGTTAGCCTTGTCCTTGTTAGGCACTTGTCTTTATCTCTTAACTATGTTATTTCTTTTCCACTTAACTACCTAAGATTGAGAAACCAATAACTTGGTTAATGGTTGACTTACATTTGCATTACTAGCTCCTTTCCATTTTTCTTGTATGTGTGCATGATGTTCCCCTGTAATGTGTGTTTGATGTTCTCTCTTTTTTGTAGACTTCTTCTATTTGTACCTCTATTCTTCTATATGTCGTGTATTTCCTTTTTCACTTTTGTTTTTTTTTTCCTTTTGGGGATGATGCAAAGCATAGAGATGCCCTATGTCTCTTCCATGTTGACCCAAAAGGTCCTTTTTCTCTTTTATTTTTGCTTGTGTTTTCCTTTTGGGGATGACACAAGGTATTGAGACTGCAATGTCTCTTCAATGTTGACCCAAAACATCTACTTTTATTTTCCTTTTCTTTTTCTCTCTTTGTTTCATTCTTCTAGTTCTATGTGCTTTGGGGAATGATGATAGTTTCAAGCTCTTTCATAAAAACATTACAGCAACAAACATACTGACCCCAAATCCATAGATCTCTTATGTGTTTGGTGTGTTCCTTTCTAGGGGAGAAACTCTTGTTTCGTTTCTTTTCTTTTTTTGTTTACATGACACAGCCTAACTTAGAAACATATGACTTGGAATAGGGGCTTTCCAAGTTTCCTCTCATGTCTTGTTTTCCTTTTTTTGTTTTTTTTGTTCACTACTTTAAAGTAATTGCTCATAGAACGGTGTGTAGCAATTCCTTTAAAGTGGGAGGCATACATTGGCATCATTTCATTTTGAATTCTTGGTTCTTAGTATAGTCTTGTCACTTCATACGATGCATTTGTCACTTTGTGAATGAAATTGGGTGTGATTTCCTTTATAAGTTTGATCTATCTTAGCATATTGCATTCCTGTTAGTGGCTTGATGTGATACACTACATCCCATAACTTGTGAATATTTTATTCTTTGATTGGTACTCTCTTGGAGACATTAGACATAATGTTCCCTAAGTGATATACCTTGCATGAACTTAACAAGACTCCTTTGAACATCTTTAACATTTAACATTTTTACATTTTTCATTTTATATTTTTTCCACCTTGCATAGCACAACTTGCATTCCTATGGTACTTTTCTCTTTGTTCATGAGTTCTAAGCATAAAAATCTCTACTTGACTCATGAAGCACGAACTGACATTTTTCTTTGTGGAACCTTGTTAAATTTATCAGGATGTATAACTTTGATATGGTTGAGTGGGAAGCCTATTTAGTGGCATGACTTTCCCCATAGCCACCTATGTGTTTGTGAGTGCATACCAACTAGTGTATGTACTTCACCTTTTTTCATCTTCTCACCTAGCGGACTGCCATGAGTTTTGTCACCCCAAAGTGCATATTCATTTTCTTTTTCAAACAAACAGCCTAGATCTAATCCACAACTAGTTGGATGGACGATTGAAGCTCAATTCAATTTCCCTTTCACATGTGTGTTCCTTTTTTCTTATGTTTAGTTTTCCATGTTATCTTCATACTAGGGGCTTGATCATCCCTCTTGATCATTGTCATTCCATCTTGCTAACATAAGTGCATTGGGATCCTTCTCGATGTGCATGGCTACTTTAGTGTGAGTTTGAAGCAAGTTCATCCTCTCACTAAAGTGGGGGCTAAATGTGCCATAGAAAAATGGTCCCTTATCATTTTCATGGTCTTTTAGGCATTTCTTCACAATGTTTGGTCCGTTTTGCTTTGATTTAATGTTGCAATGTGGCTTGAACATTCACATTAAGTCCTTAAAATTCAAATTATGACATCTTGTGAAGGTGTTGTGAAGTGTTGTAAAATAATTCTACACTTTTCTAGATTTTATTCATTATAATTCACCTAAAATCACCTTTTCATCACTTATTAAGTCCTATTTTGAAGTGTTGAAAATACTTGTAATAATATTTCATGCTTTTCTAGGCATAATTTCACTATTTACACCTTTCTTATTCTTTATTTGACTCTTTTTATGCCCTTATAAGGCTTAATTAAGTGTTTTTTTTTTAATGTAAACTTGACAAAAAACATTAAATGTGACTTAATTCCCAACACCCACATTCAAGTCCAAGGTGGGACCCATTCGCCATGGGTGGTGAATGAGTCCCTCTTGGCTCAAAATTCAAAATATTTCAAATTTTATTTTGGGTTTTTATTTAAAATCACCTTATGTCATCCTATGATGAGGTATCTTCGGGTTACTAAGGCACAAGTGTGTATAAATAAGTGTTTTTACATCCATTTTAACCCTCATTCATCAAGTTCACTTATTCACACATTCATTCAAGAATCCAAGCACTTTGCATCATTGAATCAAGCATTAATCAAGTATTTTAGAGCAGCTATTGTTTTATCTTCATATTTCTTCAACAGGGATTTGGTAAGTGGATAGCATTTGCATGTTATTTTTTATCATTCTCTTACATTTCATTATTTCATTAAGGGTTTGATTACAAAAGTGGGATTTGATCAAGGAAAATCCCTATAACTTAACCCTTAACCATTTTTCCCCTTTTGTATGTGTTATTGCAGACTTGTGTATGCATATTTAACAAGAATTTAGGTGTTGAAAAGTGGGCAAGAAGTCAACAAACTATTTCAACTCAACAACAACCTATTTCAAGCTTGGAGAAGACATTTTGTCAGTTTTCTATAGAATTAACTTCGTCAACCCAAAAAGATGTCCACCTCAGATCTGGTGCTACAGAATTGGTTCCTAATTTCTCAAAAGTTTAGGAGAGGACTGATTTACCATCAGTGGTGAATGAATCCTACCTTAAATCTGGAAATACAAATTTTGTCAAATTCTGGATCCCGACACTCAAAAACTAGCTTTCAACATTTTTCATTAGAAAAATGACTAATTCACCATCATTGGTGAATGAGTCCAACTGGTGATTTTTAGTGATCTCTGTCAACATTCAGAATATTCTAGAATCTTCATCAGACCTCCAGGTGCACTTTCATTCAACCTTCTTCCTTTATGTTTTGCACTTGTTCATACTTAGTTCATGTTTGCATATCACATTGTATTTTCCAACATTGCATAATTCCTAGGTTTTCCATTTATAATCAGTCAAATAGTTCATTTAAATGAACTTAGATCATTCCATTAGTCTAAATAACATCATACATTGCATAGTTTGAGTGAACCACCTAGACTTTTGAGTCGAGTTTATCTCTCTCCTTTTAGGTGAAACATTCCTAAGAGTGGAAGAGTAGCCTATAAGCCCTACCCAAAAATATACGGTTCATATAGAAAGTAAAATAGAAAGAAACTACATAAAACTATAATGCAGGAAATACCCAAAAAATGCTTGAAAATGCAGTATGAAATGTGCAAGTGGACTGATTTGCCCTAGGTGGAGAATGAGTCCAATATGAGATTTTTTTATGTTTTTCATAAAATTCAAAGTGATTTTAATGCTTTTCAGATGCCAATAAAGGTTGCAAATGCAATTTTTCAGTTTTTTTAATGAGATACAATGCAAAAATGAAATCTAAATGAGTCTTTTACTAATGCAATTTGAGAAACCCTAGAGTTCAAAAACAAGACAATACCCTAATTGAATGTTAATGGAAATGAAATCTAGGATGCAAGATGCAATGGAATTAGAAAGAAAAAGTGCTCAATTTTTTGGTTCACCAAAATGAACCATATATTTTTGGGCATGAGGCTTATAGGCTACCCTTGCACTTTTAGGATGTTTCACCTAAGAGGAGAGAGATAAGCCTCATGCAAAATAAATGATGGTTCACTCAAATTATGCAATGTATGTTGTTATTAAAAATAAATGGAATGATCTAAGTGAAATTGGCTGATCTCTTTGACTGATTATGAATGCAAAATCTAAGAATTATACAATGTTGGAAAACACAATGTGATATACAAAGATGAACTCGATATGAACAAAATGAAAAACAAAAAAGAAGGTTGATTTAGAGTGCAATTGGAGGTCTAATGAATATTCTAGAATATTCTGAATGCTAACATACATCACTAAATGTCACTAGCGAGACTCATTAACCACTAATGGTGAATCAATCATGCTTCTGATGAAAACTGTTGAAAGCTAGTTTCTAAGTGTCGGGATCCAAAATTTGAAAAAAAATTGGATTTCTAGCCTTAAGGAGGGACTCACTGACTACTGATGGAAAATCAGTCCTCTCCCAAAATTCTAAGAAATTAGGAACCAATTCTATAGCACCAAATCTGAGGTTGTCTGCTTCACGGGTTGATGAAGTTAATTCTATAAAAAATAGACAAAATGTCTTCTCCAAGCTTGAAATAGGATTGATTTGAATTGAAACATTTTTTTGACTTGTTGACCACCTTTCAACACCTAAATTCTTTTCAAATCTTCATACAAAAGTCTGCCAATACACATGAAAGAGGGGGGAAATGGTTGAGGGTTAGAGAATATGGGTTTTCCTTGGTCAAACCCCACTTTGGTAATCAAATCCAAAACAACAAAATGAAATGAAAAGAGAATGATAAATAAATAACATGCAAACTTCATAAACTTACCAGACCTTTGATGCTCAAAATTTGAAGATATGTCAATGGCTACTCCAAAATGCTTGATTGATGCTTGATTAAATTATGCAAAGTGCTCAAATGTGATTTGAATATTTAATGAATGAGAAGATTGCTTGAATGTGTTAGGAGATGTAAAATGAGGAGAAAAACACTTATTTATACACACTTGTTCCTTAGTAACACAATGATACCTCATCACAGGCTAAAATCAAGTAATTTTGAATAAAAACTCAAAAGAAAATTTGAATTATTTTGAATTTGGAGCCAATAGGGACTCATTCGCCACCCATGGTGAAAGGGTCCCACCTTGGATTTGAAAGTGGGTGTCAGGAATTATCTTGCATTTAATGTTGTTTGTTAGTTTTACATTCAAAAATACACTTAATTAAGCCTTATAATGGCATAAAGGGGTCGAATAAAGCATAAGAAAGGTGTAAATAGTGAAATTATGCCTAGAAAAGCATGAAATATTGTTACAAAACTTTACAACACTTCAAAATAGGACTTGATAAGTGATGAAAAGGTTATTTTTAGGTGAATTGTAATGAATAGAGTCTAGAAAATTTTATAAATGTTTTACAATACCTTCACAAGATGCCATTATTTGCATTTTAAGGACCTAATGTGAATGTTTAAGTCACATTACATCAATAAATCAAAGAAAAATGGACAAAGCATCATGAAGAAAGACCTAAAAGGCCATGAAAATGGAAAGGGTCCATTTTTCTACAACACACTTGTCAAGACTTGTAGATGAAAATTTGACAACCTAGTGGAAATTCATTGGTTTTTCATTCTCATTATTGAAAGGAAGAACTAGATGGGGGAGATTATAAACCTACAATGATTTGTATGTTCTTTAAATAATATACATTAGAGAAAAAGGAAAAGTAAATATTTTCTAGTTGTGATCAAACATGGGAAAAGAGTCAAAAAAATTCAAAATTCATGCTTATAGATCTTAGTTATTTTACTATGGTAACTAGAAAATCCTAGGAAGTTTTAAATGCATAAAAAGAATTATATTTTCATAATCAAAATCCACTCTTAAAGCTAAAATTTATATATTATTTTTGTATCTAGTTTTAGTTCCCCCAAAAAATTAAGTTGGTTCATTATATCAATGTATAGAATCTAGTGAATTGATAAATGGTGATAAGACACATAACTCTAAAAACAAAAAAAATATTAACACATCACTTCTATGTCAATTCTTACAAAAAAAACCAATATAGTGCAAATTGTAGTACTATGTGATATATAGGTACAAGTGTTATAATATTAATCTTACATCGGGGTACTATAATTGACCATAGATATATTTTATTTTTCCTTTGGTGGCACAAAGGTGGTATTGGGTGTGCAATGGTATCCAACTGTAGGTTTGATCACTAATGATTAGTCATATCTCTAGCTAAAATTAAACTTTTATGGCTAAGAGTAAATATTAAAAGTACTAAATGTAGGTGACATTTAAATGCTTAGCTCATATTTTATGAAATTTTTTCAATAAAAGGGAGCTCTGGTATTCTTTCATAAGTCTAGTATATATAGGTTTCAAGGCTTACTTCATAATACATTTGAACAATAATTTTATAAACCTAAAGTGTTACCCCCTCAAAGATTTGATGAATATTCATTTCACCTCATCCATTATATTCCTCCTCTTCATATTTATCTCTATCAAAATTATTTTTTGCAAAATTGAGAAAATAGTGAAATAGCTCCAAGAGAGGGTATCACTCACCCTACTAATAGTCCTGAACTTACTCCTATACTTTTGGTAACCATTTCAAAGATAAGGGTTGGAAAATGTGTCATGATTTCTACTATATCAACCAAATAATCATCAAGGATAAATTTCATATATCCCTATTATTTATAATTTTTTGATGATATTTACAAGGATCAAATCTTTAATTAGATCTTTGTTCAATATCTCACCACATTCAATTCAATGAATCTATTATTCTAAGTAAAACTATATTATAGACTAATGAAGGCAATTATAAATTTTCTTGTGACACCCTTTAGATTATTCATCACCCTATCTAGCTTTTAGATCCTTGTGAGTTTTTTATGGAAAGTTAAACAAAATAATATTTGTATTCTCAAATGAAATTATCATCTACAATTTGAGATGGACTTGTAATGTTCATCATTTGGAGATGATGACTATTTGAAATATGTTTTGCACACCAAAGTGTGTCCCCTAAAAAAAAAGGTGAAAAAGGTTTAGTGATATGACTAATATTTTTTATAATAAGGGTAAGAAAAATGTAGGCTAAGTACCTTCTACCATCAACATGAAGAGGAAGGCTTCATATTTTCTCATTCTATATATCAGTTACAAATTCAGTAGATAATGTCTAGACTGAATTGTATACTAACCCTATAGTTAAAGGTATCATTTAATAATTAGAATAGGATCTATAGTCTATGTTGGGATTCTTCTATATAAGGAAATCACTTACCTAATAATACTATATTTATTTAAGTTTCCTAGATTATTTCCCAAGCCATAATGATTAATGAAATTTAGCCATATTCTATTATAGGGCATAATTTTCAATTCCTATGAATGAATGAATTGGATTTTTTAGGGATGAACTTCACTATGAAGCTAAGGAAATTATAGTTAAATTTAATTTATCCCAAAGGGATAAAAGAGAAACTCTCAAATCTCTATGATTTTTAAAACTTTGCATAACTGGAAATGCTCAAACTAGTGTTTCTATTCATTTCTCTATAGGGATTCTAATCTCAATGGTAAATAGGTCCATTTTGTGGTGGTTGAACAGTTGGCTAAATATTCCCATTTCTATGCACTACCTCACCCTTATTCTATTAATAAGGCTGTTCAATACTTCTCAGATTCTATCTTCAAACTCCATAGGATGCCTCAATTTATTCACAATGATTATGATTCATCTTTTAGAAAAAAATATTTCAAGAGATTAAATTATAGGGTAGTATGTTGAAAATGAAATGAACTTAGCAACCTAAAATATATTGTCCAAATGAGATTATCAAAAAAATTATTGAGACTTAATTATATTTGTTTATATTTGAACTAGAGAGAAAATGGATTAGGTAGTTAGCTTTAGCTAATTGGTGGTACAATAACACTTATCATAGTTATTGAAAAGTGACCCCTTATAAGTTCTTCTGCGTTACCACTTCCACCCTCCTTATGTTCTTATTTTTCAAGTTCTTCTAATGATGTAGAAATTTATATCAATTTTGAAAACTTTGAAGATATCTATAGATTACTTAAGGAAAACCTAACACTAGCATAAAATCATATCAAATAGTTAGTGGATGAATAAGGATAAAAATACCTTTGACATTGGTGATTAGGTTTTCTATATCTATGTGGACTTACAATAATATTATATTAAAGTACAAGAATAATCATGCTTTGAGTTCCAAATTTAATTGTCAATCTAAGATGATCTTTACCATTGATGAGGTGATAAATAATTTGGTACTCTAACTTTCATAGATCCACCAATTGTTTCATGTTTCCTATCTCTAAAAAATATTGGGACTAATACACACACTCCAATAGAGCTTACTTACTTTAGAGTATGAGGGGTATATACTATTAAAACATGATATTATTTCAAACAAAATCGGCAAGCACCTTTGTAATATTTTTTTGGGAGTAATTAATATACTAGAGGAGCCAACAATATTAATGTTCCACATAGGAAACTACCTCAATTCTCTAAAAAATTTCTCATCTAAAGATTTAAGGGAAAATATTTTCTAAGAAAAAGGAAATGCTATGAACCCCATTCCGCTATATATTAGCAAGTATTATTTTTGTGCATGTTCTTCGTAATTCACCCTTAGGTATTATTAATAGAGAATGTGTACTATTTTTCGGTCATTCCTCTAGTTGTTAGTATAAATTATGTATGTCAAATGCATGAGATAGTAGTATTTTCCTCCCACAAACCCTATATAGTATAATGACCTTATAAATTTTAAGAAAATTTTATATTTTAGAGTGGAAATTATGTTTTATTTATAGGTTTCCCCATTGATGTGACACTATAAAGATAATAGAAGAATTTTATTTATTCCATTTATATGTGTTTATTTTACTCTATCTTGTAGGTTTATTAAATAGAATAAATTTAGATCAATGATTTGTAGAAAATTGTAATGTATTTAATTGTCTCCTACAATTTCTTTCTAGGATTAATAGCGAAATTCCCTTCAATTGATGACTTAATTTCTTCATATAGAGGTAATTGTTTCATTCTCAATCTCTTTCCAAATCTAGTATTAATTGGTTATATTAGAATACTTTCAATGTTAAATTTAAAATTTGTAACCATAATTTCCATTTTTTTAAGGCCATTTTAGTGTTGTTCCCACAAAAAATAATTCATAATATTAGTTGAATATGAACTAGATATGACGTGATCTATTGGAAATAGTATCTAGATACCCATGTTCGAAATTACAATCCTTGCAAGTTCTATGCTTTTAGATAAATCCAAAAAAATTACATGCAATAAGAGTAGAGATTTTATTTAGTACTTGAAAGATAGAAGTTTGAGTTTTTTAATATTTTATATGGATTCTCGTTTTTTACTATATTCCAAATCTATAATTTACTATAATTATCTACTATGGATTTATGTACTAAAAATAATTAAATTATTTACTTGAAAAAAAATTACAAAAGAATATGCATCACATTGGGACATGAGTCCTCTACTTATATCTAAAATCTTAGAAAAAATATATTATCATTTTATTGTGGTTAGGGTGGTTAGATAGACACCTACTTATTTTTTCCCTCAAATTTAAGTACTACTACATTGAAATTTCAAATTTTCACCAAATAGATTTTTTTAACTAAACCTAGTATTTTAGAAACTACATTCATATTACGGGTATGTGCAGGGTCATCATGGAAAAAATAGGCCCTTAAGTGCCAAAAAATTTAGAAAAATCAGAGTTAGGCAACTTGACGTAAAAATTTGAATAAGTTATCTATATTATTTCAAAAATATGTAAGAATATAATCTTTAGCAAATTGAATGTATTTCTAAACTACTAGGTTTATTTTTATTTATTTTTAAATGTATTTGGTGAAAATTTGAAATTTCAATGCAAGACTTAAATTTGGGGAAAAAATAAGTAGGTGTTTGTCTAACCACCCTAACGAATAAAATGATAATATTTTTTATAAGATTTTAGATATAAGTAGAGGACTCATGTCGGATGTAATACATATTTTTTGTAATTTTTTCCAAGTAAATAATTAATTATGATTTTTTTATTACAAATTTAAAAATATATAAAAACCCATATGTCGACCACCTTAACTTAGTCAAAACTTCATGAAATTCAATTTTTTTTTTTAATCCTATAGTATACAAAGCATAGAATGTGAAAGATGTTTCATATTTTGAAAATGTGCTACCATTTGAAAGCTATAGATGTTTTTCAATCAACCTATCAATCAGGACTTTAGTCATAATTCAAATAAAAATGAATAATAATTATTTATTAAATTCAAAGAAAATAATAATTTATATTGGTGGAAAGCTGAGAATATCCTTTAAAAACCCTTTTCATTTCATCAATTTTGGGTGAAAACAAAGTCATCAGCCACATGGGCCATCATATCACTTACATATTGCCACTTTTTGGCCCATCATGATCCTACACATACCCTTTCTACAAATTCTATTCTTACTTATTTTTAAAATAATATAGATAACTTATTCAAATTTTTATGTCAAGTTGTCTAACTCTAATTTTTCTATACTTTTCGCCACTTAAGGGCCTATTTTTTCCATTATGATCTTGCACATACTCCCTTACTAATGATAGATGATATTATAGATTATTTGAGTGGAGCTGAGTACTTCACAAAGATTTACTCAAAGGGAAGCTATCATCAGCTCTAGTTATGAGAGGGAGATGAATGGAAGACAATCTTCAAAACCAAGGAGTGACTATATGAGTGGTTATTCATGCCATTTGGGCTAACCAAAGCACCGAGAACATTGATGCAACTCATGAACAAGGTATTAATAGAAATTTTGTGTAAACTTGTCATTGTTTACTTAGATGAAATTTTAATTTTTCGTAAGACATTTGAGGAGCACTTTTTGTATATTCATCAATTTTTTGAGAAGTGAACCATTGATTTTTGGCTACTATGGACAACTCTTGCTCTTTTAGGGTTTTTCACCTAAGAGGAGAGAGATAGGAGCAAAAATGCTAATGGTTAATTCAAATGATGTTATGTCTAATGTTGTCTAACCTAAATGAAGCTAACTAAATGTCATTGACTGATCTAAATGAATGAAAACAAATGCTAAAGTGAAATTTAAGCTATGTTTGAAAACACATTATGTAATGCAAAAATAAACTAAATGAAGAAAATATGCAAAACATAAAGAAAAGGGATGAATATGAGTGCACCTGGGTGAAGTATGATGATTCTGGAGTGTTGTGGATGCTAACTAAAATTATTGATTTTTCACAATGGGACTTGTTACCAATTTTTTGCCTCAACTCAATTGGTGGAGCTAGCTGAGCATTATTTTATCCTAAAATGAAATTGTAGATTAAGTTTAAGTGTTGTTTTGCATTTTTATCATTATTCATCAAGTGAAAGTTGATAATTTAAAAGGAAAATTAGTATTTTAGAGTGCCATCCACATGTTCCAGAATTAAGTAAAGTATAGAATTGAGCAAATGAGCAAATGAGCATTTCAAATGCTTTCATTTATTTCATGAAAAGACTCATATTTTACAAGGCTTCATTTGATTTCAAGAATCATAATGATATTACAATATTTGCATTTAAATGCATTTTCTTTTCAAATGAAAAGTAAATTGAACTCAAATATCCACACAAGCCATGGATGTGACTGTCACAACGTATCACTAATAGTACACTATACTATTGAAGATGCGAAAAAGAAATCACATAAGTAAGCAACATAATCATCATTTCCTTTTTTGGCCGATGGTTGGCGCTGAATGGTGCACATTTGTCTCCTCAAATTCTATCAACCTATAAGTAAAAAGAAGGGGTGTTAGTGGCTCCAATTATGAAGTAACCTATATGAGTCACCCACAGTAGTATAGCCTACTATTAATCATGCATTGAAACAATCAATCAAGTGTAGTACGAAAGAAATGAGTTGAAGGAGAAATAACAATATCATGATCATCATGTTCTATTTTTTATGCTAACATTGTTTGTTTCCTTGTGCAAGTATAGGTAAATTCATCAAGCTAAACATTATTTGAAGACCAAGCATGTGGAGAAAAATGGGCTCCCACAAGGGTAGAGCTCGGCATGCTGCCCTATTCATTAATGGGATGATTTATAAATTACATCATATATTCATCAAAAGAAATGAAATACAACTGAAAGAGTAAACACAATTATCTATCGAGTAACTAAACAAACTGTCCATTCATAATGATTAGGTCAAGTTTTCTAAAGGCTATAGGAGAGCAGATTTAAAGAATAGTTCGATAAGTGGAACATAAAAATGCATGAAGAGTACCATTTTGAAGCTCAAGAGTACAAAAGACAGTTAGTGCATTCAAGTGTTAAATGAATTACCAATTCGAGTTGACTGATAAGCAAATACAAAATTAAGAATCATAGGGTAAAATGATAATAGTTTCATTCTAGAAGGTGTTTCTGAGGAATTATTTATGTAAGGAAGCATGTGAGCTTTCATTGAAAGTAGTGTGCAGGGACAAAGCAACTCATTCTAGCTGGAAGGATATTTCAAATAAAACCATGTATCAGTGTTTAGGTAAAGACAACAATCAAAGTACCATGTGCATCCAAAATTATGCTCAGTGAATTACAAGTGTCAAGCAAAGATCACATGAACAGAAAGGCACAAGGTGAATATTTTAAATGCAGATATGTGGAAGCTTTAGGCAATAACAAGCTGAAAGAATATCAAGTTTCAATGTAATACAAACAGGATGCATTTGAAATGCTATATACTCAGAAGGTCTTGTTAAAGAAATAATTTCTACAATGTTTCCATGAAGAAAGTTAAAGAAGGTAAAATACCATGTGAATCAAATTTTCAGCATTTCCAATTTTCTCATATGGGTGTGTTTTCCAGAATAGTAAGTTAAGTGTTTTGTCATACAAGAGTTTTCAGACAATGCTTAGTTTCCTTTTCACTATCAAGCAATTGTTTGAAGGAAATTAATAGGCACATAAATACCAACAAAAAGCAGAAACCACTGGTCATATGGGTCGAGCCATACACTAAATATATCAAACATATAGATTTTTCACCATTTCCAGTGATATCCATTAGAGAGTTTGTTATGTAAATAACAAGAACAAATGCAAAGAACTGGTGGTCGAGCTCTGAAGAGAAATCATAATAGATACATTTTCTGCAAGATATACAAATACCCATGTCATTCTTTTGTTTCAAGAGTCTAAAATAAACCACTAGTTGTTTTGGGTCAAGCCCATATGAATAGAATCATACAAATAAATTTGTAGTTTTGAATCTCAAGTACCCATTTTTAGGGTTACATTTAAAGTATAGAAAATGCAATAATCACGATAACCCATGTGAAGATTTTGCATGAGATAGTAGTAGAATACAAAAATGCTAATTTCCTATGTTGAGCCAAGCATCAAAATGGAGAAAATACATTTTTATTCAAAAGTTTCAAATACCCATATGCAGATTTGTTTTCTAATACACAAGAAGGTGGATTTCCTATTTTAGGTTGAGCCCAAAATCTCAAAAAAATGCATTCTACAATACATGTATGGCGGCCTATACATGGCCATGTAATCTTAAGTAAACATGGTTGAGTTTTTTAGAAGGAGACAGTATGTGTTTTAGCGCAACTCACCAGTCCAAATCTATGGGAAAGCACCCTAGCCATGGCCAAGAGCTTCACAAAGCATCTAGAAACTAAGAGTCAAATTCTCAAAATAGTGGTCGAGCTTTAATAATAGATGTAAGCACAAAAAATACAACGTAAATGCATTAGAGGCTATTAACAAGCTGTGTCTATAAGGTGAAAGTGAACAAAAATGTGAATCCATAGAAGCAATGAGTAGATAGCTTACCCCTGTCATAGTAGAAGGAAGGAAAAACAAACAAGCGAGCTCTCTCATGGAGTCTCTCGACAAAGGCTAAGTTCGAACTCATGACGGTCAAAGCTTAGCAAAGCACAGGAGTAGATAAAGTTAGAGAAGATGAACAGGCCGTGGCCTTATGTGTTCCTTTTGTTCTTTCAATAATGGAGAAGAGCTATGATACAAAGTAAAAATGGCTTACCCATTGAAGAGTTCAACTTTCTGAAGGAGTAACAAAGATTCCCAAGGCACATGAGATCGGTTTCAACATAATCATGGCATCATTTTCTTTCCAAACAGAGCTCATTTTCCTCAAAGTTATCATTTGCAAATGAATCATTGTTAGGGATCACCTTTGTTTTGTTGAAACCTTAATTTGACCTTATGATTATATTGAATTTTCAGTCAAAACACATGGAGGAATTCAAATGAGTGGCTTTGCATCATATTTTAATCAAAGTCTGAAGTCTAAAATATTTGAGGGGGACTGAAATTTGTGTGCTTAGGTCAATGGTTAAGTCTTAGGACTTCTTCTTTTCCTTAGTGAAATATGAAGGCTTGAATATGGATTATCAATGAGAATGTAATAGTGAATACCTTATGATTTGGGGTTAGGTTTTGATGATTACCCACTTGGGGTTTCTATTTTTGGATTGATTTTAGAGAAATTAGTGACAGATTTTTGATAGGAAGATGAGAGAAGATAATGATGTGTAATGTTTTTATGATAATCAAAGTGTTGTGATGGAGAGATAAGAATCTTTTCTTCTTTTGCAAAATATTTTTAATCTTTAATTGCAAAAAATAGATAAATTGTGCAAATCTGCAATCCTATAAAGCAGAATCATAAAGCAATCTTCTATAAATTGTTTTATTATTTCTTGCTATTTTTAGAAAAAATCTATTGACTTCTCTTGGTCAGATTTGTGATTTATCTTGGAGAGATATGGTGTTTTTTGAGATTTAAAAGCGGATTCAACCTATTTTTAGAGGCTTGACAAATTCATCATAAAAGCAATATGCTTTTTTTTGCTTTTAGGCAGTTTTTGAGACAGTTTGAAGCTTTTTCCCTTGAGATTTTTTTTGAGCTCGGATTAGGGTTTCTTGAGAGTTGTACCTTTCAAAAGACTTAGTCTTTTTAGCTCTCCTTCTTAGTTCATATGTCAGTTCCTACTCATACACAATTTTGAGTTTGTGAACCCCTTTTTGTACTTAGTTGGAGATTATGGCATTCTCCTTCAGTTAAATAGAGACATCATTCCTACTTCTCATTTATGTGTTTACTTGCAGTTTCAGTTTGATTTTATCTTGTGATTTCTATTTACAAAGTCCTTGTTATGTCCTTAGACTGTAATTATTAATGCATAAAGTTTAGAATACAGGTTGCATATTGTACTTCAAGTCAGGTTTTCATGCAAATTATTTATGTATCAATAGTTTATGAGAAGTTGTGAAATATTGTGTTTCTTCTTAAAGTTGTTTGTGAGGAAGAGATCAGAATCATCATTAAATCATTATCAAGTTTTGAAAGTTATCTGTTAGCCATAGGTTTTAGTTTTCAGCCATCTTTTTATCCCTTTCCTTAGAAGTTATTTAGAATATGATTCATTATTCAGAGAACCAGCTCACTCTGGAGATTCCTCCTTCACTCAGATCACCACATCTAAAGGAGGTTTCCATGTTTCAGTAGGTTGTTGAATATTGCATTCAGTAGGGTGCAAATCTATTGACAACAGTTTTTGGCACACTCGGTGGGACTCTAAAAATTAATTTCAGAGAAGTTTTAACATTTTAAATTTTCTATTTTGGAGGCTCGATTCAATATCCGAGGCGACTCTATTCTCAGTTTTTGTATGCAGATCAAGTGCTGGTGTTTTTTAAGAAAGCCTAGCTTTTTGTTATTTTCCAGCTTATGAATGAATGAATATGTCAATATTTCATGGCCATGCATCATATTATCTGCCATATCATGAGAGCCCTGCTTGTCCATCTCTATATCAGCCATATTCGCATAATCACATTATTGGTTTTAGTTCCATGGCTTTTCAAAATTAGCATACCCAATATAGTTTCCACCCACCCACCCCTGCTCATTATTCATCTCAGCCCTCATATGTTCAAAATCAGTCCCAAGAGATCAAAGACTTGAACTTCAAAGATATATTGTTGAACTATGAAAGGAAAATGAATGTAATAGATCAGCAGGAGGGGATTGCAAGCATAAAGAGCACACTGCTTGATTACATAAGTTAGCTGGAGGAGATCAAGACACAACATGAATATAATCAGCACCATGAGGAGTTGGCCTATCTTCATGAGTAGGAGTTTGAGGCCCAAAGAACACAGTTTGAGGAGGATTTGGAAAGGGAGGCAACTACACAAACAAAGCTTTTGCTTGCTTAATATCAAATTCATGACTCCCAATCAGCTCCTACCATCTCAGAACATCCTATTCAAGAAGAGGTTCATGAGTTTAAATTTCCAAGTTTTATGAAAACTGAGCCTCCTAACCCTACTAAAATCAAAATTCCTAGCTTTAGAGATTTTTTACCTTTGCAAGAACCTAGGTTAGAACATTCCAAACCTGTGATCATTCAAGATCAGTCCATTAGGGAGCAGCCTCTTTTCCTCTAGGAGACTCCAGAGATTTTCCAAGTTTCCCAACTAGATAAGTCTAAAGGTTCTACCACTACTTGCCTTTACGAGAGTACATCTATTGTCTTGGAAAAAGACTCATCTTTCGCCATGGAAGAAGCTAGAAGAGTAAATTTATTGCATATAGCTATGGAGGAATATCGCTCGCAGCAACAAAAGATTGAACGAGAATAGCCTTGTTTTGTGGAGGATAATGGAAAGTTTTTAGAGGAACAATTTCTACAACATACAAAGCAGGCGGTTGTTGTTGATTGCACTTCTTTCTCGGCTGAACCTAAGAGTGTTGCATGTATAGAGGAAGTTGATTCTTTGGAACAACATAATATCGATGATTACTTTGAAGTATCCAATTGTTATAGTGATAAAGAGGACAGAGAATGTCAAGAGCAGTTGTTGCAGGAGTTAGAGGAGATTGTGGTTGAGGAACCACAAATTCAAGAGCAAGAAATAACTGACAGCTCTCAAGTTCTGCCTAATCTGTTTAATGAGTTACCATTTTTTGTGGATAATGAGGAAAGCTCATCTTAGATTATGCCCATAGCCACTCCAGAACAACAGGAAGAGGTTCAAAATTCTAATGTTTTGATACCTCAAAGGAGCTATAGCAAAGTAACTAATAGTCTTCCTCCACAAGAAATTGAAAGTGAGAGGGAAGATGACATGTTTTTGGATGATCTTGAGGCTTTTGTTTTAAATTTAGATGCCAAACACTCATCTTTTGAGGGAGACAGTGTGGAGCAGTAGCTTGAGGAGACAACAGGGGCTGTCCAAACTCGAGGTGGGGAGAGCATGGCTATCGAATGTCAAAATCCTGATAAGCATGATGTAATAGTTCAAATGGAACAAGATGAAGTTGCGCATAAGCATGACATTGCTGTACAAGGTAATGGCCTTAATATCTTTACAAGTTTTCAAGAAAATAGTCACGAGGACACCTCAAAGCCTATTATGCATACAGAAGATAATGATGGGACCCATGAGAACTTGTATGCTAATATAATTGATGAGTGTTGTGCAAAGTTAGGTGATCTATTTTCAAATGATCCTCATTAGAAAGATGAGATTGAAGTAGTAGGTAACTAGCAAAGAACCAGAGGGGCAAGTTCCGGTTTCATCCTTTCGAGAGGTTGTGCCATCAGACATCTAGCTAGGGATGTTGGCAAGATCTAAAGGATTTCCAAAGCACCTAAGGATGAGGTGGCAGTTGGGGGGAAAATCCCACTTATTCATTCTAGGAAAACTAGAGGTATGCTTGATCAAACTCAGACGATCCTTGCTTTTATTTATTTTTTACAAGTTACAATGCGATGATGTATGGGAAGCATCTTCATTTTTCACTTTCTAGTGCAAATTTGTGAGCATGCAAAGTATATTCAGTTGACTAGGAGAGGTAGTTATTTTTCAAATCCCATAAATGGTTTCATTTGAGTACCTTTTTCCATTGGCTAAGTAGAGTAGTTTGCAAATAAGTGTGTTTTGCACATTTACTTTTAGTGTTTTTTTTCTTTCCCTAAGCGCTGTTGTGCATTGTTTTGTTGGCCATTAGGGCATGTTAGTTTGCTTTCAACTCTATTTTTTTTTCTTGTTGTTGTTTAGAATGTTGTTGTTTAGTTTTCTAAGTTTCAAGAGGGGGAAAAATTGACTCTGCGCCCAATGAATGGTTTTAAGGCCACTGATATATGCTTAGTAGGAAAGCATATAGTGGAAATGACCAAAATGTTACCAATTTTTCACCTTAGCTCAATTGGTGGAGCTGTTTGAGCATTATTTTATCCTAAGATAAAATTGCAGATTAAGTTTAAGTGTTTTTTTTTCATTTTTATCATTATTCATCAAGTGACAGTTGAGAATTTAAAAGGAAAATCATAATTTCAAAGTGTCATCCACCTGTTCCAGAATTAAGTAAAGTACATAATTGAGCAAATGAGAAAAAGAGCAATTCAGATGCTTTCATTTATTTCATGAAAAGACTCTTATTTTACAAGGCTTCATTTGATTTCAAGAATCAGAATGATATTACAATATTTTCATTTAAATGCATTTTCTTTTCAAATGAAAAGCAAATTAAACTCAAATATCCACACAAGCCATGGATGTGACTATCACAATGTATCACTAATAGTACACTATGCTATTGAAGATGCGAAAAAGAAATCACATAAGTAAGCAACATAATCATCATTGCCTATTTTGGCCAATAGTTGGCACTGAATGGTGCACCTCTGTCTCCTCTAATTCCATCAACCTGTAAGAGAAAAGAGGGGTGTCAGTGGCTCTGATTATGAAGTAACCTATATGAGTTACCCACAATAGTATAGACTACTATTAATCATGCATTGAAACAATCAATCAAGTGCAGTACAGAAGAAATGAGCTGAAGGAGAAATAACAATATCATGATCATCATGTTCTATTTTTTATGCTAACATTGTTTGTTTCCTTGTCCAGGTATAGGTAAAGTCATGAAGCTAAACATTATTTGAAGACCAAGCATGTGGAGAAAAACAGGCTCCAATAAGGGTAGAGCTCGGCATGCTTCCCTATTCATTAATGGGCTGATTTATAGATTAGATCATATATTCATCAAAACAAATGAAATACAACTGAAAGAGTAAATAGAGTTATATATCAAACAACTAAACCAATTGTGCATTCATAACGATCATGTCAATTTTTTTTAAGGCTACAGGAGAGCAGATTTAAAGAACAGTTTGATAAGTGGAACATAAAATTGCATGAAGAGTACCATTTTGAATCTCAAGAGTACAAAAGACAGTCAGTGCATTCAAGTGTTAAATGATCAAGTGTTAAATGAATCACCAGTTCCAGTTGACTAATAAGCAAATACAAAATTAAAAATCACAGGGTAAAATGATAACAGTTTCGTTCCAGAAGGTGTTTCTAAGGAAGCATGTGATATTTCACTGAAAGTAGTGTGCAGGGACAAAGCAGCTGATTTCGGCTGGAAGGATGTTTCAAATAAAACCATGTATCAGTGTTTAGCTGAAGAAAACTATCAAAGTACCATGTGTATCCAGAATTATCCTTAGTGAATTACAAGTGTCAAGCAAAGTACACATGAACAGAAAGGCACAAGGGGAATCTTTTAAATGCAAATATGTGGAAGCTTCATGCAATAAGAAGCTAAAAGAATATCAAGTTTCAATGTAATACAAACAGGATGTATTTGAAATGCTATATACTCAGAAGGTCTTGTTAAAGACATAATTTCTACAATGTTTCTATGAAGAAAGTTAAAGAAGGTAAAATATCATGTGAAACAGATTTTCAGCATTTCCAATTTTCTCATATAGACGTGTTTTCTAGAATAGCAAGTTAAATGTTTTGTCATACGGGATTTTTCAGACAATGCTTAGTTCCCTTCTCACTTTCAAGAACTTGTATGAAGGAAATTAATGGCACAAAAATACCAACAAAAAGCAGAAACCACTGGTCATCTGGGTCGAGCCATACACTAAATATAGCAAACATATAGATTTTTCACCATTTCCAATGATATCCATGAGAGAGTTTGTTAAGTAAATAACAAGAACAAATGAAAAGAATTGGTGGTCGATCTCTGAAGAGAAGTCATAATAGATACATTTTCTGCAAGATATACAAATACTTATGTCATTCTTTTGTTTCAGGAGTCTAAAATAAACCACTAGTTGTTTTCGGTCAAGCCCATATGAATAGAATCATACAAATAAATTTGCAATTTTGAATCTCAAGTACCCATTTTGGGGTTACATTTAAAGTATAGAAAATTCAATAATTGCAATAAGCCATGTCAAGATTTTACATGAGATAGTAGTAGAATACAAAAATGCGAATTTCCTGTGTTCAGCCAAGCTTCAAAATGGAGAACATACATTTTTATTCAAAAATTTTAAATACCCATATGCAGATTTGTTTTCTAATACACAAGAAGGTGGATTTCCTATTTTGGGTAAGCCCAAAATCTCAAAACAATGCTTTCAAAAATACATGTATGGCGGCCTATAGATGGCCATGTAATCTTAAGTAAACATGGTTGAGTTTTTTAGGAGACAATATGTGTTTTAGTGCAACTCACCAGTCTAGATCTATGGGAAAGCACCCTAGCCACAGCCAAGAGCTTCACAAAGCATCCAAAAGCTAAGAGTCGAGCTATCAAATTAGTGTTCGAGCTTTAGTAATAGATGTAAGCACAACAAATACAACGTAAATGCATTAGAGGCTATGAACAAGCCATGGCTATAAGGCCAAAGTGAACAAAATGTGAATCCATAGAGGCAATGAGCAGATAGCTTACCCCTATCACAGTAGAAGGAAGAAAAAACAAACAAGCGAGCTCTCTCATGGAGTCTCTCGACAAAGGCTGAGTTTGAGCTCATAATGGTCAAAGCATAGTAAAGTACAGGACTAGATAAAGTCAGAGAAGATGAACAGGCCGGGACCTTATGTGTTCCTTTTGTTCTTTCAATAATGGAGAAGAGCTATGATACAAAGCAAAACAGGCTTACCCATTGAAGAGTTCAACTTTTTGAAGGAGTAATGAAGATTCCCAAGGCACATGAGCTCGATTTCAACACAATCATGGCAGCGTTTTCTTTCCAAACAGAGATCATTTTCCTCAAAGTCATCATTTGCAAATGAATCATTATTAGGGTTCACGTTTGTTTTGTTGAAACCCTAATTCGACCTTATGATTATCTTGAATTTTCAGTCAAAACAGATGGAGGAATTCAAATGAGTGGCTTTACATCATATTTTAATCAAATTCTGAAGTCTAAAATATTTGAGGGGGGCTGAAATTTGTGTGCATAGGTCAACGGTTAAGTCTTAGGACTTATTCTTTTCCTTAGTGAAATATGAAGGCTTGAATATGGATTATCAATGAGAATTTAATAGCGAATACCTTATGAATTAGGGTTAGGTTTTGATGATTACCCACTTGGGGTTTCTATTTTTTGATTGATTTTGGAGAAATCAATGATAGATTTTTGATAGGAAATGAGAGAAGATAATGATGTGTAATGTTTTTATGATTTGGTGAGAAAATCAAAGTGTTGTGATGGAGAAATAAGAAGCTTTTCTTCTTTTGCAAAATATTTTTAATCTTTAATTGCAAAACATAGATAAATTGTGCAAATCTGCAATCCTGTAAAGCAGAATCGTAAAGCAATCTTCTATAAATTGTTTGATGATCTCTTGCTATTTTTAGTAGATTTTTATTGACTTCTCCTCTTGGTCGGATTTGTGACTTATCTTGGAGAGATAAGGTGTTTTTTGAGCTTTTAAAGTGGATTCAGCCTATTTTTAAAGGCTTTACAAGTTCACCATAAAAGCAATATGCTTTTCTCTGCTTTTAGGCAATTTTTGAGACAGTTTGAAGCTTTTTTCCTTGAGCTTTTTTCTGAGCTCAGATTAGGGTTTCTTAAGAGATGTTCCTTTCAAAAGACTTAGTATTTTTAGCTCTCCTTCTCAGTTCAGATGTCAATTCTTGCTCATACACAAATTTGAGTTTGTGAACCCCTTTTTGTACTCAGTTTGAGATTATAGCATTCTCCTTCAGTTTAATAGAGACAACATTCCTACTTCTCATTTATGTGTTTACTTGTAGTTTTTGTTTGATTTTATCTTGTGATTTTTGTTTATAGAGTCCTTATTATGTCCTTAGACTATAATTCTTAATGAAAAAAGTTCAAAATACAAGTTGCATTTGTACTTCAAGTCAGGTTTTCATGCAAATTATGTATGTATCAATTTTTCATGAGAAGTTGTGAAATATTGTATTTCTTATGAAAGTTGTTTGTGAGGAAGAGATCAAAATCATCATTAAATCATTATCAAGTTTTGAAAGTTATCTGTTAGCCATAGGTTTTAGTTTTCAGCCATATTTTTATCCCTTTCCTCGGAAGTTATTTAGAATAGGATTCATTATTTGGAGAACTAGCTCACTCTGGAGATTCCTCCTTCGCTTAAATCACCCACATCTAAAGGAGGTTTCCATGTTTCAGTAGGTTGTTGAATATTTGATTTAGCAGGGTGCAAATCTATTGACAATAGGACTCATTCCCCCAGGGTGGTGAATTAGTCTTCCTGGTGAAAAACTATCAGAAGCAAGTTTTTGTCTGTCAGGATCAAGAATCTGAAAAAATTAAGATTTTTAGTCCTAAGGTGGGACTCATTCACAATAGGTGGTGAATCGGTTCTCTCCCAAATTTTTGAAAAATCAGGTGACAACTCTGTAACACGAGATCTAGAAATCACTACTTGTCAGGTTGTCGAAGTCAATTCTACAGGAAATGGATAGAAAACCTTCTTGAACCTTGAAATAGACTTAAGTTGACTTGAAGCACCTAGTTGACTTGTAAACCAATCTTCAACACCAAAAATATTTTCAAATATGCACAAAAAAGGCTGCAAACAAACATGCAATAGGGGAAAAATGGTTTAAGGTTAGTGAATAGGGGTTTGCCTTGGTCAAACCCCACTTTTGGTAATCAAACCCTTAATAAAATAATGAAATGAAAAGAAATGATAAACTAACAACATGCAAATGTTATCAACTTACCAAACTCTTCATGATGCAAGTCTGAAGTAATGTTAATGAGAGCTTCAAAGTGCTTGAATAATGCTTGAAAAGATGTAAAATGCTTGAATTGATGAGGAGATGTAAAATGAGGTGAAAATCACTTATTTATACACAATTGTGCCTTAGTTACCTATTCATACCTCATCATAGGCTGACATCAAGTTTTTTTGAATAAAATTTTGAAAGGAAATTTAAAATATTTTGAATTTAGGGCCAACGAGGAATCATTCACCACACATGGTGAATGGGTCCCACCTAAGACCTGAAAATGTGTGTCAAGAAATATGTTATATTTAATGTTGTTTATTGGGATAATACTAAAAACTACACTTAATTAAGCATATGAGAGAATAAAGGGGTCAAATAAAGCATGAAAAAGGGATAAATAGTGAACATGTGCCTAGAAAAGCATGAAATCTTGTTACAAGACTTTACAACACCTCAAAATAGGACTTTTTGATGAATAAAAAGGTGACTTTTAGGTAAATTGTAATTAATAGAGTCTAGAAGAATGTAGAAATTTCTTACAACACTTCACAACATCTTCACAAGATGTCATTCTTTGAATTTTAGTACCTAAATAAGCATGCTCAAGCCATGTCACAACATAAAATCAGAAAAAAATAGTTCCAACACCATGAAACAATACCTAAAAGGCCATGAAAATGATAAGAGGCCATTTTTCTATAACACATTTATCCCCCACTTTATTGAGAGGATGAACTTACATAAAACTCACACTAAAGTAGCCATGAACATCAAGAGGAGGGTTCAAATGCACTTACGCTAGCAAGATGGAATGACAATGATCAAGAGGGATGATCAAACCCCTAGGATAAAGATGCCATGGAAAACTAAGCATAAGAATAAAGGAACACACAAGTGTTTAAATGAATCAAATGAAGCTTTGATCAACAATCCAACTAGTTGTGGATTAGATCTAAGATTATTGTTTGAAAAAGATAATGTGTACTCACTTTGGGGCCATAGAACTTCAAGCTGTCCACGGGGTGATAAGGCCCAAATGTATGCACTCTGGGGCCACAAAACTAGTTGTCTGTGGGGTGAGAAATCCCAAAAGGTAAGAACCATACACTAGTTGGTATTCACTCACAAACACAAAGGTGGTTATGGGGAAAATTCATGCCGCTAGGTGGGCTTCCCACTCAACTATATTAAATTTATACCCATTGATAAATTTAACAAGGCACCACAAGGAAAAATGTTATGAACAAAAAGAAGAAAGGTAGCACAATCATGCAAGCTATGTTATGCAAGGTGGCAAAAAGGTAAAGTTTAAGAGTGTAAAATTTTTGAAGGAGTCTTGTTCAATTCATGCAAGGTTAGTCACTTAGGGAACATTGTGTCTAATGTCTCCAAGAGAAGACCAATCAATGAATAGTATATTCACAACTTAGGGGATGTAGTGTGTTGCATCAGGTCACTAAGAGGAATGTAATGTGCTAAGATAGATCACAATTATTAAGGACATCACACCCAATGTCATCCACAAAGTGACAAACGCATTACGTAAATGACAAGGCTACACTAGGAACCAAGAATACAAATGAATTGATGGTAATGTATGCCCCCCACTTTAAAGAAATTGCTACACATCATTCTATGATAAATTACTTTAAAGTAGCAAAGGGAAGAAAATTCAAAAGAAAAAAAAGACATAAGATCCAACTTGGAAAGCCCTATGCAAAGTCATATGTTTCCAAGTTAGGCTATGTCATGTTAAGGAAAAATGAAAAACAAAGAAAGGGTGTTTCCCCCCACAAAAGAAAGCAGACCAAACACATAAGGAATCTATGGGTTTGGGGTTAGTAAGTTCATTGCTGTAATGTTTTTATGAAAGAGTGCAAAACTATCATCAAACCCCAAAGCACATAGAATTGGAAGAATGACATGAGGAGAGTGAAAAATAGGAAAATTAAAGTCCGTTTTGGGTCAACATGGAAGAGACATTGTGGTCTTGACACTTTGAATCACCCCCAAAAAGAAAACACAAGTGAAATGAAAATGAAAAGGTGAAAGAAAATGAAAAAAAAATTGGTCAACATGAAGGAGACATTTCAGTCTCAATGCCTTGCATCATCCCCAAAAGGAAAAAACAAAAAAAAAAGATAAAAAGACAAAGGCCTTGTGGGTCAACATGGAAGAGACATAGGATGTCTCTATGCTTTGTGTCATCCCTAAAAGGAAAACAAAAAACAAAAAAGTGAAAAAGACAAGGACCTTTTGGGTCAACATGGAAGAGACATAGGGAATCTATATGCTTTGTGTCATCCCCAAAAGGAAAACACAAAACAAAAAGGAAAAAAATACAAGGACCTTTTGGGTCAACATGGAAGAGACATAGGGGTATGTGCAGGATCATCATGGGCCAAAAGTGGCCATATGATAGGTAATTGCAAGGTATGTGGCTGATGACTTTTTTTTACCCAAAATTGATGAAATGAAAATGGTTTTTAAAGGAGATTCTTAGCTTTCCACCAATATAAATTATGCTTTACTTTGAATTTAATAAATAATTATTATTCATTTTCTATTTGAATTATGACTAAAGTCCTGATTGATAGGATGATTGAGAAACATGTATATCTTTCAAATGGTATCACATTTTTGGAATCCAAAACATGCATCAAATTCTATGCTTCACATACTATAGGATTAAAAAAAATAAAAATTGAATTTCATGAAGTTTTGACCAAGTTAAAGTGGTCGACATACAAATTTTTATATTTTTCAAAAGTTGTAATAAAAATTCATAATTAATTATTTACTTGGAAAAAAATTACAAAAAAATGCATCACATCCGGACATGAGTCCTCTACCTATTTATAAAATTTAATAAAAAAATATTATAATTTTATTGTGGTTAGGGTGGTGAACAGATACCTACTTCTTATTTTTCCCTAAAATTTAAGTATTGCATTGAAATTTCAAATTTTCACCAAATAGAATTTAAAAAAAAATAAATCTAGTAGTTTAGAAACTACATTCAATTTGCTACATATTTTATTCTTACATATTTTTGAAATAATATAGATAACTTATTCATATTTTTACGTGAAGTTGCCTAACTCTATTTTTTTTATTTTTTTGCCACTTAAGGCCCTTTTTTTCCATGATGATCCTGCACATACCCATAGGGCATCTCTATACATTGTGTCATCCCCAAAAGGAAACAAAAAAGAAAAAGAAAAAAGACAATGCACAATGAATAGAAAAATAGAGGTACAAATAAAAGAAGTGTACGAAGAGAGAGAATATCAAACACACGATACAGGGTAACACGATAAAAACATGAAAGGAAAAAAAAGGGAAAGAGAAAATAAAAAAGGCTAGTTAGGTGAATGCAAGTCAATCGTCTGACAAGTCATCCACCTCGTAATCATGTTCACTATAATACGAGGGTGGTTGATTATCCAAAGGAAGAATTACAAGCACCGAACTAGGAGTTGTACCATGTTCTTCACTTGGTGGAGAGGATTTATCATTTAATCTCATTGTAGATGGAAATAAAGAATTTAAATTGTTATTCACTTCATCTATTTTTCTATCATCACATCATCATCATCATCACCATCAAGATTAATGACAATGGGAGGACGAAGGGTGATTTCTAAGGATGGATGGTGCAAAAGTTTTGGTTGTTGGATTTGTTTGTTTTGTGGAAAAGGTTGCACTAGACTGTCATGTGGCAGGTTAGAGAAGGAGGGTGGTCATCTATTACTTTGGTAAAAGGTAAAGGTTGATTTTCTTTATCTTCTTCTATGCAAGATTAATGAGCAAGGAGATGATGACGACACCTGCGTTCCCTAGCACCCTAGTTCTATTTAATTTTTTTTGGATTTGTTGAGGTGTAAGAGTGGATTGAGTCATCGTAGGTTCTTCTACATCCGAAGAGGGAAGAATAGAAGAAATGAAAGAGGATCGATCAACCACTTTCTCTTTGGATTTATACACTTGTTTAAGGCGGGGATACATGATAGGAGTGGTTTCTTTTTCCCTTGGTCATTTAAATGATGGTGGGGAAGTATCTAGGGGTGATTGTTTAGGAGGTTGTATGGTTTTCTCAGTGTCACACTAAGGTCAAAGCATGGTATCATCTATGATAGGAGGTGAAAAAGTGGATGTGGATGAGTTCCGAAGAGACAATTTGGCTATCCTTTTGGCTTTAAACTTTGGTTAAACTATGAAAAAGAAGTCCTTTCGAGGGGTGATGTGTTCCATAGGTGTAAGGCAAAAGGATTCCAATGAATAATTACCTTTGGAAGATAAATGATTAAAGCCACTATAGTTTATGGTGACTATCTCATTGTCATGTGGAAACTTTAAATACTTGTGAACAACTGATAAGACTGCTTTCATTGAGCATAGCCAAGGGTGGCCTAGCTACAAACGAAATTGGCCAAACTGTGGAATAATTGAAGATGTTACCTCCAAAGTTTTAGGTCCTATCTGTAAGGGTAGCATGATCAATCTGATCATAGGGCATGCAAAACCAGTATGTGTCTTAATCCATGTAGTTGGTTTCTTATATTCATCTTGATGTAGCTCATGTAATACTAGAAACTCCTCTATGATCACATTCTCACCACAAGCAGGATCTATTAATATCCCATTAGTGGGCTTATCATAGATTCTACTAGCTATGTAGAGAGGACCATTAGGAAGCTTTTGTAGTTATGTCTTTATCAGAAAAAGTGATATCAAGAGACTTAGTGGTTTGGCCCTTATGAGGGATAACGTCTATCATAGCTACTAGCTCATCCATAGGAATTTTTGGAGTAACAGGGGGAGGTGTATAATTTTCTTCATTGTTTGTATCAATAGTCATTACATCAATCGTTGAAGATTCACTAGCCTTGACAAATGAGGTAGGATTTTTAGGCATGGGATTAGTGAAAAATTGCAAATTCTGGTTAGGGGTGCAATAGACTTATTGCCTTGATCATTAACACCCATAATGGATAGATGGCCTAAATCAATGAGGTCTTGAACTAAATGCTTTAGATGCTTTCAATGTTCAATTTCATGTCCATTTTGGCAATGAAAATGATAATAAGCATTAGGTTTGAAGGTGGGTAGTAATGGTTGGTTTGGATCAAGTGTTCTAATAGGTAGCAAAGTGAACATGTGTTGTTGAATTAACTGGTTCATCATGTTATGAAGGGTATCGAGTAGGGGGGTAAACTATCTCTTCACATCCCCATAAGTATAAGGCACTGCTGCTTCAATAGCTGTCGCTTGATTTGGAACGGATTGGGTTCATTGTAGTTGAGGTTGAGGAGGTGGATTAAACTATAAAAAGCCTCTATTTTATTTGTGGAAATTTTGTGTGTTGTGTTGGCTTTGATTTTTGTGTTTAGGTTTGTCAACTCGGTTAGAAGTGGATTTTGAATCATGACTTGAAACTGAGTTATGGTATTCACACAAGGTTGTGCATAAATGATTAAATGAAGGGAATTTCATCATTGTTAATTTATCTTGAAGGTGTGTGTAATTTTTTGATAAACATCTTTTGCAGATGTGCATTAGGAATCTTGACATCAATTTGAGCATACATAGATTGGTATTGTGATATAAAATCCATTACTTTTTATCTATGTTTTTTCTACATCACATAAGGTTAGCCATTATATTTTTAGGTGGTATGTGAACATGAAAGTGACTTCCGAATGTAAGGGAAATATAGGGCAACTCAAAGAAACCTCCAAGAACAATAGTGCCTTTGGTGACTTTCATTTCGATTAGGTTGCCTCAAAGACACGTACTACCATGTCCTAAAGCGGAAACAGACACAGTTTATTTCTCACATTGATCCTTCTAAGAGAAGCACATGTAAAATTCAACAGCATGCATTAAAAGATTCTACAACAAGAACCAACAGACATGAAAGATGAGACAGAAACTAGAACAAACAAATTTACATGGGGAAAATCCTTTCGGATAAAAAACCCCACACTCCAAAGATTGAGCCATTGTATTATTCAGCAACAAATAGTTAAAATATAATTTCAGGCACATAGCCTTTTCAGAGATTACATCTTGTTCATTCTAGATACAACTGGTAGCAAACTATCCCTAAGAGATCAGGAGAGATTCCAGTATAACACTCCCTCTCTCTTCCTCTACTTTGACCTCATGGCCTTGGCCTTTCGGCCAGCCATTCAGTCCTCTCTATTGTTCTCTCTTTGGGTCTCAGTTCTTCAGCTCCTTGGCTTATCAGCTCCCTTATATAGAACGTTCGATGCATAAATTTATGCATTCGTTCTCAACAGGCTGTAAGAAATCATTCTTTTCCAACTATCGGATCACAATGGTCAATAATCTAGCTTAGCATCATAGATTTTTCCACTTCCTTGCATGGGAGATAATACATCTAGGTCACACTGCGTAGGACAACCTTCACTCAGTCAACAATGATCAACTTGTGTCACATGTCGGTGAGACACTATCTGTGTCTCCTCGATGCCACAAGACTTGACAAACAATATCACCAAGAGTCATCCCTATCAGCAAGAGGTTAAACCGAGTCTAGAAAGCTATTGCTAAGACTTCACTATGTTGCCAAGACCTCATACCGATGATCACCAATTGTATCGCTATAGCCAAGACCATCGTTGTTCGATGAGACATCATACCAAGGCACTAGAGTCACATCAACCTCAATAATCCCATTGGCAAGACTATCACTCTTCACCAAGACTTCATAACGAGCTCTTCATGTCACATCAACCTCAACATTCTCATCAGCGAGACAATCGCCATTCGATGAGACATCATATTGAGCCTTCAAGTCATATTGAACACTGAGTAGTCACCAAGAGTCATACTGACATTAGGATTCCCATCGACAAGACAATCTCTCTTCACCAAGACATCATATTGATGCCTTCAAGTCATACCGAAGAGTCCAACTGTTGGCTAGACCTAACACATTCGTTGAGACTTCATACTGAAGTGCTTGTGTTTCTCCGATGGATCCATTCGCTAGGAGTCTCACTGAAAACACCTGATCACATGTGAATTTGTCAGCCAGACTTTCCATTGTCACCAAGAGGTCATAGCGAACCCCTTTCATTACCTGATGACTCCATATGTATACCCATCAGTGAGACTTACTACTATCGGTAAGACATCACACTGAAGCAAGCCTTTCGGCCAAGGGTCTCCCTGAAAACATTAGTCACCAAGAGTCTCCTTGACATCCACTGGGAACCAAACCTGTCGGCCAGACATCTCCCAATTTCCAAGGCTTCATGCCGATAGGAGCAAGTCATGCCGATTACCAAATTGGCCAGATAGACCAAAAGTCATGCCGATATTGGTAAGACTTCCTATTATCGCCGAGACATCATTCGAACAGTCCAAGGTTATGCTAAAGGTTTCAGATGCCAATCGCCAAGACATTTAGGAGGTCACATCAACAATCCAGGATCAACTAGTAGATCGGCCAAACATCTCCTTAGTCTCACCGAAATTGCTCACAAGAGGTTTCAGCCTGTGGGATTGAGGCACATAATTCCAAAAATCTCCCACTTGATGAAGATCACACATGCACCTCCAAAGCAACCATAAAATAAGATCACACTAGCTCCACCAGTGTAGACCCTACAATACTCAAGACACCCAATAAATAAGATTCCACAAAATCAGTCCACCAGACAATCTGCAACAAAAAACCAAACATCTAACTGCAACTCACTGTCCAACAAAGCAACTGAAATGCAACTGATCACAACCTTCCAGGAAACCACATAGACCTCAAACATGCTCTCATGCTCCATCAATAATTCTTCTCCAGCATCCAAGATGTCCACCATTCAAGCAACAAACCTTGTCATCTTCCAACATGCTACCTATGGAAGAAAGATTCAAGCCAAGGTGAATAAGCACCATTCCAATGAACACAAGCAAAAGATCCCAGTGATACCATCAATAAGATACTGTTACCACTTCACTGTGCTCAAATGCTATATAGAAGCAATATCAACTTCAAAGCTTCAATCAGAACATAACAGTGAAGTCATTCTCCAAAAACAAGATACTAAACATCAGCTAGAACAACAATCAAACTGACTGCTTCCATCCAACTGATAAACCCACGTGACTGGAAATATCACCCATAGCTCATGCTATCCCATCTAATCTCACATACCTCATAGGTATCACCATTAGTAAAATTATGCCAATCTATAACCAACTCATTAACAAAAAATACAAGCTCCAAGTGCCAACCAGTTGAAGAAGACAAGACACATACAGGAACTCCCACTGCCTATGTAATCCAGATCAGAAAGATCAAAAGGCATCACAAGTCTTCCAATAACAACACATAGAACATGTAACCATGTAGTTCCAAGGAAATATCCACAATGATATGCACACCCTACAACAAACCGCTACAAGAGATATTTATCTCACCACAAACCATCCTGGCTACTAAGAGAAACTTTGCACATCATCTTCTTGTAGAACATCCTCCTACATACACTTCTAATAGCCAGATATGTCAAGAATGATCTCCTTCACATCCCAAAAGAAAATTCTTCACAACATCCATTTGTTCAATCACCAAGATCAAACCAACTTTAAAAAACATGGATGTAAACCTCTCCAAGAGGATCAAACTAGTTCATTCCCCATTTCATGAAATCATCCCATACATCATCTCCTACCAATTCTCATCAGTAAATGACATAGCACAAAAGCTCAAGGAGATAAAATAATTGTACATCTTCCACTATGAATCCTCCAGAACCATTAAACAACAATTCAAGATCCATATCATGAAAGTGAACAAAAAATACATCTGAAAGATATAATGAGCCAAATACCTTTCAGATAAACTGTCAAGTAGACCAAGAGTGGGAACGAGAATACTCCTTCAAGATATACAAGTCATCATGACTAATTCAAGAGCAATCTCCTCATAGGTCTCTTATTGAACTCATGTTCAACCAAGGTGTAGGCTACTCGGACTTTCTGCTAAAAAATTTAGTACTTCTCTCATAAGAGAAAAACAACCTCACCTTATTCTTCATGTATCCATGAGTACTAGCAATTGATCGTCTCATGCTAAACTTCAACTACATTACTGCACTATCACAAAGTATCAAGCAAATAATCAAAGCACCCAATACACAAAGAATTACTAGACCACTATCAAAGCTCCAATCATCTAAATCAAGAACTTTTCATGACATCGTGATCTGCACATCCCCTTAAGAGATCCCATGCTTCAAGTGACTTCACCATTGTCTCAAGTACAATGCACAATGCAAAAACTCTAGTGTACAAATAGGAGTATACCATGACATAAAGCAAATAGACTTAAAAACAACATCACCTGTCAAGCACCACCAACACCTTAGCTAAAGACTTCAAGAGTCCTCCATGGATCCAAGATGTTGTACATCTTCAAGTAATGTCCATGCAAATGCGAAAGAACCCTTCTACAACAATAGGATCTAAGATCTCTCCCAAGAAACATCTGCAACACTAAAGAAGACCATTCACCACCATGTGATGAATCCACAGTCACTGCTAGAGCTCCCACTAAAATGTGACACCTGAGCTCTCCGAGCATCATGACCACCCACTACAAGTTTCCATAACTGACTATTCAGGTACTCAATAGTATCCATCCTCTCATCTCAAAGCACCACACCAATGCACAAGTGACCACACACAAGGCCAACTAACAAGTCTACATCAACAATGAATCAACCTCGTGGATAAAGACAATCCATCACCAAGTTATCTCATTGCAGCCAATGGGTAGCTAATTCATCAATCGCATAACTTGTAGATCACAAACATCAAACATGCAAACCCATCATCATATTGGAAACTACAACACTGAGATTTCAAAGAGAATAACCATGTAGGCAACATGACTCAAACAGTAGATCACACCAGATCTGATTTTCCAATCATGTCCACAATGAGCACCAGAATCAAGGAAGCCCCAAGCACCACCACAAGAATGTTGAGTGATAAATCACATACCAACACTCCCATGCAGAGAAGAAAACACACCTCCTCAAACCATGCTCAAAGCATGCATGCAAAATTGCAACTATCTCATCCAAGAACACCCCAAAAGCCAAGGTCTGCAAAATAGCTTAACAACAACTCCACATAACCACAAGTTTTGCTTAACCATGTAAAACCTACAAAACCACAGAGCCATGCAAGTACAAAACATCCTTAGAAGGAGAACAGTAGTTCAGGAGAATCCAGGCCCCTTTTAGACCAACTCTAGAACCACCAAGATGTACATGCATCTAAGAAAGAGAGAAAGGCTATTTCAGAAGCTTGCAAATCATCTAATGATTAACTCCATAGCCTTTTAGTATCTAAGGTTAACAACAAATAGTGCCTTCTAACACCAGGAACCACCACCTAGAAAAATCACTCTCTTCCGTGGCTGAGAAACAAACTAGGCTTCTCCATATCATCAAGGAGCCTCTCACACAGACACCCAATATGAAATATTTACTGCTACACAGCCATGGAGCAAGAAAATCCACCTCATACACCAAGGTTATATTGCTACCAACAAGGAGATACAAATCACAACAAAACAACATGATCAACTCCCTTTTCCATCTCAACCATCCTTCAAGTTGCATGTTGTCTCCAAATATCACAAGACTTCCACTCACCAAAGCATCAATAAATTAGATGATTCCTCCAAATTTCCTCCAGCCTAACAAACTAAAAAATATTCACAGGAGAAATACCCAGAACCAACAACCAAAAGATGGCTCTGATACCACTTGTAAGGGAAATATAGGGCATCTTAGAGAAACCTCCAAGAATAGTAGTGCCTTTGGTAACTTTCATTTCGATTAGGTTGCCTCAAAGACATGTACTACTATGTCTTAAAGCAAAAATAGACATAGTTTATTTCCCACATTGATCCTTCTAAGAGAAGCACATGTAAAATTCAACAGCATGCATTAACAGATTCTACAAGAAGAACCAACAGACATGAAAGATGAGACAAAAACCAGAACAAACAGATTTACATGGGGAAAATCTGTTTGGATAAAAAACCCCACACTCCAAAGATCAAGCCATTGTACTATTCAGCAAAAAACAGTTACAATACAATTTTAGGCTCATAGCCTTTTTAGAGATTACATCTTGTTCATTTTGGATACAACTAGTAGCAAACTATCCCTGAGAGATCAGGAGAGATTCTAGTATAACACTGCCTCTCTCTTCCTCTGCTTCGACCTCATGGCCTTAGCCTTTCGGCCAGCCATTTGGTCCTCTCTATCGTTCTCTCTCTTGCTCTCGACTCTTCAGCTCCTTGGCTTATAAGCTTCCTTATACAGAATGTCTGATACATACATTTATGCATTTGTTCTCAACAGGCTCTAAGAAATAATTCTTTTCCAACTATCAGATCACAACAGTCAATCATCCAACTCAGCATCATAGATGTTTCCACTTCCTTGCATGGAAGATAATATGTCCAGGTCACACCGCATAGGACAGCCTTCACTCGGTCAATAATGATCAACTTGTGTCACATTTTGGTGAGACACTATCTGTGTCTCCCCGATGCCACAAGACTTGACAAACGATATTGCCAAGAGTCATCACTATTGGCAAGAGGTTACACCAAGTCTAGAAAGCTATTACTAAGACTTCGCCATGTTTCCAAGACCTCATACTGATGATCACCACTTGTATCACTATAACCAAGGCCATCGTTGTTCGATGAGACATCATACTAAGGCACCAGAGTCACATCAACCTCAACAATCCCATTAGCAAGACTATCACTCTTCACCAAGACTTCATAATGAGCTCTTCATCTCACATCAACCTTAGCATTCTCATCAGCGAGACAATTTCCATTCGATGAGACATTATACTGAGCCTTCAAGTCATACTGAACATCGAGTAGTCACCAAGCATCATACCGACATCAACATTCCCATTAGCAAGACAATTGCTCTTTGCCAAGACATCATACCGATGCCTTCAAGTCATACCAAAGAGTCCAACCATCGGCCAGACAGTCTACATTCATTGAGACTTCATACCAAAGTCCTTGTGTTTCTCCAATGACTCCATTTGCTAGGAGTCTCACCGAAAACACCCGATCACATGTGGCTTTGTCGGCTAGAATTTCCACTGTTGCCAAGAGGTCATAGCAAACACCTTTCATTACCCCAATGACTCCATATGTATACCCATCAGCGATACTTACCGCTATTGGTGAGACATCACACCGAAGAAAGCCTTTCAGCCAAGGGTCTCCCCAAAACATTAGTTTCCAAGAGTCTCCCTGACATCCGCTAGGAACCAAACCTATCGGCCAGACATTTCCCAGTCACCAAGACTTCATGTCGATAGGATCAAGTCATGCCGATTACCACATGGGCCAGACAGACCAAAGGTCATGCCGATATCGGCAAGACTTCCTATTGTCACCAAGACATCATTCCGATAGTCCAAGGTTATGCCGAAAGTTTTAGATGTCGATCGCCAAGACATTCAGGAGGTCACACCGACAGTCTAGGATCAACTAGCAGATCGGCTAGACATCTCCTCATTCTCACCGAAATTTCTCACAAGAGGTTTTAGCTTCTGGGATTGAGGCACACAATTCCAACATTGAAAGCATCCACTAATTCATTGAATGAACAAATGGAATTATTAGGAAAGTTGGAAAACCATTCTAAGGCATTGTGTTTCAAGGTCCTTGGAAATATTTTGGCTAATAGTTTATCATCAAGGACGAAGTCACTACACAAAGTTGTATAGGAATTAACATGGTTAACAAGGGCTCCTTTCACTCCTTATTTCTCAAGCCAAGGGATGTATATCCCTTGTGGAATAAGGGTATGTAATATTTCTAATGATAAAGGGCTACTACAGACATGATATGTAGGTGGAGTGGATTGACCTTGGCTAATAGTGGAAAGTTGCATAGATGAAATAGTGGTAAGGAGTTGTGTAAGAAGAGGATCGAGGTATGTGAGTTGAGGTTGAAGGTAAAATGGTGATGGAGTATAGGTGATCTGATGGGAAGTGAAAGGAATACTATGGGGTGTGAAGGTGGTGGAAGGGACTTTTGATGCCACAAGAGAAGTAGGAATGCTAGTGAAAATCATAAAAGAGGTAGCTGCATAATTATCCTGATGCATAGTTGTATGGACTTGTGGATTGGTATAGGTTGGTATGGAAGCTATGGTTGAAGGGGGAGGAACTTGAGGTCCTCCTTGGCTTGCAGGAATGATTGTGGATTGAGTATTAGAAGAGGAATGTTTATTGTAAATCTCGCCAATCTTCTTCATCACTTGTAAGCCATCATCACTTTCAATCAAACAATGAAGATTGTCAATGGTGGGTATGGTAGTGGTGGACATGTTTTCAAGTGACAAGTCTTATTGTAAATGTGGAAAATCCTCGTGAATATTAATGACCTTTTATTGTGGGAGCTAATGCACCAATGTCAATACTAGGAGTAGGATCTTGTGAGATCCCAAGGTCCACAACGAAAGTGCTATTGTGGGAGGCCATGAGTCTAGAACTTCTTCTCACTAAAGTATTATCAATGGGGCACCAAACACTCATGAAAGTACCACAAAGGAGGGGTGAATGCAAATGCAAACTAATATAAGAGTCGCAAATGAAAATAACATAAATTTTGCTAACTATAACTGAGATCTAACTATAGAAAATGAAAATGTAGAATAATGCCAAAAAAATGCTAAAAATGTTGTTTAACAAGTGCAAAGGGAATGATTCACTGTGGGTGGTGAATGAGTCCCAGTATGATGTTTTTGTGTGTTTTTTAGAATTTTTAAGATAATTTTAATGTTCTACATAATGCAATCAAAGATGTAGAATGTAGATATTTAGTATTTTCAATGAGATGCAATAAAAAAATGAAATCTAAATGAAGTTTTCACTAATGCAAGATAAAATGTCCTAGAATGAAAAAAAAAATGTACTAATTGAATGTTAATTCAAAAGAAAAATAAGATGCAATATGTAAATGAAATAAAAAATGCAAAGTGCTCAAAAGTCAGGTTCACCAAAATGATCCGTTGATTTTTAGCTCCTATGGACAACTCTTGCTCTTCTAGGGTTTTTCACCTAAAAGGAGAGAGATAGGAGAAAAAATGCTAATGGTTCATTTAAATAATGTTATCTATGATGTTTTCTAACCTAAACGAATCTAAATAAATGTAATTGACTAATCTAAATGAATGAAAACAAATACAAAAGTGAAACTTAAGCTATGTTTGAAAACACATTGTGATGAAACAATGAACTAAATGAAGAAAATATGTAGAACAAAAAGAAAAGGGATGAATCTGAGTTCACCTAAGTGAAGTATGATGAATCTGTAATGTTGTGGATGTTGGATGAAATCATTGATTTTTCACAGTGGGACTCATTCGATGAGGGTGGTGAATTAGTCCTCTTGGTGAAAAATTGTCAGAAGCAAGTTTTTGTTAGTCAAGATCCAGAATCTAAAAAAAATTGAATTTTCAATCCTAAGGTGGAACTCTTTTTCCACAAGTGGAGAATCAGTCCTCTCCCAATTTTCTAAAAAATCACGAGACAACTCTACAACACTAGATTTGGATACAACACTAGATTTGGAAATCACTGCTTGTCCGGTTATTGAAGTCAATTCTACAAGAAATAGACAGAAAACCTTCTCCAAGCTTTAAATAGAATTAAATTGACTTGAAGAACTTAGTTGGCTTGTAAACCAATCTTCAATACTAAAATCTTATCAAATCTACACTCAAAAGGCTGCAAACAAACATGCAATAGGGGGAAAATGGTTTAAGGTTAGTGAATAGGGGTTTTCCTTGGTCAAGCCCCACTTTTAGTAATCAAACCCTTAATAAAATAATAAAATACAAAGGAATGGTAAACTAGCAACATGCAAATGCTATCAACTTACCAAAACCTTGATGATGCAAGTCTGAAGTAATGTTAATGGCTGCTTCAAAGTGCTTGAATAATCCTTGAAAAGATGTCGTAAAATGCTTGAATACTTGAAATGTGAGATGGAACACTTGAATGGATGAGGAGATGTAAAATGAGGTGAAAATCCCAAAAAAAAATATAAAATATTTTGAATTTGGGGCCAAGGGGGACTCATTCGTCACCCATGGTGAATAGGTCCCACTTAGGACCTGAAAATGTGCGTCGGGAAATATGTTGTATTTAATGTTCTTTGTTAGGATAATGATAAAAAAATACACTTAATTAAGCATACGAGAGCATAAAGGGGTCAAATAAAGCATGAAAAAGGGATAAATAGTTAAGATGTGCCTAGAAAAATGTGAAAGCTTGTTACAAGACTTTACAACACTTCAAAATAGGACTTTTTGATGAATAAAAAAGTGATTTTCAGGTGAATTGTAATTAATAGAGTCTAGAAGAATGTAGAAATTTCTTGTAGCACTTCACAACACCTTCACAAGACATCGTTCTTTGAATTTTAGTACTTAAATAAGAATTTTCAAGCCATGCCACAACATAAAATTAGAGAAAAATAGTTCCAACACCATGAAACAAGATCTAAAAGGCCATGAAAATGACAAGGGGCCATTTTTCTATGGCACAAGAAGGTGAGGTAAGATAAAATGTTGATTAACCACAAAATTGTAGTTTGGTAAAGAATGAGTTGATATATCTTAGACTTGTACTCTCATTTTAGAGTCTTAAGATGGACCCAAATAAATTAAAGAATATCGTTGAGTGGTCTACACCAAGGAGTGTTACAAAGGTAAGATCATTTCATGGTTTAGCAATTTATTATAGAAAATTAATTAAGAGCTTCAGTGGTATATGTGCACCCCTAATAGGGATAATAAGAGGGGATAAAAAAGGGTTTAAATGGGTTGTAGGAGAAGATAAGAGTTTTAATTTGTTAAAGAAGAACGTTATAGAGAAACTAGTTTTGACACTTCTAGGTTTCAATAAGGTGTTTGTGGTAGATTTTGGTGCTAGTGGTAGTGCCATAGGAGATTTTTTGAGTCAAGAAGGTGAGAATTTTTCCTATTTTAGTGTGAAATTGAATGGTACGATGAGAAAATATTTTGACTATGGTAAAGAGTTTTATGCAATAGTTCAAGCTTTAAAGAAATGGAGGCACTATTTATTGCCAAAATAATTTATTTTATATATAGATCATCAAGCCATATAGTACCTTACCACTCAAGGGAATTTGAACCAATAAAACTTAAAATGGTTTGAGTTTTTTTAAATTTAAACATTTGTTTTGAAAAAAATAGTGGGAAGTGCAATAGAGTTGTAGATGTCTTAAGCAGAAGGAAAAATTTGTTGATAGAAATAAAGATATAGATTTTTGGGTTAAATGAACTCAAGAGTTTGTATCCTAAAGATATACATTATAGAGTTTTGGAAGTCTTGTTTGGAACCTATCTATTTGGATGGGACAAGATGGTTGGATTATTAGAACAATCATTTACTGAGAGGTGGGCATTGAATCAATATATACCAAAAATAATCCAATTCAACTTTATCAACCAAAACTTCTATCTTAAACAGATAAAGTATCATATTATGTAATTAAAAATAACAAGCACATAAACATAACACCAAATTTACATGGAAAACCTTGGTAGGAAAAACCATGATGAGAAAGCTTCTTGGAACTACTATCTAAATCTAATCCAATTCAACTTTATCAACCAAAACTTCTATCTTAAATAGATAAAGTATCAGACTATGTAATTCAAAATCACAAGCACATAAACATAACACCAAATTTACCTAGAAAACCTTGGTAGGAAAAACCATGATGAGAAAGCTTCTTGAACTACTATCTAAATCTAGCCTCATAAATAAAACTAATATTTACAAGTTTTATTAGATACAACTCAAAGGAAGCTACAATTACCTAAAACAAAGTTTTTATGGTTTCAGCCAAAGGAAGCTACAACTCCTTATAGATTACAACACTTACAAAAAGAGGCTACAACCTCAGTACAAAAATTCTTGACACAATCTACTAATCAGTCATGAGCACAACATAAAAACCATTCACACTCACATGTGTCTTCAACACCTCTTCTTAGCAACCTCTGTTATCTTCAATTCCCTTCCACACATACCTCCTTGGATACTCACACACACTCAAACATCTTGCAACAAACTTGATCTTTTATCTATAACCTCTCCAAGCTTCAAAATTTTTCTCCTTGTTAGCCAATATGAAATGTGTAGCATGAAATGTGCAATGGCCACAAGTCATCCCCCAACACGTCCATGGTAAAAGAAATAAAATGTAGTTTAAACCAAGAGATAATCAATAAATATTTTACCTTATCACACATCTCCACACTAGAGCAAACTTCCAAACACTTGGCATAATCATCTCAACATACCAAGTCGATGTCGCAAACACTTAACCTCCTATACATTAGCTCCAGAACAAAAGTGGTACTAGAGAGAATTAATAAATCATGTGGATCACTTTACAAACATTATATTACATTGAAGAACATTCTCATATACCCTTTTTTCACCTTCATGCTACATCATGCTAGAGCTAACAAACATATGTTGAACCCAACATCTCTTGCAAACTCTAAATGCAATATTGAAATAGAATGTTAGAAACTAGACTTAAAGTACACTCCTCAACACCCAAAACTTAAAATGAGAAAACATATAGACAATCTAATTTTTTTATCCAAATCACAAGATCACATCTCCAAATGTAGAGAAATGGGAAGCATTCCTCTGACCCTTATTAACTACAATACCACTTTACTACTATGTTCACTTTTCTAGCAATGGAATCTTCAATGGTGACTTCTATTCTTTTAAATCAGGAACATACATACATCACACCTACCACTATCTGAATTCTAAACCACAAGGTCATATCTTCAAATGTGGAGGATTACATATCACTCTTATGAGGCTCTTCACTACAAATTCATGTTCCTTTGATAGTTTTAATTCTTACATAATTCCTTTCAAATAGTATCCAATGCTTCATATCAGTTGATAGTGAATACAACATTCATAACACTATAGACAAAAATTACAACTATTTTCGTCAAAATCAAGATATTGATAAAAAAACATACTCATGGAATTCATTGCCATTTCCTTTACCTCACAAATCTTCTAAGCATCGTATGCAACCTTCTACAATACCACTCTATTGATATCAATGACAACACATGTAATAATCTCCCCCTTTGGCATTGATGGAAACACTAACTTGATATGCAATTTCTCTCACTTTGAAATCAAGGGAAAAAGGCTAGTGGTATTCCTTTGTTCTTTCACCCCCTATCTTCATAGATATTGCCATCCTTCTTATATTATTTCTACCATATCCCATTGAGAGGTATCCCTCATCAATCTAGGGATAAAAATATGTCTTGAACTACTCCCCTTGGACAGATGTGATAACTATGCATCTAGTTAGAAGGAGAGGAAAAAAAAACCTAACTTCTAAGATACTCAAATGTGTCCTTAGGAAAATCCTTTATAAAGATGTCTACAACCTAATCCTTTGTAGGTACATATTTCAATTCCACCTCTTGATTTGAAACCATTTTTGTTAAAAAGTGATACTTGATAGATATGTTTTTGGTTCTATAATGCATAAATAGATTCTTTGAAATATTGATGGCACTTTTATTATAACATAGAATAGGAGTGGGCACATCATACATTACCTTTATATCCTTTAATGTTTTCTACATCCACAACACTTGAGTGTAGGAGGATGTTGTAACAATACACTTTTCTTTTGATATTGATAAGGAAACAAAATCCTATTTCTTACTAAAACATGGGACCATTTTTTCCCCCAAAAAGAAAGCTCCACCACTAGTGCTTCTTCTATCACCAACACTAAAATCCCAATCTACATCAATATATGCACTTAGGGTTCAGATTCATCACATTTTTTATACCAAAATCCATAATATACAGTGCTCTTGAAATCTCTAAAAATCTTCTTAACTACCTTCACATGAGTTTCTCTTGGATCATCCTGAAATCTCGCAACCAAGTAGATAACTTACATGATGTCACTTTGAGACTTCATGTTGTTAAGTACAACATGCCCCAAATCATAGACCTATAGAGAGTCTTATCAAACTTTAAGATGACTCATCATATTTTCTCAAATGACAACCTATTACCATAGGACTACTCAGTGGATTGCAATATTTCATACCAAACTTATTCAACATCTCCTTGACATACTTTACTTGAGAGATAAAAATACCATCATATGAATAAGTAATTTGGAGTCCTTTAAAGAATGATAACTCACCTATCATAGAAATTTAAAAAACCTTCAACATCTTTTCTACAAAATTCTTACAAATTTTATCATTTCCACCAAAGATTATATCATCAACATATACAACAATAATAAGAATTTTCTCATCCTCAATTTTGATGTAAAGATTGCTATTTGTAGTACCTTTCTTGAAGCCTTGCTAGAGTAAGTGCTTGTCCAACCTTGAATACCAAGTCCTAAGGGAATTTTTGAGACCATATAAATCCTTCTTAAGTTTTCATATGATGTTTGGATCCCTTGACAACTGAAAACCATCAAGCTACTCTATATGTAAAAAATTTCCTCTAGGTCACCATTTAGGAAGGAAAATTTAACATCCATTTGATGTACCTTAAATTCCTTGTGAATGGAAAATGAAAGAAACATTATAATTTCCTTCATTCTTGCCACTATATCCAATATCTCATTGAATTCAATCCCTTCCAGTTGTGAATGGCCTTTACACACTAGCCTTGATTTGTTTCTCACCAACTCTCCATCTTCATTCAATTTAGCTTTTAACACCCATTTTATCCCTATCATATTTTTATTTGAAGACCTTAGCATCAATTCCCAGGTATAATTTGGTGGAATATCATAGATTACAATAAGAAGAAGAGTATTTATTTCTAGGATGGGGGGTGATTGATCTAGCAATTTTTAGACTTATGGTTATCAAAAGTAGAGGGTTTGAAAGACACGTATTTTTTTTATATGATAAATTAGAATTACACTAACATGAAGGATGATTAGTATCTTGTTAAAGGATGTATGAATATGAGTAATATGTCCTATATATTGCATGAAATATAGATACTTATGATTTTTAACAAAAAAAATTGTAGGGAATCATTGAATGTGATTATTCATAGTAAGATTATACTTTTTACTATTAATATGAGTCTATAAGAAGAATAGTTTTTATCTACATATTTAATATTTTAACAAGAAACAAAATCTAAGGCTTCCTTATTTTCAAAATCTTATTCTTGAAAGGGAGGTAACTCCATAAAAGTACTAAGTAGAGGGGGACAAGTAGTGTGCATGATATAAATATATAATAATAGTTAATTGATACTATAAAAATATAGATTACCAATATTTGTATACAATCTATGACAAATAGGGATTGAATAACATCCTAAAAGTGCATTAAAACTTATAAATTAAAGAGATAAAAGAGTTAAAGTAGATAAAAGGAAGGTTCTTATAGGAAGCATACCAAGTTCATCAAAATGAAAGATAAAGTTAACTACTTAAAATGAGAAACAAAACTAACTTATAATATATCCAATTCTCTAATGATACAATCCTAATAATATGATATAATTTGAAAAAATAATGTGTCATGAAATTAGTTTTTTACCTTTATGTTTTTAGGAAAATTAAATATAGTGTGTCATAGAAAAATAAAATCTATTAACTAACTAATAATATAAGTAAAATGCTTGAACTAGTAAAAATAGAATTTTGGAAATAAAAGTGATAAACACAAACCAAAGTTCTAAATAATAAAAAATCACACTTGTTATACCTTGGTGCAATGTCATTATAATAATGATAGTCACATTGTTTCCCAAATCTAACAAGAAATGAAGAAAAAATTGAAACTATAATACTTACATAGACAGGGAATAAAAATATAATATATAAATATTAGAATTTACTATTAAATTATTGAATATTTAAAAATATGTTTAAACTATATTTATCTAAATCAAATGGAAAATCAATGTTATAGATACAAAACCATTAAATAATTCTTTTAATTTGAAAGATGAGTCGAAGAATCAATTGTATTTATGATAGAGAGAATGAGGTTACTATTATAGAGCTAAAAATATAGGTTGAAGTGTTTCTATTCCAACCTCTTTCCCATGCTTAATCACTTTTGTTACAATGTTAAAATAAACTTTTCTTTCTAGATGATTTCCTCCCTCAAACAATATATTAAGGATTTTTAGGATAAAGGGAAGAATTTAACCCTCCACCAAATTGTTCTATTTTAAGGTGGACCTTTCGCCTTCCATAGACTCTGTTAAGAAAAACTATCTTATGGTTAGAAATTTTGTTAAACTCCTAGAGCCCCCCCGTCTACCTATCACCCTAAATTCATGTCATCCTCTAATTCTAAAATGGTTACTAGGGCTAAAGGTAAATCCCCTGCCTATGAGGTCCCCAGCTTGGGTTCTAAAACTGTGTTTTTTTTAACCCACACAAATATCCATTTTTGATAATTTTTATGATGAATCCTAAAGCCCCACCATGAAAGTGATAGGACTGTGGCATGGAAAATTGGACAATCTTGAGAAAAGAGACAATTTCATGCCTAATTAGACCTACTTTTGAGTACCCTTGCATCATTTATTCTTGAAAACAACATTTATAGGCCCCTAAGAACCATTATTTTTTATCTAGAGGTCCATTTCACTTGAGAAATCACATAAATTTTGACAAACAACACTTAATTCATGCATATCTCGAAAACCCACCTTCAAAAACCACTAGTGGGACCCATTCACCACCTTGGGTGAATGGGTCCCCTTTGGTGGGACCCATTAACCAAGGGTGGTGAATGAGTCCCTTTTGAGGGAAATTTCAATTTTGAATGGGAATTCAGTTAATTCAACTTAATTTTTTAGTGGATGTCGACCTCTTAGGTCTAAATAATGGAAATAATAGGTGTTGATGCTTATAAAACTCATTTAAGTCATTTTCAAATCTCTTAGTCATCTTTTAAAAAAAAAAAAATCAAGTCTTCCACAATAATTTTCATTAGGGTATGTGTAGGATCATCATGGAAAAAACAAGCCCTTAACTAGCAAAAAATTTAGAAAAATCAGAGCCAGGCAACTTGACATAAAAATTTGAATAAGTTACCTATTATTATTTCAAAAATATGTAAGAATAGAATCTATAGCAAATTGAATGTAGTTTCTAAACTAATAGGTTTATTTAAAAAAGGAAAATCTATTTGGTAAAATTTGAAATTTCAATGTAGTAGTACTTAAATTTCAGGAAAAAGATAAGAAGTAGGTGTTTGTCTGCCCAACCTAACCATAGTAAAATGATATTTTTTTATAAATTTTAGATATAAGTAGAGGACTCATGTCAGATGTGATGCATATTTTTTTATAATTTTTTCCAAGTAAATAATTAATTATGAATTTTTTATTACAACTTTTAAAAATATAAAACTTCGTATGTATGACCACCTTAACTTGGTCAAAACTCCATGAAATTCATTTTTTATTTTTTAATCCTATATTATGTGAAGCATAGAATGTGACACTTGTTTCAGATTCAAAAAATGTGATCTGTTGGGTATGTGCAAGATCATCATGGAAAAAACAGGCCCTTAAGTGGCAAAAAAATCAAAAAATTAGAGTTAGGCAACTTGACGTAAAAAAATGAATAAGTTATGTATATTATTTCAAAATATGTATGAATAGAATCTATATAAAATTGAATTTAGTTTCTAAACTACTAGGTTTGTTTAAAAGAAAAAAATCTACTTGGTGAAAATTTGAAATTTCAATGCAGAGTACTTAAATTTCAAGGGAAAAAATAAGTAGGTGTTTGTCTAACCACCCTAACCACAATAAAATGATAATATTTTTTTATAATATTTTAGATATAAGTAGAGGACTCATGTTGATGTGATGCATATTTTTTTGTAATTTTTTTTCTAGTAAATAATTAATTATGAATTTATTATTACAACTTTTAAAAAATATTAAAACTTCATTGTCGACCACCTTAACTTGGTCAAAACTTCATGAAATTCAATTTTCTTTTTTAATCCTATAGTATGCAAAGCATAGAATGTGTGTTTTGGATTCAAAAAATGTGATACTATCTGAAAGCTATAGATTTTTTCAATCAATCTATCAATCAGGACTTTAGTCATAATTTGAATAGAAAATGAATAATAATTACTTATTAAATTCAAAGTAAAGCATAATTTATATTGGTGGAAATCTGAGAATCTCCTTTAAAAACCCTTTTCATTTCATCAATTTTGGGTAAAAAAAAATTCACCACATGTACCCATCATATTGCCACTTTTTGGCCCATCATGATCCTGCACATACCTGTTTGAAAGCTATAGATGTTTTCAATCGCCTATCAATCAAGACTTTAGTTGTAATTCAAATAGAAAATGAATAATAATAATTTATTAAATTCAAGGTAAAGAATAATTTATATTGGTGGAAAGTTGAGAATATCCTTTAAAAACCCTTTTTGTTTCATCAATTTTGTGTAAAAAAAAATTCGTCAACCACATACCCTACACATACCCACCATATCACCACTTTTTGGCCCATCATGATCCTGCACATACCCATTAGCAAAGTTGAAGTTTTAGGGCAGTAAACTAGGGTTTTTGTAGGTCTTGAAGCTCACTCTTCATTCAAGGTTCAACATTTCAAAGAGTTGATGATGGATGCCCATGTTGAATCATGGAGAAATCTAGGTTGAGGAGATGCAACTAGCCATCAAATCACACCTAAAGACTTGTTTTCAAAGTGATTCCATCTTCCATTTTCTCTCTATCTTTAGATTAAGGTTTTCATTTCCATAGTATCTCACTTGCATGGCATTTATTTCCATTTTTATGTGTTGTAATATTTCTAGGGTTGAAGCCTTGCTTCATTTAAATCACATTTGCACATCTTATTCTAGCACAACAAAATAGGGTTTTATCATATTTTAGACTTTCCTAGTCTTTAATAACTTAAGGCTAGGGTTTTATGTATACTTTTGTCCATTTAAGGTTTGATTTCCCAAGTAGGGGTTTGACCAAGGAAAACCCCCATTAGAAAGCTAATTTTAAACTATTTTGTAGGAATTTTCTAACATCCCAATTTAGGTTTTCGTCAAAAAGCGATGTATAGGTGTCAAGGTGCAAAACAAAGATCTAAATTTGCAGAAATTTGAAACTAGAATGATTCACCATGGATGGAAAATGAGTCCCTCCTGAGGTGAATTTCTAAGTTAGATGCAGATCCTGATACCCAGTGAGTAGAAAATAGTTTCTAGGCAGAAAACCCTGTCTTGGGACTAATTCTCCCAAGATGGCGAATGAGTCCTAGTTAACATAAAAGTCAGATTTATTATATCTTTAGAGTGTTTTCTAGTCATCTTCAAATTTATAGGTGCACACATTCTGAAAAAAAAAACTTTTTGTTTAGTTTCATTTGCATTTTTGTTCATCCTTTTAAGCTTTTTGCAAACCTCACTCTGTTTTCAAACATTGCATATTTTATAGGTTTTGCATCAATAGTCAATCAATTTCATCATTTATTTGCATTTACAACATTGCATTTAGTCATGTTCACATCATGCAATCCTCTATTTGAGTGAACCATTTCAATTTTTGGGTTCCATCTCTCTCCTTTTAGGTGAAAAATCCTAAGAGTGCAAGAGAAACCTATAGAAACCGCAAAATTGTTAGTTCATTTTTGTGAACCTACATATTAAACATTATCTCTTTCTAATTTTCATTTGCATTTGCATCCTAGGACTCAATTACATTGAATTTTTTCTTGTTTTTGCATCCTAGGGCTTCTTAAAATTGCATTAGTGAAAGTACCATTCGGAGTTCATTATTACATCTTATTTCATAACATCATTTCAAAATTATGTATTTTTAGTCTTTATCTACACTGTATAGATTTGAATATATTCAGAAAAGTAAAAAAAAAAATTAATTAATTAATTAATTAAAAGTACCTCTCCTGGGACTCATTCGCCACCTTGGGCGAATCAGTCCCACTACACTTTTTGAATCAGTATTTCTATAATTTAGTTTATTTCTTTGCACATTTATGTTTCTTGCAAGTTTCTTCTCTATCATATCTTAGTTATCTTTTGTTTCATTTGCATAAGCATCATTTTCTTTTATGGCATTTGTGGATAGTCTTAGATCTTTGCAAATTTTCTTTTCAGTATTAGTTCCTAGTTCTTTTTTATTAGATTCACCAATACATAAAAACACAAAACCAGAAGCCTCAAACCAACCTTTCAAACAAATGATTCAATTTAGAAATACCATCTCATCCAAACTTCTTAGTGGTGATGATGTGGAAAAGTTAGATGGATTCCTTCAAGACTTCTTCTCACTCACTTCATCCTCTAACTCTTACCATGAGAAGCCTAAAATGATTTCTGATAACCTATCCCTCAAACCTTTTAGTAGTGATGACCTTGGCTTGTTATGTGAAGCTCTTCAAGACTTTATCTTCCCTAAGTCATCCGCTAAGGTTTGTTGTTCCCAAACTACAACAATAAACGTTAACACCTCTAACATTTACCCTAAATAGCTTAAACCAATTGATGGTAACCTACCCCTCAAACCTTTTAGTTGTGATGATTTTGGCTTGTTAGATGAGCCCCTCCAGGACTTCATCTCACTCAAGTCATCCACTATGGTTTGTTGTGAGAAATATAAAACTAAGGATGTTAATGTGATTCAACCTCAACTCATTCTTTACCTACCCTTGCATAAACTTCATCCTTCCAATAAACTGGAGTTCACTCTTTACCCACCTAAAACTGATGTGTTGCAACAATCTAGTAAGGCTATTATTTTTCGTACATATAACACCCGAAACAATCTGCAACCACCACAACCAACCCCACCCTCTTTACCTTTACCTAATCTACCTAGTGCTCCTCACTTTCCCTCACACACAAAGGAGTATGATCTTGTTGAACAATTAAATAATACTCCTACAAATATTTCCCTTTGGGATTTACTTCAGAATTCACCAAATTACCACACTATTCTTCAAACAGCCTTGTACAACAAATTGTGGTTCCTCCTGGCACAACTTTGAATGATGTGGAAGCCTTAATACATGGAATGAATAAGGTTAATCTGAACATTACTTTCCATCAACATGAGCTCCCTCCTTTAGAGTTGTAAAAACAAAATGAAGCCTTTATGTTAATTGCTCAATTCATTCAAATAGGTATCAAAATAACCCTTATTGATAATGGTTCTACCCTTAATGTGTGTAGTGTGAATATCCTTGATAGATTGTGTGTTGACAAGTCAAATAATACCTGATTCCATATCCATTCAAGGATTTGACAATACAACAACGCAACCACTTGGTGTAATCACTTTGCCTATTATAGTTGGCAGGGCCTTTGACCATATAATCTTTTTTTAGGTAGACCATGGATTTATGATATGAATGTAGTTCCTTTTACCCTTCATCATATAATGAAATATGTCTATAACAACAACATTCAACAAGTTTAAATAGACCCCGAGCCTAAAATTTTCTTGCACCTTGAAAAAGGAGCTACAAGTCCTCTAGAAACATTAATTAATCCAACATCCAATATAGACCCTTTGGAAATTGAACAAAATGATGAGGAATCAATATCTAAATTATTTGGTGATGATTGAGGATCCTTAGAATTCACACCTTCATTTATGGGTGAATACATAATCACACAAAAGAAATATGGGAAACAGGAACAACCAACCATCATGTCAACTCAAAATTCCGCACAATCTTCTCAAACATCTATCTTCTCTACTTTGGAAGAAAATACAACATACACAAGAAATTTTGATGAGATAGATTATCAATCTCTTCCTAATCCAAAATAAATGGAAAGAATTTATGGAAAAGGCTATGAACTTGTTAAACAATTAGGATTTATTGGAAAAAGGGTGTGGAAATTATGAACAAGGAATTCATGTCCCTATAGAACCTAATACATAAGAGACAAAAACTAGATTGGGCTATTCTTTTTCTAATATGACAAAAGCTACTCAACAACCATCTTTGAACATCAACACTATTACATGACAACCAAAACACAAACTCATAATCAAACATCCTGAATTGCTTGATATAAACTTATCACCATCATGGCAATATGTTGATAGTGATGAAACTCTAAAATAAATTTTAGGAATTTACGATAACACATCCTCTACTACTCACATGAAATGGGTTACTTGTGCTATGATAGTTACAAAGCAAAATGATGGTGATATCATTGAAGAACCATATGATTTTGAAGTTCCTAAACCTAATGTACTCCCTTTAGGAGATTCAATACAATTGATATGCCAATGGACATCAATGATAAAGAAAAAGTTATTAAGATTGGAAAGTGCCTTGAAAATGAAGAAAAAGAAGACACTACAATGAAATACTTCATGATTTTCTTGAAATTTTTGCTTGGAAATATTCTGATATGCTAGGAACTGACCTAAAAATTGTGACACATAACATCATTCTTCCTAAAAATGCTCAACCCATTCAACAAAAGATACTTAAAATGCACCCTAACATAGCCTTGCATGTTAAACCAAAGCTTTAAAAACTCCTTGATGCGGGCTTCATTCGACCTATTGATTATTCTCCTTGGATCTCAAACATTGTCATAATTGCTAAACCCAATAATTGTATTAGGATATGTACATATTTTTGTGACTTGAATAAAGCTACTTTAAACGATGAATTTCTTCTTCCTAATATTAACATGATCGTGGATTCCACTATTGGACATGCTTTGTTTTCATTCATGGATGTATTTTTTGGTTATAATCAAATCTTTATTAATACTCAAGATCAATATAAAACTGTATTTACAACTATTTGGGGAATGTTTTGTTGGGTCGTGATGCCCTTCAATTTAAAGAATGTTGGGACAACTTATCAACAAGCAATGACATTGATCTTTTGTGATTACATATATAAAATTTTGGAAGATTATGTTGATGAAATCCTTGCTAAATCCTTAACATGACAAGACAATGTAAATGTTCTTCAGAAATCTTTGAATGAATACGTAAACATAATATGTGCTTAAATCCGAAAAAGTGTGTCTTTGGTGTAGATAGTGGTAAAATTTTGGGGTTTGTCATATCTCATAGAGGCATTGAGGTGGACACAAACAAATTTGATGTCATTATTGACATGCCACCCCTTAAGAACATTTATCAATTGTGAATGTTACAAGGCCGAATCCAAGCTATCCGTTGTTTCATTACATCTTTAGTCAATTGTATAATACCCTTCACACATCTCCTAAAAAAGGATGTACCTTTTGATTGGGATCACATGATTGTAAACAATATTTTGAGAGTAACTCCACCTATTTTACAACCTATCATGCCAAACAAACTGTTTATCCTGTACATAGCCACATCAACCCATGCTCTTGTAGCATTGTTGGCTCATCAAGACGATCATGGAAAAGAACATCTTGTTTATTACATTAGTTGAACTTTAATTGATTATGAAACTCAATATTCCCTAATTGAAAAACAATGTTTAGCCCTTGCATTCACTAATAGTACATTACTTACTATATGTTGAAATTCAAGTCATGACAAAATTCAATCCCCTTAAGCATCTTTTTAATAAAGCTAACTTATCTAGTCACTTAGATAAGTGGGTGATGTTGTTAACAGAGTTTGACCTTAAGTTTGTTTCACAAAAATCAATCAAAGGAAACACCTTAACTAATCATTTAGTTGATGCCCCTTCTCCTCTTGCTTTACCTAATCACAACTCCTTTCCTAATGATGGTATCTTGATCATTGATGTTAAAATGTGGGAATTATATTTCAATGGATCTAACTGTAGAACAAGTTTCAGTGCTAGGGTGGGATTAATTCCACCCCATGGAAAGCCTATTCCCTTGTCCGATAGATTAAATTTACTATGTATAAACAACATAGCTGAGTATGAGGCATTAATCATAAGATTGTGAGATACTTTAACCATGAATACAAAACATATCAAGATCTTTCATGATTCACAATTAGTAATCAAACAAATCACTAGGACATATCAAAATAAACATGACAAGTTATTGAAATACAAGGATCTTACAAAAAAATTATTAAAGAAGTTTGAATCATTCAGCATTGATAACATCCCACAAAAAGACAATCGACATGCAGATGCAATGGTGAGTGCATACTCTTATATCCCCACATAATCCTTCAACAGAATTCACCTTTGTTATTCATCCTATCATGAAACCTTCAATTGACACCCGATTAGAATACATTTTAACGATAACTCAAGATGACTCGCAAGAATGGTATGACATAATATACAATTATTTAAAATATGGTACCATTCCCAAACACACAATGACAAACACTTGAGATCGTTTATACAAACTCACAACCAATTATGTGATCCTTTCCGATGTATTGTATAGAATATCTTTCAATGGTCTCTTACTCAGGTGTCTTAAGGATTCTAAAATTCCTATAGCCCTTGAGTAGGCTCATACTGGTGCCTATGGAAGTCATTTTGGAGGATGATCGTTAGTGCAAAAACTTGTTCATAAGGGATATTATTGGAGACATATGGAGAAAGATTGCTTTTCTTACATTAAATGATGTCACAAATGTCAAGAATATAAAAATTTGATTCATGCTCTTGCTTCTAAGCTTCATGTCCAAATTCCCATTTGGTTGTTTTTTAGTATGGGGACTGGATCTTATTGGAAAAATTCCACCACCCTCTTCCGCTAGACATACATTTATCATAACTAAAACAAACTATTTCACAAAATGGTGGAAGTTATTCATCTTCGATCTAGGAATGTTAAAGTAGTTTTTCATTTCATATTGGAACACATAATTGCTAGATTTGGACTTCCTTCCACTATTGTTTCAAAAAATGGAACCCCATTTAAGAATAATGAGGTAAAGAAATTTCTTCAAACATTCAACATTCAACATTGATTTTCCACACCATACTATCCACAATCCAATGGACAAGCTGAAAGCACTAATAAGATTTTTGAACAAATCCTAAAGAAAACTATTGATAAACATCAAAAGGATTGGCATACACAATTACATTATGTGCTTTGGGCTTATCGAACGAGTGTTAGATTATCCACCAGAACTACACCTTATAACCTTGTTTATGGCACTGATGCAATCATGCCCTTAGAGTTAGAAATTCCTACACTGTGAATTTCTCTTCAAGATCTTATTGACAATGCCACTTTTAAAGACCAATGATTGAACCAACTTGAGATGCTTGATGAAAAGCGCATTAATGCTCTTGAGCACCTCCAACCTTACATTAAACAATTATAATGAAAGCATAATACTCATGTCATTCCTTGAATTTTTTGTAAGGGTGGTTTCATTCTTTATGAGAATCAATGTACTACTAACATTGACAATGAAGATAAAGATAAATTCAGCCCTAACTAGTTAGCACCTTACATAGTTGATACCAGTTATGGGTTTGGTGCTTATATCTTAATAGAGCTTGATGGAACACCCCTTAAGGAACCTATCAATTCCACACTATTGCATCAGTATTACCTCTAATCTATTTGACTAGTATGATTTTTAAATCAATGTTGTTTAAAATTATTTGGTTTCATTCTAAATAACTTTTACATTGCTTCATTCTTGACAACTGATCTTGTGTTTTTCTTGAACACTAAGGTAGTTATTTAAGTTAATTTTATAATTACTTTAGGTCTCATGCTATTCACCCTTGTGTTATGTTAAGTTTGATCCTTATATGAGTTTAGGTGCATCTAATTTAACATACTCTATTCAAATAAAAAATATTGTATCTAAAGTGAAGTTGCAATATGTTTTACATTAGATTGCATCAATCATGTTAAATCATGAAGCCATTAATTAAATAATTTTACCATAAGTTATTTAGTTAATCACATTTCCATTTAAGATTCAAACACATTAAGACAAATTATAATAACATCAAACGTGCATGTATATATATATATATATATAGATATATATCTCAAAAAGTTTTATGTACATCTTAATATCATATACTAGTGATCCCACAAAGCTAGTTTACAATTTCTGGGAGATTCTAATTTTTTTCTGAATTCATATATTTTTAGAAAATATAATAATTTAAGTGTTAAAAAGTTCCATTTAAAGCATTACAATTGAAGAGGGTTTGATCAAACTACCTTAGATCAAACCCCCTTGGTTAGAACCCCACTAGTTTTAAACCATACCTATAATGAAGTCTCCTTTACACCTATCAAAATGCTGATAAAAACCACTTTTGATTTACCTTTTGGAGGATCAAATGAATTCATTTAAAATTTATTTTTCGTAAATATGTAGTCCTTATTATAAGATTCCCAAAAAGTATAATTGTAAATAAATTTAATTTTATTATTATATTTATTTTTTATTTCTTGTGAATATAGGTTTTTCACCAAAAATCAAGCTCTATGTTCTACACATGTGGAAAAATAGTAGATTATCAAAAAAAAAAGTACAAGTGCACTAGATATTGAAGTCCTTGATCCAACAAAAAAAATTGAATTTTGATACATACAAAAAAGTTACGCATTATATGGTCGCTATGTCTGAATTGTAATTAGTTTGACTTCAAAACTCTATTAAAGAAAAAATATTCATTAAAAAACTATCTAACCAAGTGGAAGCACTAGATACTTAGAGGATACAAATCTACAATTTGAAACAATTAGAATTTTATCCTTCATGGAAAAAAAGTTGTGTTATATGGTGAGCATCACTTTTTAAAACTGTTGTTTCTCTGAAAAAAACTAGTTTTTGAGGGAGATGGAAAAAGAAGCTAGCCTAATTACTGATTCCAAATATTTGATGAAAAAAATATATTTATCTACAGAAAAAATTTCACAAAACTCTAGTTCTAAATTTGCAATTAAATCCTTCAAATTCCACTCACTAGGTTTAGCTACAGAAAAAATCACAAAACTCTATTTGCATAATCTTCAAATTCCTCACGGTTTAGCCCTATATGTGCCCGAAAGTGAAGATTTAGATAAAAAAATTATTTTAGTGTCTAGTTTGGCTAAAAATTGTAAACCACTATTGTGGGATCACCCATACAAAATCACCAAGGTCTGTGAGAGCTAGATGTCATGAGATGGTTGTGTGTGATCATTATCATGATCTATTGACTTTGAGTGTATACTCCAAACCCTGTACTTGGCTGATGGCCACAAGCTGATCCTCTGCCATCTTATCCCTCTCCACTCATAACTATGCTAGCTCTACATGCAGTTTCTCAACTTATGCTAAGGTCTATGATGACTATCCTTCACTCTCAGCTTGATGAAATTGTCTCCTCATGCTCTTTTATGTTGCTCGTAACCTTGCAAAAGGTATGAGCGACTGGTTCCTCCACGATCGGTGGGGGAACGTACTCAGGATCCATCTCCTCTGTGGCAGCCTGACAATAGAACTCTTGAAATTCTCTCATTTCTCCTACAAGATAGAAAATGTATACAATTAGTAAACATGATCATGATATATATATACACAAAGCATAACATACTAAAGTACATACATAAAATCAAATATCATCACCTATGTCTCTAGTTGAATGAGGAATATCAACCTCATCCTCTTTGGGGGGCATGGATGATGTGTTAGCCTCTCTCTAGTTGTGGTCGTTGAGGTCTATTGTAGTTACTACACGTGATATAACCCTATGAGTGTGAGAAGCCTCTCCATGCTCATGTTGATCCTTGGCCACTACGTCATCATCCTCACTCAAGGGTGGCTCCTCCTCATAATCCTCCTCACCCTCATCCTCCTCTCCTCCATCTTGGTCCTCATAGTTAGGATCGGTCTCTACATCATACTCATCATCAATCACATCAGTAAATATATCTACTAGCTTGTATCGTACATTCTCAGCCCTATCGTTTGGCTCATCTCCCTCATCAATTGTTGGCCCTGCATCACCTATAGGTACATCCATGGGAAATACAGGAGCTGGTCATTTCACTAACCACCACTCCTCATTCTCATTTGTGCTACCAACATCATCAATGTTGAACGTTGGTGGCCGGTTCTAATCTGAATCATCGGAATCACTCTCATGAACATGAGCTATAGTAAGCCAAATAGTATCACCTGGCCTCTGAGCACTTTTCACTAATCACCTAATGATGGGGCACACCCTCGGTGGTGTCTGCACCGGCCCAAAATATCGCATGACTCGCCCATAATAAAAAGGTTATACAACATTGTCATGTTGTCCAGCTAAAAACCTATCCATCTACATCCTCCTCAGTTGTCTAGTGGGATCTGTTGACTGTAGTGTGAGTAGATAAGATGTTTATAGGATCTCATCCTCCTCTAGCTGGTCAAATATCACTCTCCAAAAAAGTAGATCTTTGTATTGCCACAAGCATCGTAGAGGATAGCTAAACGCTCATGGATATCTTGTAGCTATAGCACATGGGAACCTGACAAGCCTGGTGCATATAATATGCTCAAGGTACCACACCTACAAAATTGTTCAATGCACCATACTGTCGATCTCTCAAAACAAAAATTGGCCAAGATCATAATAGAGGTGTGCTAGGATGCAACGTCCCCAAGCATAGACTATCCTCTTCTCATGCATCCCTCGAATCAAGTGTGCCAATCCTCTATCCAAGTGTGTTGCTCATCCATTAGGATTGAAAACAAGAGCCACCCTATGCATCATAATTTGTCCCACAATAGGGGCTCATGAATATAGAAGCATGGAAAGATCGATTCGCGCTCTCACACACTCATCATGAATAGGTCCATCCAAGCAGTACTGCATGTCCACCTTCTTCTCATGGAATGACTGATCCCCCAAGAAATATACCTATTCTCCTAAAATAGGAACTCATAGAATATAGTGTACATCCTCTAGGGTGATGGTCATCTCCCTAGTTAGAAGATGAAATGTACAAGTATCAGCATCCCAGCACTCACATAGGGCCATAAGCATGGAGTCATGGTATCTCATAGGTGGGATCAGATATGCCCAATAGATACCTACTATCTGTAAATGGTCTTTCTCTACTGCTAACAGTGTTGGGGCTAAATCTCAAAGAAAGCTAATATGTCTCCCTCCTATCCACTATCATAATTGGGCTGGAACCTATCAAAATCATAGCAAAATGCTCTAAAAATTCATCTAATATATTTAGTTTCAACATTATTCATCATGCAAGTGTACTAAAGTTTATCTAGTGTGCTTTCCTAAAGGCCCTTGACACTTTAGAACCCTTTTGGGACACTCCACAAAGAAACAACACATTTGCAAACAAAGGGAGACTTTGTGAACAAATGGGACACTTTGTGAAAAAAGGGGAGACTTTGTGAAATTTTTTTACAAGATCCTAAATTAACTTATCCATGCATTAAAAATCATTAAATTATTACAAAATCACAAAGCAAATTTTGTAGAATCGACTCACCTCATAATACAATTTGTAATGTGCCACCTGTTCTTGAAGCTCATCCAACCATGAAGGTGTGTCATCCCATCTACAAGGCATCTTCTTGTCTCACTCATCACTTTCAAGATACAAGAAGGTAAAATGAAATAGTAAGTGACAAATTACTCTCTTCCACTTATTTTAACCTATTTTCATCAATTTTACTCTTATGCATTAAATTAGGGCAATTTTATATTAAGAGTTAATAAAGCATCTTTTCTTCAAAACAACATAATGAGAGCTATGGAACTTTGTTTTTAATGTCATTTGATGCATTGGAATTATGATTTCATACTCAACATCATCAATTTTCTATCATTATGTTGCATGGTACTTGGAAATTACCTACGATATGATGTTCCTTACTCGACATGGCTAGATTTCTACCTTGATTCCACCTCCATAAAGCAAGGGAAATCAATGGGGGGCATACATCTACCCTTGAATTGGATTCCTAGGAGTTAGATAAAAGGATTTTTGGACAATTAACAACTTTTTGTTGTAGGATATAGTTCTTAATGATGTTTTTTTGCAGATAACTACATTGGGGGCTTAGTTCTCCTATCTTTTGAATGAGTATCCTTTTATGTAATAAATTGCACTGTTTAGAATAATTTAGCTAACATATGCACGAAGAGTCATATGGACACTAAAATGGGCGATAAATGTGGCATGAAAAAATGGACAATCTTGAGAAAAGAGATAATTTAATGACTAATTAGACCTACTTTTGAGTACCCTTGCATCATTTATTCTTCAAAACAACATTTATAGGCCCCTAAGACCCATCATGTTTTATGTAGAGGCCTGTTTCACTTGAGAAATCAGTTAAATCTTGAAAAACAACACTTAATTCATGCATATCCTAAAAACCTGCCTTCAAAAACTACTAGTGGGACCCACTCACCACCTTCAACGAATGAGTCCCCTCTAGTGGGACCCATTCGCCAAGGGTGGCAAATGAGTCCCTTTTGAGGGAAATTTCAATTTTGAGTTGGAATTCAATTAATCCAACTTAACTTTTTTATGGATGTCAGTCTCTTAGGTCTAAATAATGGGAAAATTAAGTGTTGATGCTTATACGTACTCATTTTAAGTCATTTTTCACATCTCTTAGTCATCTTTAAAAAGAAAATTAAAAATTCAAGTCTTCCACAATAAGTTTCATTAGCAAAATTGAAGTTTTAGGGAAACAAACTAGGGTTTTTATAGGTCTTGAAGCCCACTGTTCATTCAAGGTTCGACATTACAAAGATTTGATGATGGATGCCTTTGGTGAATCATGGAGAAATCTAGTTGAGGAGATGCAAATAGACATCAAATCACACCTAAAGACTTGTTTTCAAAGTGATTCCATCTTCCATTTTCTCTCTATCTTCATATTAAGGTTTTCATTTCATTTATATCTCATTTGCATGACATTTATCTCCATTTTGATGTGCTGTAAGATTTCTAGGTTTGAAGTATTGCTTCAATTAAGTCACATTTTCACATCTTATTCTAGCACAATAGAATAGGGTTTTATCATATTTCAGACTTTTCTAGTCTTTAACACACTTAAGGCTAATGTTTTATGCAGAATTTTTTCCATTTAAGGTTTGATTACCCAACTAGGGTTTTTACCAAGGAAAACCCCCCATTAGAAAACCAATTTTAAGTTGTTTTTTAGGAATTTTTTGAGATCCCAATTCAAGTTTTCGTTAGAAAGTGTTGTGCATGTGTCAGGGTGCAAAACAGAGATATGAATTTGTAGAAATTTGAAAGTCGACTGATTCATCATGGATGGCGAATGAGTCCCTCCTAAGGTGACTTTCTGAGTTAGATGTAGATCCTAATACCCAGTGAGCAAAAACTAGTTTCTAGGTAGAAAACCATATCCTGGGACTAATTCGCCCAGGGTAGCGAATGAGTCCCAGTCAACATAAAAGTCAAATTTATCATATCTCCAAAGTGTTTTCCAGTCATCTTTATCTTTACAGGTGCATACATTCTAAAAAACAACTTTCTATTTAGTTTCATTTTGCTTTTTTGTTCATCATTTTAAGCTTTTTGCAAACCTCACTATGTTTACAAACATTGCATATTTTATGGGTTTTGCATCAATAGTCAATCAATTTCATCATTTAGTTTCATTTACTGCATTTCATTTAGTCATTTTCACATCATTCAATCATCTATTTGAGTGAAGCACTTCAATTTTGAGGTTCTATCTCTCTCCTTTAAGGTCAAAGATCCTAAGAGTGCAAGAGAAGCCTATAGAAAACACAAAATTGTTGGTTCAAGGACTTTAAAAAAAAATAGTGGTTCTATGGTTACATTTCAAAAGAAAAATCATCCACTAGTGTTCTAAGGGTTAGGGTTCTATTCTCCATCTTCTAGGATTCATCTTCAAGGCTAAAACCCTAATAATGTAAAAGCCTTAACCTTTTCTCCTAATTTTTCATTGACCTGTGTCTGCCTGTTTCTAGTATTTTAATTCACAACTTGAAGCATTAAAGTCATTGGTTGACTAACTCCTTTATCCTATAAAATACTTGGTTGCACATTCATTTTAAAATATTTTCCTAAAATTCCCAAGTTAGAGTGGGCCAATATTTTTAATGCTTATTTATGCACTTTAGGCATGGGTCTGAAATACTTCATAAAAATGCCAAAGTCAAAATACCTAGGGATGACCCCACTTTAATTTGTTAACTTAAAGCATGGGTAGTAAAATTCCTAAAGACTTGGCTTGGTCCCACTGCTCAACACTAATTGGTTCCCCACCAACCCATGGCTATTAAAATATTTAGGGAAAATACCTTGTGGGATAGTAGGCATGTGTCACATGTCATGTTTCTTTGGTGGGCCTCACAAGCATTTTAAAAGTCGATAGTGGTGGTCCCTTCATATCAACGGTGGAAATTAAAGATATTGAGTTAATCTTGGTCATTGCCCACCATCTTGCATCAAGTTTTTAAGCCAATATGAGGTTCTTGCAAGATAGTTGGCTACTAACATGTGGCACCATACTAAGCATTGAAGGAATATAGAACAAGGTGAAATAGTTTTTTAAATACTTTCTCGTGACTTTGGAAATTTAAAAGTTGTGCTACTAAAAGGACTTAATGCCCTTGTGGTTAAAACAAAATTGAGATGTTATAATCTGGACCATCCATCTCGCTATGTTTTAAGCCATGTGTTGAAAAAATTATAAGAGTGGGCATAGACCTAGGAGGTTAAAGGGTGTGCAAGTTGGAGTGTACAGATTCGATCTGAGCCATTCACCATCAACCCACACTAATCAATTTGTACCTCAACAGACTCATATGGTATAGCGGTCAAGTGACATGTAGCACTTTTCGAGACTTCCAAAGGGATGGTAGAGCCCAAGGTGATGATGCAATACGTATCAAATGGCATGTTTTGAATGACCCGATGTAAAAAAAATTGAGTCATGATTTTTAAACTCATTTGAATTGAACTGAGCTGCTTGATGATCCAAATCATCACAAGATAGATGACTATGTTTTAAAATTACGAAAATGGGTTGATGGAACCATTCTAGCTTGCATGAGTGAGTAGTAATGGTGGACTTGATATTTTTCTATTGAATTGAATGACATTTTCACCATAAAAGAAAGATTTAAAATAGATTTTGAGTTACCAAAGCATTCTAAAGAGAATTGAAGATTATTCCTACATAATATGAGTTTTCTTACATCAAGAATTAGGGTTTTCAACTAATGAAGCACCAGTAATTAAAGTTTCATCTTTTATATTCAATTTCAAGTGAATTTTTGTGCATTATCCTTTTCTAAGCTAAAAATTACAATTTAGGTTTCTTTTAAGGTTTGGCATTCACTAAATTTTCATCAAACTACTTTAAATTTGGCTTAGTTTATGTGTTCCTTTTTAGGACACCTAAACCACCTTACCAAAAACCCTAAATTAAAGCCTTAGAAAACCCTAGTTTGTTAGAATCTTAAGAATGGCACCCCCAAAGGAATTTTTTTTGGTTCTACCCCAAAGAGAGTCCTTCATGATGATATACTATATAAATTAAAGTATTCAGGTGTGAAAATGAACAAAATGGATGGCAAGATTTTGTTTCAGGGCCCTAGAATAGATAAGGGTTTTGTAGAAAAATAACATGCCATCAAGGATGGTGAGATGCCAACTACTAGATGGGACTTGTTCAAATACTAGTTTGGGAAGATATTTTATAAGGTCCCTATTTGCAATGGATGGAGACATGGTATGGGGAATCTTGTAACACCAAATATTTACCTTCACATTAACCTTTTGAAACCTATAGCTTCAAATTATGACCCCAACATTCAGATTGTAAGGTCACATACTGGATATAAAATGATTGACCTCACCTATGAGGGAATTAGTGAGGTTTTCAACCTCAACCTTGATGTAAAATATCCAATAAACCCGAATTCCCTAAAGGAGGAGTACAAGAACAATAAATTCACTTTCAAGGTCACAACTATACCTAGTTTCATGGAAAGAGGAAAGGGGAGGAGCAAGATAAGAGTATCAATAACTGAATAGGAGTCCTTCCCATCTTATATGTTTGACTATTAATTTGGGAGGTCCTATTTCACTTTGTGTCAAATTATAGGGTTTGACACTCCCAAGAGGTTGCTTGTGGCCTTTATGTATATGGCAACAAACATTCAACATCTATTAGTAAATAGACTATATGATTTTGGCACATATATGTTCAATGGGATTCAAAAGGCACTAATGGCCTCAAAGAAATGTGAGCTAGGGGTAAGGTTTTGGAGGTACTCCTTGGTTATGCACATGTTTCTATTTAAGGGAGCTAAGTATTTTGTGAACGATATGGCATTGGAGATAAAAAAAATGAAAAGAATGAACTCCTACTTTTCCAAACATGGAAACACCATCGAGACATACATGATGCAAGTTCTATTTTTGTTACTTTCATCAAATTTTATGGTGTGAATTTGAGAGGGTTTCTACTAATGAATCTACCAAGGATCCCAACACAACAACATGATTTTTTGAGGCCTAAGGAAAGGAGGCTAGAATTACACATTGATCACAATTAGGGTGATATCATCCCATATCTAGACTAAACCATTATATCATTGTATGGTACACATGTTTCTCCACATATGTTTCCAAGGAGTGTGCCATTAAGTCTTGGTTTTCTAGAGGTTATGTGGTAGCTAGGCAATTTTGAAGACTCACACCTAGCATGAATGAAAAAAGGAACTCTTTTCCTTGCTTACACTACATTTTTTAATTTTATTATGATAAATAATGGGTGGAATGACATCCTTAAGAGGATCACACCTTATTCTATGAAGAAATTTCTAGAAAGGAACCATGATCTTGAAGGGTTTATGGTAGCATTGAAGGAAATGATTAGAAGTGGGTAGTTTTGGAACAATTTTTTCTTCCTCAAGGATATAATTAGAAATGTATTTGATTGGGTGAAGGAAAAGGACATAAAGTGAAATGGTTGGCATTCACCAAATTAGAGGAGGAAAAGGAGAAAAATCCTAAATTCAAGGGAACCTATGTGGATATGAATAATGACATTTTGAGAGTGGAGGAAACATTGCAAATATTTGATAAGGTGGTTGGACACCTTAAAGAAGAGAAGAAAGTGGTTGACAAAGGAAAGTCTCTTGTGATTGAGGAAAGGGAAACCTATCAACCACCAAAGAAGTTGTATGTTTTCTCAAGAAGAAAACAAAAGGAAGTTATGAGAAAAGAAGAGACCATTTCTACACCTACTCATTTAGAGGATTCAAGAGAACCTTCCATAGTACATCAAATTCCACCATATCCAAATCATATGTCAGCTCCATCTCCAACACAACATGTTATTGATTTGGATTCACCTCCAAGAGATCCCTCACCTAAGAGGAGAAATGTTACATCGACAGGGTTAGTTGATTACTCCCTATAATCAAATGAGGAAATTAAGATCACTACAAATGAAGTCATGCAGAGAATGCCATCACCCCCTAGTGAGGTGAATTTTCCAATGCAACAACTAAGGTTAAGTAAGGATGTTCTAACAAGAATTGATAATGTTGATGCTGTTAGGGAGAAGGTTTGCAATGAATTCATGAATGATGACTCATTTGTAAATTCAAAATTTTTTGAGGAATTTGTATGAAGAGTGAAAAGAGATGAATATGACGAAAAAGTGCAAATAGGGATGGTTAATTCTCTAGAATTTCAAAGGAATGTTATTGTATCAAAAGTACTTGCTAAAATGGGGAAAAAAAAGGAGATGACACATGCTGAAGGTAGGAGCTAGTAAGGAAAAGTGGAGTGTTTCTATTTCCTAAATATGATATGGAATCATCCATAGCATTTGAAATGGTCAGAGGGCAAGGATTGATGGTTTTTGAAAAATATGATGAGGTAGTATGTGCACTACAAGGATCAACCTTTAGTCCTAATTAGAAAATATTTGCAATATGGGAACTAGCTCCAAACACCAACAAGCCTGACGTTAAAAAACCTTCTATATATTTGAGAAGAGGATTTATTATAAAGAGAGTTTCTGAAACCTCAGTAGTTGAAGCAACCACAATGGCAGTAAATGTAGCATAATTCACTAATTTTGTTGTTGATTCATTGCAAGAGAAATATGAAGCTTAAAATTAGAAGTACAATGACTTGGTGATTGCTTACAGCATGGATGAGTAGAGAATAAGAGAGCTAAAATTATAGAATGAAATACTACAACAGTTGTAAGAAATAGAGGTAGGGAAACCGGTACCACAAGTCTAGTAAGATGTTCCGTCCTCTCCACCACCTCCTCTTGTACAATCACATCCTCCACCTTCTCTTGAAATGGTGGTATATAATGAAGGAAATGTACCATTATCATACTTGGACCCAAGTACATCAGATGTACCTCCTCAAATAAAAGAAGTAGAGAAGAATTGATTCAACAACTTGAGGTATATGAGGAATTGTTTGCATTATATAATGACAATAATATTTTTATTGTTACTAATGTTTTAGATATTTGTTTATCAAAGGCAATTAAAGGAGTGATAATTGTTCACTCTAATTATTCTTTAATGTTCAATTCAATAAATGTGTTTGAAAGGGATAGATCAATTGCTATCCCACTAATGAAAACATTGAATCCAAGGCTGGGTGCATTAACAAGTATGGTTACATGATCCATACATGATCTAAATAAACCACTGCAAATTTCTCCAAATTACAACTTAGTAGTGAAAGAAATTGTTGAATATCAAGGATTAGTGGATCCATTGGAAAAAAGGATCAAAGAAATGCTCAAGCAATTTTATGAGAGTGATCTTGGCCTCCTTTGAGACATTCTTAATAATGATGGAGCTATCAAGACTTATGAGAAATGGAGGGCTCATATGGATGTTGTTATTACTGCAGAGGCTACCCTAATTTATGAAGAGGGAGATGTTAAAATAGCTATGCTAAAGAATAGTATGAATAATTTTTCAGTCACCAATGCTTTCTTGGAGGATTTTGACAAGGATGGCAATCAAATAATGAGAAAGTATGGTCCTTATAGGAAAAATGTAGATGAGTTCACAGCCTTTAATTGGCCTACAAAAGAGGACTATATTACTTGGGATAAAAACTATAATAATATTTTTGATTTGTAATCTTCTTGAATGGTCATGTGGAATTTTTTTTATCTATTTGGCATATCTAGTGGTATTCAAAGTTTTCAAGAGCATTAGTAGGGTTATTTTTCCATCTTGTACACCAAGATATTGTATTCACCTTCTAGATCAACTTTCCTAGGTCCATAGCAAGAAGAGTGAAGAAAAGAAGTGACAAAGGCATCAACTAACCATTTCTGATATTTTGGGAAAGCAACATCATGAATGTAACAAATTTTGTAACTACTTTGCACTTAGAATATTCTCTCCTTGGGCTTTCAGTTACTCTTGTAATTTTCAAATGTAATTATATGTCAAATGAAAATGTGACATGTGTAATGTTCCAAAGCTTTTTGCTCTATTTTTTTATACAAGGGAAATCAAGGCCATTTACGTAGGTTATTGTTGATTGATTTTGAAGAGCTAATGCAATACGAAGTATAGATACCATTTTTTCTTAGTATTTTCTACTTTTTGAAGGTTTGAGTCTTTTGATTATTAATGTTGTATAATAGTACTATCATTTTTGGAGTACAAATGGCATATTTCTAAAGCTAGTGTTCTCCATTGTATACTTCACATGAATTATGAATGAAATGAATCAAACGTCATTCAATTCATCTTCATTTTCTTTCCTTTGAATGTTTATTTACTATTAAGGCACTTGTTTAACGAATGAGTTAAATTTTCTTTAATAGGAATAAGGGTTTATATGAAATTATACATGGATTATATAAGTATTTTATTGGCTTAAATTTCTGAGTTTAATGGTGTAATGCATCATTAAGTAGCTCGGTTATGATAGATAGAATGTTGTTATATATTTTCAATTGCATGGTTTGAGGCTCGATACCCTAGGATAAGACACTGATCACCATAAGTTGTGTCTATGTTACATTTTATTGGTCTTCGACAACAAATACATTCAAAATCAAATTAAATCTCTAATTTTTATTTGGAATGTATGTTTGAGTTATGTTCTACCATATTCTCATGTTTTAGATTGATAAATGTTGTAAGATTTGCTAGATCTTTAATTAAGGTTTTTCATCTATTAAGCAACACTTAGGAGAATATATTTGTTAATCTTATAATGTATGAGATAATTGGCACAAGTGTATCTAAAGATACATTGTAGGGATTAACCTCTCAGGTTTTACAAAGCCCAAAGTGTAGATGGAAAATCTAGCAAACTTCACTTTTTTTGTTGGTCAATCCCTCCATATAATTAACCATTGGAAATGGAAATTCTACATATTTTATGAGAGATCAGTTTGGGTATTTAGAAAACATTAACAAATTGGTGACTCCATTGGGTACAAAGGTAGTCTAACATCTCTAGGTCTAGATCATGCACAGTCAAAGTCATTAAATTCATTGTTGCTTGTAGCATGAAGAATAATTTCATACAAATTCTCCTCATAAGTTAAGTTTACATTCCATAAGTCAATGTTTTGGGTCTCTTTTCTATTTCCTATTAGGTTGTGTTCAAATTCTCTTAGTATTTACAAAATTCTCTCAAAGTTTATCATATATTTTCAATATCCAATTAAGTGGGTGGTGACTTTGAAGTGTCTTATGCGAATGCATTTTTAATGTTGAAGAGAGAGAGAGAGTTGTAAGAGGTATTTGAAGCCATCAGAGGAACCAAGAGTAATCTAAAGAAACATCTTGAGTAGATGTTGGAAGGAGAGTTGTCACATAACACAAAGTCATCCTAGAAATAAAAAAATGCAAAAACAAGTAAGTTTGTCAATCAAACTCCCGTAATAGGTGTAGACACTTAAATTTGAACACTTAATTTATCCGAATTTATCCCTTTTCGTCTAAATATCCTCTTATTTGCATTAATTAGGTAATATTGCTAAATTATTTAATTAATACCCTTAATTCTTTTAAATCCCTAAGGTATTAAATTAATAATTAAATACCTTACACTCTTTAATCCCCCTTTCATCAAATGAATTAAATAAATATGACATTTATTTAATTCCTCACATGTCACATCTCTTTCTTAATCCTAACCCACCTCCTAATCTCTTTACTAGGCATGTGCACATGCCTAATCCTTGATTATGACGTGTCACATCCTCCAACTTTTGCAAGTTGGCATCTAATCCTCATTACTCTCTAATTATCTTCTAATTAATGATTAGTTAAGTCGGATTAGTACCTTGGTCAACTCTCCCCATCCCCCAAGGAATTTTTAATTCATTTTTATTAATCCAAGACTTCTTTCTTCCCCATGTGAATTTTTAATTCACATTTTATTCCTCTTAGAATCCCATTTTCCCATGCATCTTCTAGAATCTAACTTGTCACATCAAGTCACATGAGGACAAGTGCTTCCCTTTTTGGAACCTTGTCTTGTCCATGGGATTCTTCCAAGCATGTAAATTTTTAATTGACATTTATTCACCCAATAATTTTCTCTTCTTCCAAGGGTACTTGCAAAGTACTTATCCTTCTTCCACATCATGTACCCTCCTTCCACCTCATTTACACATCAACACTTCTAAGCCACTTCACATTCCACATGTCAAGATGTGAGGGCTTGTGAGTCCTCAACTCACCATAGCCCTTCATCTTGGACTTGGTGGCTTAATCTCAATTGTTGAATTCTCTAGAGAATTCAAATTCCTCTATAAATATCTCCTCTTCTAATGAATTTTAACAACACTTAGCTATTTGCACCCTTATGCTACCAAATTTCCCACTTATTTTGCAAGCATCATTTTAGCCACTGAGTCCCTGGCATTTGCATTCATCACATTGTTCAACTTGCATTTAGCCATCTCCATAGCCATCCAAGGATTACACAAGCATACAAAAATCAAGGGCCAACCAAGGTATTTCAACAACACAAATAAGGTATAATAATTTTCTTATTTTTTATCTTATTTCTTTGTGTTATCAATTCCTTAGGCTAATCTTTGAGGTGTATTTTGTGTTTTTCCTTATTGAATAATAGTTATTTTGCATCTTTAGAATATGATAAACATTTAGGATCAAATTTATGGCCACAAATACAAAATCTAGAATCCAAATAAAATCCATAGGCCACAAAGACCCACCAAAGAAAAAATCAAACCATGTGGATCCCAAAGAAAAAAGATGCAATGCCTTCAAATGAAGCATCCATCACAACATCCAAAGTTGCTAATCCAAAAGCCAATAATTCACATCCTCCATCTCCTAAATATTTTTTGGGTCCTAATGTCCTAAAATTCACTATCTGATCTCCTCCATTATCCCCACATTCTCCATCCATTAATCCTCCTATCATTTCACCTCCACCACCATATATGCCAATGTTGGTCCTGGAAACATCCCCCCATCACACACCTACCCCATCATTCTATCCATACCCTTTCCAGCATCCCATCTATTATCCCACATATCTTCTTCATCAAATCCCTCTAATTCATCCTCTTGCATAATCCACTTATCCTAATAAGGTTGTACCAACATCCAATAGTCACTTCACACATGGGCTCTTAATACCTTGTATGGAACTTGGTTCTTGACTCCTTAATCCATATCCTTATTAGGTTCCTTCTAATTCCCCTTATCCACATCCCTATCCTTATCCATTTTCATCCCCCTACTATCCAAAAATCCAAAAAAAAAAAGTCAAAAAAGTTAGAAAAATCAAAAAAATAAAATAGTAAAGAAAAATAATCCATCCAATGGTGAAAACTTGGAAAAAAAGCACATTGGATAAGTACCATGATGAAAACCTAGAAAATAGGCCTCATGCATAAATCCCCATCCATCATTGTCCACACTTGGGGGAAACTTCCTAATATGCATTCCCTTCATCCACTATGCTTCCAGCTATGCACCTGTCTTCACGCTATACATCCTTTTCATTCATCCCCTCCATCCCACCTATCTTCTGCATCCTACCATCATAATCCCAGTTATCTCCCATCCCTCCATCCTTCTTGTGATCATGATCAAAATAGGGGCACCTATCTATGCATGCTTTATACACCAATTGGTATACATTCCTTAGTCACCCATCCTATCCTCCTCTAGTTATCTACTTTATCTTCCCCTCCACTCGTCTTGTGTCCCTCCTACCTCATGACACACAACATATTTAGAGTGGGGGAACTTATCTTCCTTTGTTAACATAGTCCTTGGAGACATCATCCATTCAATCAATCCCTTCAATCTCCCCATCCTTATCTTTCCTTCCAAACAATCTATTCCATCCCTTCATCTTTATCCTCCTCCCATCTCATAATCCCTTGTCATTGATATCTAACTATAGGATTCTCCCATGCAATTCAATTCCATCTATCTCATAGTCATCATTCTCATTCCTTTCACACATCTTTTTAACCTCCTATCCTTTCTCATCATTCATCCATACATCACATCATCCTCCCAATTCATTTTGATGATGTGGATAACTATCCCCTCCCTGAACTTCATTTGATCACATTTCTTATCATATCCAATCCTCCATATCAGTTATGTCTTATCGTATCAGTCCAAACATTTTATCCCTTATCAGTGATCATCTTTCCATCCTTTATCCATCATTTATCTTTGGTCTTTTGTTGAACTATGTTGCCCCTGCACTTTGACATAAGCAAGGTCGATCATTTGATTAGCCCTCAGGGCTCTGTCCATTCGCTCCTTTATCATCTATCATCAATCTTTTCTTCTGCCTATCTAATCTATGTCATCCACTATCAAGGTCTCCATCATCCTCTTCCCACTTTTATCCATGGTTAGTTATTAGCATTTTATCAAACTACGAGGGGTTTGCACTTTCACGTAGGAAAGGCTAATATTTGATCAACCCCCAACCCCCTAGGTCACTAAGATGTGTTATTCTTTTGTCTCATGTCTTGTCTCCCTTATGTTTTTTCATAAAGCTATGCCCTTATCTAGCTAGTTCTTAACAAACAAGATCCACTTGTATCATCAGATCCAATCAGTTTTGAATATCCTGTCATGTCAATCTTTTAGTTTAGTATCCATCATCGGTCTCAACAGGTTGCATCCTTCATCATAGACCTCATCGATCAAGATAGGAGCATATCTTGATCTTTTTCTTTTTATTGTTGTCTTCTCGGTTGTCCTGCATAGTACCCACCAAGATCCCTATGATCCTATTTGATGTTGGGGCATCCTATGTGCTTGTGGTTATCCCAATACCTGGCCTGACCAAGGTCATCAGGACTTTGGGGTGTTGGGATAGCCTCTTGTTTGTTGTGTTTGTTTCATGCATTATACACTAATCAGCCTTGGTCCTTTATACCTCAGTGTATCATGTCTTTTGCTATAGAAAAAATTAGTGCTATGAAGATGGAAAATTTCATTAGAATTGCATTTCATTTTCCATTCCATTGTCGTGCATGTATCCCCCATCCTCTCATCTATCAAAATCCCCCCCATCCTCACTTATCCTTCTCTCTTTTCCATCACTTTGCATCTTCCTCATCTCCCCTTGCATCACATCATCCATTTTGAAAGCACACCCATGTTCTCTTCAACCTGCATTCCCTCTTGAGGGGGCATCTTCAATCCCTAACCTTCATCATCACTCTTGCCATCTTTCTTCCTAGTCATCCCTTTGATGACTGGGGCATCTTTTCCAATCTAATCATCTTCTTTTGGGTTCTATATTTTAATATTCTTTGAAATGATGCCACTTCGTAACACCATCTCAGAGAGGGGAAAAATGTAGACACTTAAATTTGGACACTTAATTTATCCAAATTTATCATTTTTTATCTAAACATCTTCTTATTTGCATTAATTAAGTAATATTACTATTATTTAATTAATACCCTTAATTCTTGTAAATCCCTAAGGTATTTAATTAATAATTAAACACCTTACCCTCTTTAATCCCCTTTTATCAAATGAATTAAATAAATATGGCATTTATTTAATTCCTCACATGTCACATCTCTTTCTTAATCCTAACCCACCTCCTAATCTCTTCATTAGGGATATGCACATGCCTAATCCTTGATTATGATGTGTCACATCCTCTAACTTTTGCAAGTTGGCTTCTAATCCTTATTACCGTCTAATTGTCTTCTAATTACTAATTAGTTAACTTTAATTAAAACCTCGGTCAACTCTCCCCATACCCTAAGAAATTTTTAATTCATTTGTATTCACCCAAGAATTCTCTCTTCCCCATGTGAGTTTTTTAATTCACATTTTATTCCTCCTAGAATCCCCTTTTCCCATGCATCTTTTAGAATCTTTGACTTGTCACATCAAGTCACATGAGGACAAGTGCTTCCTTTTTTGGAACCTTGTCTTGTCCATAGGATTCTTCTAAGAATGTGAATTTTTAATTCATATTTATTCACCCAAGATTTTTCTCATCTCCCAAGGTACTTGCAAAGTACTTTCCTTTCTTCCACATCATGTACCCTCCTTCCACCTCATTTACACATCATCATTTCTAAGCCACTTCACATTCCACATGTCAAGATGTGAGGGCTTGTGAGTCCTCAACTCACCATAGCCCTTCATCTTGGCCTTGGTGGCTTAATCTCAACTATTGAATTCTCTAGAGAATTAAAATTCCTCTATAAATACCCCCTCTTCTAATGAATTTTAACAGCACTTAGCCATTTGCACCCTTATGCTACCAAATTTCCCAATCAATTTGCAAGCATCATTTTAGACACTTTGTCTCTAGCATTTGCATTCATCACATTGTTCAACTTGCATTTAGCCATCTCCATAGCCATCCAAGGAGCACACAAGCATTCAAAAATCAAGGGCCAACCAAGGCATTTCGATAGCACAAAGAAGGTATAATCATTTTCTATCTTTTTATCTTATTTCTTTGTGTTATCAATTCCTTAGGCTAATCTTTGAGGTGTCTTTTGTGTTTTTCCTTATTGCATAATAATTGTTTTTCATCTTTAGAATAGGATAAATATTTAGGATCACAATAGGATCTTCAAATTGTAATGAAGCTGCTCAAAATAATTTGTATGGATATGGTGGGTATGTCCAGGATTGTCATGGAAAAAATAGGCCGTTAAGTGGTGAAAAATTCAGAAAAATCAGAGTTTGGCAACTTGACATAAAAATTTGAATAAGTTATCTATATTATTTCAAAAATATGTAAGAATAGAATCTATATCAAATTGAATGTAGTTTCTAAACTACTAGGTTTATTTTAAACAAAAAAAAACTATTTGGTGAAAATTTGAAATTTCAATTAGTACTACTTAAATTTCAAGGAAACAATAAGAAGCATGTGTCTGTCTGACGACCCTAGCCACAATAAAATGATAATATTTTTTATAATATTTTAGATAAAAGTAGAGGACTCATGTCCCGATGTGATGCATATTTTTTTGTAACTTTTTTCCAAGTAAATAATTAATTATGAATTTTTTATTACAAATTTTTAAAATTATAAAAACTCATATGTTTGACCACCTTAACTTGGTCAAAACTTCATGAAATTTAATTTTAATTTTTTTTATCGTATAGTATGCGAAGCATAGAAAGTGATATATGATTCAAATTCAAAAAATGTGATACCGTTTTAAAGCTATAGATGTTTTTCAATCAACCTATCAATTAGGACTTTAGTTGTAATTCAAATAGAAAATGAATAATATTTATTTATTAAATTCAAAGTAAAACATAATTTATATTGGTGGAAAGTTGAGAATCTCCTTTAAAAACTCTTTTCATTTCATCAATTTTGGGTAAAAATAAGTCATCAGCCACATACCCTACACATACCCATCATATCACCACTTTTTGGTCCATCATGATCCTACACATACCCTGGTATGCCTCATGTAGATGGGTCATTGTAAGATCATGGGGGTCCAAACTAGGCCCATAAGTGGAAATCAAGATTCAAAAAAATAGAGTTAGGAAACTTGACTTAAAAATTTGAATAATTTACTATTATAATTTGAAAAATACGTAATAATGGAATTTGTTGCAAATTGAGTGTAGTTTCTAAGATGCTACTCCCTTTTTGGAAAAAATAAATATATTTGGTGAAAATTTAAAATTTCAATGCAGTAGTACTAAATTTTTAAGAAAAAATGAAAAGCAAGTGTATGTCTGACCAACCTAAGTACAAGAAACAAATAATTTATTTTTTTGAAACTTTTAATATAAGTAGAGGACACATGTTTGCATGTGTCATAATTTTTTTGTATTTTTTTTGCAAGTATATAATTAATTATGAATTTTTATTAGAACTTTTAAAAAATATTAAAACTTGTTTGTCTGACCACCATAACTTGGTCAAAATTTTATGAAATTTAATTTTTCTTTTTTTATCCTATAGTATGGGAAACATAAAATTTTCTACAAATTTCAGATTGAAAAAATGTGAAATCATTTAATAATTATAGATGTTTTTAATTAGCTTATCAATCAAGACTTTAGTCAACATACATGTAGAAAATCAATAATGATTATCTATTTAATTCCAAATAAGGCATATCTTATATTAGTGGAAAGTTGAAAATTTTCTCAATAAACCCTTTTCATTTCATCAAATTTGGATATAAAAAAAAAAGTCATTAGCCACTTTTTAGTCATATCGCCACTTTTTGGACCCTTGTGATCCTACACTCACCCAAGTGAAGAAAATATTATTACAAAAGAGGTGGCTACTACTAATTAGGCTACTACTACTATTCAACCAAGTCCAAATCCCAAGGTCTCAAAATAACCTAAGCCATGGAAGTTTTTTGATAGACATTTTGATCCTAAACTAGAAGCTAGGAGGTCAAATCCTAGGAGTACTTCTATTGATAATGATTAGGGTATTGACCCAAGAAGAAGATCTAATAGTAGAACCCAATACCCTTTCTCATAAAGGGAAGTGTTGAACCTCACAAATTATACTCCAAAGTGTTTTAATTTAGATGTTACTTTGGAAAATGTAGATGAGTTAATTAAGGATATGAAAGCACTCTAGAAGGAAGTATTAAGTCTTGACAAACTGAGAGCCAAACAAGCAAAAGAAAAGGAGGAAAAGCTAAAGGTTGTCATGTATGAAAGAGAATAGTTGAGAAGGGTAGATAGAATGAGAATGATGGTTGATGAAGAGCCCTCTCCTACTACTACTTATCAACTTGTCATTACCCCAAATAATGAACAACATAAATTAAATATCCCTATTAGAGCAATTGCTACAAGAACATACACAAGTTACATTGTTACAACCACAGTTTTAGATCTTTCTACTACCACCAAGAAATATCAACCTATAGATATAGGAAAAGGACCTGTAGGTCAACCTAAAGGACCAAACACAACTACAAGTACTAATGTCTCATCTAGTACCAACCTTTCAACTACAAGACGTGAACCTACAACCCTAAAATTGTAGTTAGAAAATGAAGAGACACAAAGAGAATTAGATAGGGTACAAATTCTTGTTGCAAATAGAAAAATGAAAAGAAAATTTGTCTTTCTAAAATTGTGAATTCTAGATCCCCAACCTTCTAGTTCTCAAAATCCACCTCACTCCACACTAAAAACCACCCAAACTATTGGTAATGCACATTCCTTCCACTTCTAATCAATCCATTCCTCTTTCCCAACCAAAAATTACTCAATCTAGTGGGAGTATTCCTAGTGGAAATGGAAATAAAAATATTGGAGGAAAGAATACTCAATCTAGAAATTTGAATACTGGTGGTCATGGTGATGGTGGATCTCATGCTACTCAAGGAAGTCCATTCACTAGAATACCTATGTAGCTAGATAGATATAGGAAACTATGCTTTGTTGGGATACCTAGCTATCCAAATCCTCTCCCAAATGACATAAGAAATGTGCTAGTCAGATTCTCTAGAAATAATGCTATAAGTGGGGAAGATAACCTAAGGTTGTTTAATAACATGATGGATGAATTTTGAGGTGGAGAGTGAGGATGTGATGAAAAATTTTATGCAATCATTCAATGAAGATGCAAGAGACTAGTATAGAGGCTTTCCAGTAGAAAGCATCGGGTCATGAGAAGAATTCAAAAGAGTATTCAAGGAATAGTATGGTGATAAGACTAATCTTAGATTCATGTTGAACAAGTTTAATAACATTTCTACAGGATCAAATGAAATGGTGTCTGATTTCAACACCACATTTCAGAAAGAAATGTACATGTTACCTATTGGTTTGAGGCCAAATGATCAAGTATGTTTACTCACTTATTGTAATGCACCTTTGACTCAAAGATGAGTTATCATTTAAGAGATAAGGACCCTCAAAATTTGAGGGATGCCTTAAAAATTGCATTGCATGGAGAGATTAATAGAAGAGCTTCTTGCAAGGTAGGAAGAAGAGATGATGTGAACATACTAAAGAATCCAAAACAAGATAAGGGATCAATAGAAAAAAGGATCTTTTGTTGAGAAGAAACTAAATAAGATCATCGGTACAGTGAAGGATTTGAACTATAGGCTAGCCAAGAAAGAAAAGGGGTTGGGAAATGACAAGTACAACTTCCAAAGAAATGAAATACCTCCTATATTACATGACCAACCCTACAATACCAATTGGAACAATGGGAAACCAGTCTTAAACAACCAAAAGAACATAGGGTAAAGTTCCCCCAAATCCATTACAAAGCAACTCTACAAATTTTGTTAATGAAGTCACATGGTGTATTGCTTGTCAATTGCCACATTCTCCTAATTAGTGTGTAGTAGAAAAATATTTACAAGAAGAACAAAATGCACCTAATGGTTATGATTCATCCCATGGAAATGATGAAGAAATAAATGTGCTCATGAATAGATCAATTTTTTTTGGTGAAGAATGTTCCTCTGATGAGGAGTAGCATTCATAAGTAGATGATGATAATTAGAAACATTTAAGTCAAATTCTTATTAGCAACAAGTCTTTTCTAATGAAGAGAATCAAAATTATCATATTTTTTGTACTTTAGAGATAGGTGAGCTAAATGTGCTTTTAAAACAAGAAATAGAAGAAGAGATTGAGAGAATGACAACTGTCATTGTTGCACAAGAGTACTTACCATTTAAGAAATAGAATTGTGAATTGTAATCAGGGTAAGGCTCGCAGCTTATTCATCAAGGAGAAAAGTGCAGAAAAGAAGGGGAATAAATTGGAGGTCAAAGTGGATGGGTCCAAGGTTAAGGAAAATAAATGAAATAAAATTTGGGCCATCAAAAATGAATAAACAAAGGTTGATGATGGTGTCGTGTCTTCAATTGTGAAAACAAAGAATCGGAAGTAGAAAATGGAACAAGGAAAGAAGAATGACTATAAAAGGAATGAGGAAAAGGGCGAATCAGCCAGCAATTTTAGGTGTGTCTATGTACTTCTCTTGCACTCTTAGGGCTTTGCACCTAAAAGGAGAGATATAGAACCAAAAATTGTGGTGGTTCACTCAAACTAAGGAATGTATGATGTAAATATGATAAATGCAATGATCTAAATGCAGTTAATGGATAAAACTAATTGATTATGAATCCAAAACTAATGAAATATGTAATGTTTGAAAACACAGTGATGTTTTCAAAATGAATAAAAAGATGGACAAAAATGCAAATAGAACTAAAAAAAAAGTTGTAATTTCAAATGTGTACATTTTTAAGAATAATGAAGACTGGAAACCACTTTGAAAATCTAGAAAAGTTGACTTTTTGGATGACTAGGACTCATTCACCACCTTGGGCGAATCAATCCCAAGCTAGGGTTTTTTTTCCCATAAACTAATTTATGCTAAATGGGTACTAGAATTTTCACTTAACTCTAATAGTTACCTCAGGTGGGACCCATTAGCCATCCATGGTGAATCAATCCTTTTTAATTTTTTTGCAAATTGAAATCTCATATCTATACCTTGTCACCTACACAACACTTCTTGACAGGAACTCAAATTGGAATCTTGGAAAATACCTGCAAAAAAGCATAAATTTTGTTGTTTAATGGGGTGTTTTCCTTTGGAAAACCCCTAATTGGGTAATCAAACATTGAATGGACAAAAATTGACATAAAACCCTAGCCTTAAGTGTGTCAAAGACTAGGAAAATTTAAAGTATGAAAAAACTGTATTCTAGTGTGCTAGAATACGATGAACAAATGTGATTTGAATGATGCAAGACTTCAATCCTAGAAACCCTACAACATATCAAATGAATGTAAATGACATACAAATGTAATGCAAACCTTAATTTGAAGATAGAGAGAATGGAAGATGGAATCACTTTGAAAACAAGTCTTTAGGTGTGATTTGATGGCTAGTTGCATCTCCTCAACCTAGATTTCTCCATGATTTTCCATAGGCATCCATCATCAACTCTTTGCAATATTTAATCTTGAACAAGAAGTGAGCTTGAAGAACTGTAAAAACCCTAGTTTGTTGGCCTAAAGCTTCAACTTTGTTGTAGAAAATGTTAATGAAACTTATTGTGGAGCAATCTTGATACTTGACTTTTGATTTATTTTGTAAAAATGGCTAAGAGATGTAAAACAATGACCTAAAATGTGTATTTATAGGCAACAACACCTAATTTTCTAGTTATTTAGACCTAAGAGGCTGACATCCACCAAAAAAATGAATTGAATTGATTAAATTCCCACCTAAAATTGATTTTTTCCCCAATGGGGACTCATTTGCTACCCTTGGTGAATGGGTCCCACTAGAGGGGACTCATTCGCTTAAGGTGGCGAATGGGTCCCACTAGTAATTTTTGGAGATGGGTTTTCGGGATATGAGTGACTTAAGTGTTGTTTGTTAGGATTTAGATGATTTTTAAGCGAAATAGGCCTCTACATCAAAAATAATGGGTATTAGGGGCCTATAAATGTCATTTTGAAGAATGAATATTGAAGGGGTACTCAAAAGCAGGTCCAAATTAAGCATGAAATTATCTCTTTTCTCAAGAGTGTCTAATTTTCTACACCATAGTGAATAAGGGATAGAACTAGTGAACAAGGTATAGTATCTTGTGATCTACCTTAGTATACTTTTGCACGGATATGTTTCAGTTGCTATCTCAAGTTTATTTCACAATCCCTTTACTTGAAATGATGAGAATTGATGAGAAAAAATAAAAGTAAGTCACCCTTATCAATGGTGTAACTACAACCTATGATAAAAGAGGGTGTCTACTTAGCCTAAACTAAGTAGAAATGAATCAAATAGTGAGGAAGTAGAAGGGGTAATAACTAATCTCCCTTATATCTATCTGGGTTCCACTATTATAGCTTGTCCAAGCTAGGTAGATACTTTTTATGTTACTCATATTATTAATGGGAAATTGGTGAATAAACTGGATGATTGATTCAAGAGCTTCAACCAATATTATTCTAGTAGAAATTATAAAAGAAATGGGATCTTGAAGATAAACATTGAATATGTAATTTTTTATGCCATGGACTCCAAAGAACTACTTTTCATTGGACTTATCAAAGATGTTGCATTCTAACTTGCTACCTTTCCCAATAAAGAATTCACCATGAGTATTATAGTGGCGGAAATTCCACCTAACTATGGGATGATACTATCAAGGAAGTGAAGTGCATCAATGGGAGAGATCGTGTAGTCTGACATTTCATATGCCACTTTTCCCATTAAAGGAAACCATATCAAACTCATCAGGGAGCCAAGAACTGCACATATGATAGAATACCTTGCAAATAAAGATGGGATTCATTTTTTGATATTGGTATAGGCAATTTCAAAATAGAAGAGTTACAAGAAGAGGAGGACAAGTAACTTGCACCATTGGAAAATGAAATAATGCAGCAAGAAAACAATGATGAATTATGGACTATGTATTTTTATTATGCTTGTTCGAAAAAAGGATTAGGTATAGGAGTGATACTTATTTCTCCTAGTGGAAAAAAAATTAATTTTTCATTTTGTCAATTATTTGTATGTACAAATAATGTAGTAGAGTATGAAGCTTTGCTACTACGGTTGAAGTTAGCCGAGAGGCATGGGATAAAGAAGTGTGAGTTATTGGTGACTCAAAATTGGTTGTTTCCCAAGTCAAGTCCAAATTTGCATCTAAAAATAAAAGGTTGAAACAATTTAGGAATCTTTTTTTGGATTCAATTAAACAATTTGATGATTTTAGTATTGACTGGTTAGAGAGAAGAAAAAATCAAGTGGAAAATTTGCTTGCCAACATTTCTCTTCGGCCAGATGATATAACCTTTTTAGGAATCTCCAAATTTGAGGTGCAAACAAGACCATCAATTCCTAATAATATTCAAAATTTTCAAGTCTTCAATGATGATGAGGACATATTAATTTTTTTGAACTATATAGATCAATATGAGAGTTAGGAAATTGATTTTGTGGCATTTTTTGAAGTAGTGCATGGAAAGGAAATTGTATTTGGAAATGAAATAATCCAACTCAAGACTAAAAAGATCTCCAAGGGTCTGGTAGCCTTAGAAAGGGTTTTTGATGGCCTTGATAAAATCAATTGTAAACAAGCATCCATGCTTCAAGAGGATTTACAGGAAATAAATTTGGGTACTGAAAATACCCCAAAAAGGTGTATGTGGGAAAAAGGATGAAGCCCCAATTTAAAGCAATGTTGATTGCTTTACTCAAAAAATATAGGTATGTTTTTTTCTAATCATATGATGACCTAAAGGCTTACAAAGAGGAATTTTTTCAACATGTAATTCCTCTTAAATCATATGCTAAGCCTTTTAGGAAAAAGTAAAGGCCTATCAACCCTATTGTGGCACCTAAAATACAAGAGGAGTTTATGCGACTAAGAGATGTAGGCATTATCAAGCCCATTATACATTCAACCTAGGTGTCCAATATTGTGCCAATAAGAAAGAAAAATGGTGACATTAGACTTTGTGTTGACTTCATAAATCTCCATGTGTCATCTTTATAGGAAAATTATCCATTTCCAAATATGGAAGCCATGTTGAAAAGGGTGAGTGGCTATGAGTTATTGTCAATGATGGATGGCTTTTGAGGATATAACCAAGTTAAGGTTAAGGAATATGAGGAGTACAAGACTACATTTACAACTCTTGGGGCACCTATGTGTATGTCAAAATTCCTTTCAACTTAACAAATGTTGGTGCCACTTTTTAGACAGCTATGGATGTAGCTTTCTTGGATTTTATAGACATCTTCATCGTAGTTTACCAAGATGACTTGAATCCTTACTCCAAGATGGAAGAATAACATTAGAGAATATATTCATCAAAGCCTTGGAGTATGGAATATCCCTCAATCCTAAAAATTGTACTTTTGGGGTTACTGAAGGAAAATTACTAGGACATATAGTGCCAAAAGAAGGAGTGAAGATTGATCTAGAAAGAGTGGTTGTAATTGAAATAATTCCTTAGCCCAAAAGTGTGAAGGGTATACAATATTGCTTTGGTCAAGTGAATTTTCTAAGGACATTTGTAACAATTTTTTTAGAAATCACTAGACCTATTTCATAAATGTTGAAGAAGGATAAGAAGATGGCATGGAGTGAAGAGACATCTAAGGCTTTTTTAAAATAAAAAAGGCTATTAAGGAGGCACCAATTTTGAAGTCTCCTGATTTCTCTAAGCCTTTCCAACTATTTTCTTTTGCTTTGTTTCACAATATTGCTGTAATGCTTCTGTAGAAAAATGATGAGGAATATGAGTAGCCAATTTCCTTTTTTAGTAAAACATTGCAAGCTACAAAGTTAAAGTGTGACATGAATAAGAAGCAGGCATATGCTTTAGTGAAATGAATCAAAAACTTTAAAACCTATCTAGGTGTAAAAATTGTTGCATATGTATCTTTAGCTATTGTCAAGGATATTTTTACTCAACAAGAGGTTATTGGCAGAAGGTTCAGATGGATCAACTAAATCCAAGATTTCAACATTAAAATTGAGATTAAAAAGCTTGTGAGAGTAGAAGGATTGGAAAAAATGATGGCTAAGTCAAATTTAGAGTCTAATCAGATAAATAATGTTGATGTACATCCTATTTGCGATATGAAAAATTATGGGTGGTATAGGCATATTGTGCACTATTTGCAAAAATTTTCATGCCCTAAAGGGGTGACGAATAATGAGAAAAGGAAATTAAACTTACAAGCCATCAAATATGTAATTATTGATAATGAGCTATGGTGGAAAAATATGGATGGGGCATTGCTCAAGTGTGTAAATGGACAACAAGCCCAAGAAATTTTGTATGAAATGCACAATGGTTTGTGTGGTGGTCATTATATGACCAAAAAAATTGCTCATAATATTTTGAGGGCATGGTTTTGGTGGCCAACACTCTTCAAGGATGCAAAAAAATTAGTAAGAGCATGTGATGCATGCCACAGGTTTGTCTGTAAGCTAAAATTTTCTAGAAAGTTACCTCTTAGGCCATTTGTAGTGCAAGCACCATTCCAACAATGGGGGATTGAATTCATTGATGAAATTGTAGAGAATTTAAGTGGATGTCATTCATTGATACTAGTAGCCATAGATTACTTTACTAAATGGATTGAGGCTATTCCCATAAAGAGGGAAACTAGTAAAGTGGTTACTAATTTTTTGATGAACAATATTTTGACCAGGTTTGGAGTACCTAGGAAACTAGTAATTGATAATTCTATGTGCTTTCAAACAAAAAAAAAATTGACTTCTACAAAAATTATGGGATCTCAGTCACTCATCCCCTTATCACTTATGAGGAAATGAAAAAGTTGAGTCTAGTAACAAGAGTTTGATAAAGATCATCAAAAGGGTGATAGAGAAGAACAAAAGGGCTTAGGATTCCAAGTTAAAACAAGCTCTATGGGCTTATAGAGTAACCATAAAGAAGGAAACATGGAAATATCCATATGATTTAGTTTATGAGCACAAGGCTAGCATGCCTACTAAAAATTTGTTGTAAGTGTACTAATTCATCCAAGAAATTGTAATGAAGATGGCATCCCAAATGAAAATAAGGATCAATGCTCTAGTTGAACTTGATGAAACTAGAAGATCAACACAACAAAAAGACATGAAGATGTAGATGCAAGTGAAAACCCTGTATGGTAAGAAATCTTCCTCTAGGAAGTTTGAAGTTATAGATATGGTGTTAATGTGGAATTCAAGAGCACAAGAAAAAGGGTTCAACATGGTATATTTGATGATCATTGTCTAGGACCATATCTGATTAGCAATAGGCATGGGGAGAAATCATATTACTTTAAGAATATGATCAGTTAACTTCCTCAATTGAAAGTACATGGTAAACTCTTAAAGACATACTTCACTTGAGGTATGTTATTTTCCATGTACACTATATTTCTATGTATAGGTTTGTAAATAGATTTGGTTTTTTGCCTTGTCTAGGAATTCTCTGGTTTTGGGTTCATCTATGTTTTATGCGGTTTGTTGTACCAAGAAATTATGGGATCTTGCTTTGTTCATGTTGAACAAACTCCCCAACTAGAGCAACTGATAGGACTATGAAAATTTTTAGTGGTTCTATGGTTACATTTCAAATTTTTTTTCATCCACTGGTCTTCTAAGGGTTAGGGTTTCATTCTCCATCTACTAGGGTTGATATTTAGGGCTAAAACCCTCCTAAAACCCTAACAATTTAAAATTGAAGTAACCTTCTCTCCTAATTTATCATTGACCCATGTCTACTCATTTCCAATTTTTTAAGTTACAACTTGAGCCATTAAAGTCTTTTGTTGACATCCTAGAAAATACCTTGTTGCATTCATTTTAAAATATTTTCCTAAAATTTATAATTCTGAGCAAGCCAATATTTTTAATGTTTATTTCTACACTTTAGGCATGGGTTTGATATAATTCATAAAAATGCCTAAGTTGAAATTCCTAGGGATATTCCTACTTTAATTTGTTAACTTAAAGTGTGTGCAATAAAAGATTCTTTGAGCCATAGCTTGCCCCAACTACTCAACATTTATTAGCTCCTTGCCAACCCACAACTATTAAAATATTTAATGAAATTCCTTGCAAGATAGTGGACATGCGCTAAGTGTCTTGTTTCCTTGGTGGGCCTCACAAGTCTTTTAAAATCTGATGGTGGTGGTCCCTCAGATCAATAGTGGAGATTAAATATGTTGAGTTAATCCCTATTGTTCCCCACCATCCCGCATAAGTTGTTTAAGTCAATCTAAGGTGCTTGCAAGATAGTGGGATGTTGACATGTGGCAACATCCTGGGTATTGAAGGAACTATAGAACAAGGTGAAATATTTTGTAAAAAACTTTCTAGTGAATTTGGAAGGTTAAAAGTCTTGCTACTAAAAGCACCTAATGCCTTTGTGGTTAAAAGGAAATTGAGATGTTATAATCTATACTATCTATCAATCTGTGTTTTAATTCATGTGTTGAAAAATTTGTAAGAGTGGGTGTAGGCATGGGAGGTTAAGGGTGCACAAGTTGGAGCATATGGATTCAATCTAAGTCATTCACTGCCATCCTACACCCATCAATCTATGTCCAAGCAGACTCATGCAATATAGTGGGTAGGTAATATGTAGTACTTTTCAAAGCTTCCAATAGGATGGTGGAGCCTGAGGTGATGATCCAAGGAATCTCACATGGCATGTTGGGTATGTCTAGGATCATCACATGGAAAAAACAGGCCCTTAAGTGGTGAAAATTTTAGAAAATCAGAGTTAGGCAACTTGACATAAAAATTTGAATAAGTTACCTATATTATTTCAAAAATATGTAAGAATATAATTTGTAGAAAATTGAATTTAGTTTCTAAACTACTAGGTTTATTTTTAAAAATAAAATCTATTTGGTGAAAATTTAAAATTTCAATGCAGTAGTACTTAAATTTTAGGGAAAAATAAGAAGTAGGTGTCTGTCTAACCACCCTAACCACAATAAAATGATAATATTTTTTTATAATATTTTAGATATAAGTAGAGGACTCATGTCCTGATGTGATGCATATTTTTCTTGTAATTGTTTTCTAAGTAAATAATTAATTATGAATTTTTTATTACAACTTTTTAAAAACATAAAAAACTTGTATGTCTGACCACCTTTTAACTTGGTCAAAACTTCATGAAATTCTTTTAATTTTAATCCCATATTATTTGAAGCATATAATGTGACAAATGTTTTGGATTGAAAAAATGTGATATGATTTGAAAGCTATAGATGTTTTCAATCAGCCTATCAATCAGGACTTTAGTTGTAATTCAAATAGAAAATTAATAAGAATTATATATTAAATTCAAAGTAAAGCATAATTTATATTGGTGGAATTTTGAGAATTTCCTTTAAAAACCTTTTTGTTTCATCAATTTTGGGTAAAAAAAGGTCATCAACCACATACCCTACACATACCCATCATGATCCTACACATACCCTATTCTCATTGGACCGGTGTAAAAACATTATGAGTCATGATTTTCAAAATCATTTGACTTTATTTGAGTTGCTTGATGATCTAAATCATCACAAGATTTACGATTTTGTTTTAAAATTATGAAAATAGGTTGATGGAGCCATTTCGGTTTGTGCAAGTTAGCAGTAAGGGTGGACTTGATATTTTTATATCAAATTGAAGGTCATTTTCCCCATTAAAATAAGATTTAAAGTAGATTTTGAGTTACCAAAGCATCTTGAAGAGAATCAAAGATTCTTCCTATGGATTATAAGCTTCCTAACATCTAAAATTAGGGTTTTCAACTATCAAAGCACTAGTAAGTAAAATTTGATCTTTTATACTCAATTTTAAGCAAATTTATGTACATTCTCATTTTTTAGTTAAAAACTACAAGTTAGGTTTCTTTTTAGGTTATACTTTCACTGAATTCTCATCAAAATACTTCAAAAATTCCTTATTTTGCGTTTTCCTTTTTAAGATACCTAAACCACCTTACCAAAAACCCTAAATTGAAGCCTTAGAAAACCCTAGTTTGTTAGAATCTTGATAATGGCACCCCCAAAGGTTGAGGCTTTTGGATCTACCTCAAAGAGAGGCCTTCATGATGATATACTAGATCAATTGAAGGATTCAAATGTGACAATGAACAAAATAGATCAGAAGATTTTGTTTCAAGGCCCTGGAGTACATAATGGTTTTGTAGATAGACAACATGCCATCAAGGATGTTGTGTGACTGAGCAATGGGACTTGCTCAAATACTAGTTTTGGAAGAGACTTTCTAAGCTCCCTACTTGTAATGGATGGAAACTTGATATGGGGAAGCTTTCTATTCTGAATGTTTACTATGACATTGACCTTCTGAAAGTTGTAGCTTAGAATTATGACCCCAACATTCAAGTTGTAAGGTCACATAGGTATGTGTTAAGATCATCATCATCAAAAAACAAGCCCTTACATGGCAAAAATTTCAGAAAAATCAAAGCTAGTCTCATCAACTTGATGTAAAAATTCTGAATAAGTTATCTATATTATTTCAAAAATAATGTGGAAGAATAGAATTTCAGAAAATTGAATGTAGTCTCTAAACTACTAGGTTTTTTTTTAATCTATTTGGTGAAAATTTGAAATTTCAATGTTGACTTAGGTTACTTAAATTTTAGGGAAAAAACTAAAAGTAGTTTCTATCTGACCACCCTTACCACAATAAAATGATAATTTTGTTTTTTTATAAGATTTTAGATATAAGTAAGCAAGGACTCATGTCCTAATGTGATGCATATTGTTTTGTAATTTTTTTCCAACTAAATAATTAATTGTAATTTATTACAAATTTTAAAAAGTATAAAAACTTATGTAGAAATTGGTCAAAAATTCATGAAATTCATTTTTTTTAATCCTATAGTATGTGAAGCATAGAATGTGACACATGTTTTAGATTTAAAAAATGTGATATCATTTGAAAGCTATAGATGTTTTTCAATCAACCTATCAATCATGATTTTAGTCGTAATTCAAATAGAAAATGAATAATAATTATATTTTAAATTTAAAGTAAATCATAATTTATACTAGTGGAAAGCTAAGAATAACCTTTAAAATCCCTTTTTCGTTTCATCAATTTTGGGTAAAAAGAAGTTGCCAACCACATACCCTACACATATCATATTGCCACTTTTTGGTCCATCATGATCCTGCACATAACCACATACTAGATTCAAAATAATTGACCTCACCCATGAGTGAATCAATGAGGTTTTCAACCTTAACCTTGTTGTAAAAGAGCCAATCAATCTCAATGCCCTAAAGGAGGAGTATGAGAACAATAAATCCACTTTCAAGGTCATAACTATGCCTATTTTCATGGGAAGAGGAAAGGGGAGGAGCAAGATAAGACTATTAGTAGTTGATTAGGAGCTCTTCACATCTAATATTTTGAGTATTACTTTGAGAGTTCTTATTTCACTTTGTGCCAAATTATAGGGTTTGAACCTCCCAAGAGGATGTATGTGCCCTTTATGTATATGACATCAAACATTTAGTATGTACTGCTAAACACGCTACATGACTTTGGTACCTATTTTTTGATGAGATTCACAAGGCACTAATGGACTTAAAGAAAGTTGAGACAAGGGTAAGGTTTTGGTGGTACTCCTTGGTTATGCACATGTTTCTATTCAAGGGAGCTGAGTATTTTGGGAAGGATATGAAACTAAAGATGAGAGATGGAAAGAATCAACTCCTTGTCCAAACATGAACACACCACCTAGACATACATGATGCAAATTCCAACTTTGTTACTTTCATGAATTTGTTTGGTGAGAAGTTGAGAGGTTTTCTAGTAAGGAATCCACCAAGGATCCCAACACAGCTACATGATATTCTGAGGCCCAAGGAAAGGAGGTCAAAATTACACATTGATCACAATTGGGGTGATATCATCCCCTATCCATACTACACCATTATCAGAGTGTATGGGACACATGTTTCTCCACATGTCTTCCCAAGGGGTGTGCCATTAAGGCTTGATTTTTGGAGGTTTTTGTAGCAACTAGGCAAATGTTGAAGACTCACCTAGCAGGAATGAAAAAAGGAACTATTTTCCCTACTTACACTATATTTTTTATTTTATTACAAAAAATAATGGGTTGAAATACATCCTTAAAAGGATCACACCTTATGGTATGAAGAACTATTGAGCAAGGAACCATGATCTTGAAGGGTTTATGGAAACATTGAAGGAAAAGATTTGAAGTGGGTAGTTTTGGCACAATTTTTTCTTCCCTAAGGATATAATTAGAAATGTATTCCATTGGGTAAACACAGAGGACAAAAAGGTGAAACGGTTGGAATTCACCAAATTAGAACAGGAAAACAAGTAGAAAGATCCTAAATTCAAACCTATGTGGATGATGACAATTTTAGAGTATAGGAAATATTGCAAAATGATTTGAACACACACCTAAAAGAAGATAAGGAAGAGGTTGGAAAAGGGAAAGTCCTCCCTATGATATGATGACAATTTTAGAGTAGGATGCACCTATTAAACCCCCAAAGAAGATGCATGTTTTTTCAAGAAGAAAATTAAAGGAAGTGAGAAAAGAAGACACCATTGCTACTCCTGTTTTAGAGGAGTCAATAGCACCTTCCCCAGTACAAAAAATGCCACCATCTCCACCTCATATGTCACCTCCATCTCCAACTCAAAATATTATTGATTTGGATTCACCTTTAAGAGAGCCCTCACCTAAGAGGAGAAAGGTTACATCTGTAGGATTAGTTGATTATGCTAGATTTAGATGAGGAAATTGTTATAACTACAGATGAAGTCATGCAAAACATTCCATCACCCTTAGTGAGGTGAATTTTTCAATGAAACAACTAAGTTTAAGTACATTTTTTCTAACAATAATTGATAATGTTGATGTTGTTAGGGAGAAGAATTTTTAATGAATTCATGAATGATGATTCACTTGTAAATTCAAAATTTTTTGAGGAATTTGTATGGAGAGTAAAATGAAATGAATTTGATAAAAAAGTAGAACTAGGAATGGTTAATCCTCAAAAATTGTCAAGGAATATTAGGACCTCAAAAGTACTTACTAAAATGAGGAAAAAATACAAGGAGATGACACCTACTGAATCCAAGGAACTAGCAAGGAAAGGTGGAGTGTTTCTATTTCTTCAATGGGATAGACATCAGCCATTAAATTTGACATAGTTAGAAGGAAAAGCTTGAGGGTTTTTTAAGCATATGTGAGGCAGTATGTGCACTGTAGGGATCAAATTTTAGTCCTAATTGGAAAACGCTTGCAATATGGGCACTAGACCCAAACACCAACAAGCTTGAGGTTGAAAAACCTTCTATACATTTGAGAGAAGGGTTAATTATAAAGAGAGTTTCTAAAACCTCAGTAGTTGAAGCAGCCACAATGGTAGTAAATGTAGCACAATTCACTAAGGCTAATATTGAGTCATTGTAAGAGAAATATGAAGCTAAAAATAAGTACAATGACTTGGTGACTGCTTACAACAAGGATGAGCAAAGAATAAGAGAGTTGGAATTACAAAATGAAATGATATAACAACCATTGCAAGCAATATGGGAAGGGAAACCAGTGCCACAAGTCCAAAAAGATGTTCCATCCTCTCCACCAACTCCTCTTGTCTATTCACCCCCTTCTATATAATCACCTCGTCCACCTTCTCCTGAAATGGTGGTGTATAATGAATAAAATGTACCGTTAGCACACCTGGACCCAAGCACATCAACTCCACCTCCTCAAATAAAAGAAGTAAGTAGAGAAGAATTTATTTATCATCTAGAGGTATATGAGGAATTGTTTGCATTATAGAATGACAATAATATTTTTATTGTTACTAATATTTTGGAACATTTTTTCTCAGAGGAAATAAAAAGAGAGAACTATTCACTCTAATTATTCTTTAATTTTCAATTCAATAAGTATGTTTGAAAGGGATAGATCAATTGATATCCCACTAATGCAAACATGGGTTCCAAGGTTGGGTACATTAAAAATTATGGTTATAGCATCTACACATGATCAGAATAAACCACTCCAAATTGCTCCAACTTACAAAGTAGTGAAAAAAGTTTTTGAATATCAAGGATTCATGGATCCATTGGAAAAGAGGGTCAAAGAATTACTCAAGAATTTTGATGAGAGTGATCGTGGCCTCTTTCCATATATTCTTAATAATGATGGAGTTATCAAGACTTATGAAAAATGGAGGGCTCATATGGATTTTGTTATTGTTGTAGATGCCACCCTAATTCGTGAAGAGGGAGATGTTAAAATAGCTATGTTAAAGGATAGTATGAATAAGTTGTCAGTCACCAACACTTTCTGGGAAGATTTTGACAAGGATGGAAATCAAATAATGACAAAGTATGGTCCTTATAGGATAAAGTTGGATGAGTTCATGGTCTTCAAATGGCCTATAGAAGAGGACTATACTACTTGGGGTAATGAGTATAATAATATTCCTGATTTGTAATCTTATCCAATAGTGATGTAGCAACAATTTTGATCTAGTTGGCATATCAAATGATCTTCAAAGTTTTCAAGGGCATCACTAGGGTTATTTTGTCATCTTGTACACCAATATTTGGTATTTTCCTACCAACTCAACTTTTCTAGGTCCACAATAAGAAGAGCGAAGAAAAGAAGTAGAAAAGTCATCAAGTAACTATTTCAGATATTTTTTAAAAGCATCATGGATGTAACAATTTTTGTAACTACCTTGCACTCAGAATATTCTCTCCACAAGCTTGTAGTTGCCCTTGCAAATTTGAAATGTAATTATATGTCAAATGAAAATTTGACATGTGTAATGGCCCAAAGCTTATTGCTCCCTTTTTTTATAAAATAGAATTCAAATCTATTTATATGTATTGTTGTTGATTGATTTTAAAGAGCTATTGTAATACAGAGTGCGGATACAATTTTATCTAAGTCTTTTTTAGGTTTTGAAGTTTTGAGTCTTTCGATTATCAATGTTGTATAATAGTATTATCATTTCTAGAATACAAATGGTATATTTCTAAGGTCAATGTTCTCCATTGTATACTACATGTGAATTATAAATGAAATGAATCAAACATCATTCAATCCATCCTCATTGTCTTTCCTTTAAATATTTTTTTACTATTAATTATGCACTTGTTCAAAGAATGAGTTAAATTTTCTTTAATAGGAATTTAAGGGTTTATGTGAAAGTATGCATGGATTATTTTTAGTATTATCTGTTTAGATTTCTGAATTTAATGGTGTAATGCATCATTAAGTAGCTCGATTATAATAGATAGAACACTGTTATCTATTTTTAATTGCATGGTTTGAGGGTCCATACACTAGGATAAGACATTGATCATCATAAATTGTGTATGTGTTACATCTTCCTGGTCTTTCACAACAAATACATTCAAAATAAATTAAATATTTACTTTTTATTCAAAATGTATGTTTGAGTGGTGTTCTACCATATTCTCATGTTTTAGATTAATTAATGTTTTAATTTTTTCTAAATACTTAAGGTTTTTCATTTATTAAGAAACACTTAGGATAATATATCTATTAAAGGTATAATGTATGAGATAATTGGTGCAAGGGTATCTATAGATACATTGTAGGGATCACCCTCTCAATTTTTATAGAGCTCGAAGTATAGAGGGAAAGTTTAGCAAACTTTCACCCCTTTGTTGGCCATTCCCTCGATATAATTAACCATTAGAAATCACAACTCCATATATTTTATGAGAGATCAGTTTGGGTATTGAAAAAACATCAATAGAAAGGATCCTCTATTGGTTCCCCTATTCATGAAGACTTCTTTGAAGTGTTTGAGTCCCCTATCTAGTAACCCTTCTTTCCCTTTGGATTCCCCTACCCTTTGTGTAAATCTAGACAATTCCCTTGAAGTCCCCTAGTTGGGTGGTGTTATTTGTGACACTTATACCCCCTTAAGCTTAAAGTTGAGGACCTAAGCAAGGATGTGAATTTTTAGAATAACATTTTGAAATAGTTGCTCACCCAAATTATCATGGCCAAAGACAAAATTCAATATTTGGAAGAGCAGTTTCTTAATTAGAAGGAGACCTAGCCGGATGAGGTTGATGATGAAGGCCATTGGGCCCTCTTGTTTTCCCTTGCCAATTCTTTTAACAAGTGATCCAATTGGGAAAATGAAGTTGATGAAATTGAGGCTATGGTTGGTACTATGGAAGAGAGGGATAAGTTGTAAGAAGAGGTGGCTACCATGCATAGCAATCAAGAAAAAACCCTCAAGTATTTGTAGAAAATTATTGACTACAACAAGGAAATGGTGAAAAGTGTTGCAATCACCATTCAGGTGTTCTAGTAGGAGGTCCACATTACCCATGGAAAAAGGATAGTGATGAATGTCAGGAAGTCATGCACTCAAAGAAGAAGGGAAAGAAAGGTGGTTGTTCTACTTCACCCAATACTCAGGAGGACTAGCATGCTTAAAATAAGCCCCCTTTTTCTTTGAAGAAAAACTAGAATTTTTGGTGAATGAATGGCAAGCCTTTAATGGCCTCAAGCTTTTGGGAAACCAGTAGCTAGTTCAGTCCTTGGATGGTTCTCCCTTATGTTTTATTTTTACTTTCTTTTGCTACTCTTCATGCACTTTCTTTTCTTTTTCATTATGGATGCCTCATATCTCATGAGCTCCCTTATTTGGCATCTACAACTTTTTTGTTAAAGGGTACAGGCCCTTCCCAATTTTAATCTAATCAAAACTTTTAGATTTTTTCGTCAACCTTAATTATTTTCAATAATTCAAACCTCTAAGTTAGACTTGAGAGATTTTAAAGTGTAGTAATTTTGAATAATGATTAAATGAAATCTAGTCATATTTGAATTATGGATAAATGTAAGGAAAATAAGTTGGTCAAAAAAAAATTTAAAATTAATACAAACTTTAAATTTAACAATTGATTTTATATTATAAATTAGAATTATGTGATTAATTTTATCCAAAGTGATAAGTATAAATATTAGTATGCAAACAATTAGACACATTTAGATTCATTTAGTGCTATGTTTTAATATAATTTTGGAATATTGATTAATTTTATTTAGACCAAGTAATTTTTCAATTAGAATGAGTTGAAAAAATATTCTTATCAATTTCCTTATTACCTTTAGCTTTAGTGATTAAATCTCTAATTAATAATATGGAACTTATTCATGAATGTGCATCCTCTCCTTGAGGTCCTTTCTTTTAGATTAATTAGATTCCTTTAATATTAGAAGTTTTAGGAAGGTTTTCTAATAGACTATATATCATTCCTACCACTTCCTCAATCTATGTGTGGTGCGTATAAGATGGCATTGTAAAATTGATTTATCTTTGAATGCACTAGTATGCTTTCCATAGTTATATATATTGCTTGAGTTCCAATTTTTTTTTTAAATGGGTTTTGGGTTGTGATTAAGAAGGAGAAAATTTTGTGAATGATATAAATTATATTTTTTATATAGTCATTCTTGGCGTCTAGAATGATTCACATTGATCACAAGGTTGTGCTAAGATCTATGTATTATGAAACATGTATTCATGTGGTTGTAAAAGGGAAAAATTTGAGATAAATTTAGTGAAGCCTATTTAATGAATCTCAATGTGGTTTATACCATGAATCTTCTTGGGACCAATGATCTTCGACATATAGAGATATGTTTTTTCAAAGATTGTAGTGTAGTAAAATGCATACCCTTGTATTTTCACACTTTTTTGGGCCTTCCTTGCTTTATTTATCCCTATTTATGTCTTAATTGGTTCTATTTTGCATCCACAAGCCCTATGAATTATTTCTTTTTTTGGCTAATCTGGACATTCTCCAATGCATAAATGATAATTTAATGATTTCATCTATGTGTCCTTGATTTTTGGGTCAGGAATAAGATGCCACCAAGGGCATCTTTGTCCCCCAAAGGTCTTGGGACCATGATTTTTCAGCATATTAATTGGGCCCCTTATTGGTTTTTGTGCCCCAAGTTTTATGACTTGGGACTAAGATGCCACCTAGGGCATCTTAGTCCTCCTTGGCTTATTTTCTAGATTTAATTTCAAATTCTAGCAGGATATAGCCTCCTTTAATTAATGAATTCATATGTTGGCTTGGTGTGGTGTAATTTCAAGGTATTAAGCATAGATAAGCATAAATACAATTTTTCGTCACTCATTTTCATAACAAGCATTCAAGTATTCATTCCTAAGGAAAGTTTATGCATTCAAGAGAAATTCATCAGGTATTTGTAGCCATCATCAAGATTCAAGCATCATGTAAAGGTTTTAGTGCATCCATTCATGTTGTTGAGCCAAGATTGTGTATGTAGCATTGAAGATCCATTTTCAGCCATTGTTCACATCATATCAAGGATCCAAGATCTACATTCTTCATGGCCACTATAGGGTAGAATGAAAATTTTCTTCACAAGACATCAACCAAGATTATATCATTTATATATTTCATATTTCATGCTTGATTTCATTCATTTCATCATTTGGTTTAATTACCTACAAGGGGTTTGACCAAGGAAAACCCCCATTTACTAACAATCAACAAGTTTTTACCCTCTTGCATGTTTGTGTTTGCTATTTTAGGTTGAAGACTTGAAGATCATTTGAAGTGCGAAATTGCAAATTTGAAAAGTTGTCATCTTGATGGAAACTCATCTACATGTTAGATCTGGAAGTTTTCTAGGACCTCAAATCTGAGAAGAGGCAAGTGCAGAACTTAGAGCTTAGGACCACATTCAGAGATTTTAAATATTCAAAATAAGAATAAGACAACAGTAAGGGCATCTTATTCCTCCCAGGGATTTTTTGTAGAGATTCTTCTAGATCCAATTCCAACATCTGAAGATTTTGCATCTACCCCAAAAATCAGCAGGGGGACTAAGACATCAGTACAAGCGTCTTAGTCCTCCACAACACTTTTTGACATATTTTTTACATTTTTTGAATCCTCATTACATTTCTAGACTTCCTAGGTACACATACCCTAACATGGTGTAGCTTAATTTCATCTTTTGCACTCATTGTTTGGCTTGCATTACTAGGTTTTGTGAGTTGAATGTTAAAGTGTCCTTTCCAAGCTTTGGCTTGGTGGTGAACCCCTGAAAGCTTAAAGAACCCCTTCCTAGGTCTTCCTTGTTGCTAATTGACCCACCTTGTGAGGTTGATAGTCAATCCAATTAGGACTCCTAGGAAATCCTTGAATGTTAGTTGGAGAAAAGTGATGTTTTATGTTCATTCTTCTACTAATCATTTTGGTGAGCACAAAATTTTTAGGATTCATTTTCTTATTTGGAGTCCACTACATTCCTAGATCTAGGTTGCATTCATTCTTTCATTGCATCTTGCATTAGTGAAATTGTATCTAGGGTCTCTCATATTTAGTGAAAGCGCATCTAGGGTTTCTCATATTTCCATTAGTGAAAGTGCATATAGGTTTCATTTTTGCTTGCTTGCATCATTTTATCTCATTGAAAAACTAAAAATTTCATTAGTCATGATCTTAATTGCATTTAGGAACATTGTTACTATATCCAAAATTGAAAAAAATTGCATTCAACTTTGCATCCAATTGCTTAAATCACTAGTTAATTTTTCTTGTATTCATTTGCACAATTTTATGTTTCCAAACATCAGGTCCCTAGGTAGGCAATCTGGGAACATTCTTAACAACTCAAAATTTTCTATTTTTCTAACAAAAACCTCTATTGGGAAAAAAAAATCCCTTCCTAGCATTTTAGTCCCTCTCATGGTTTTAGCTCATAACCCTATCTGAGTTGATTGCATTCTATTCCACTTTTTGGAACCTTCAAATTCCTTCAATAGGACCAAGATGCCCTTATTGGCATCTTAGTTCCTGTTGAGTTTGAATCTACAGCTTTGAATATTTAAATCTACTTTTCTATGCTTCCTAAGCCTCCCAGTAACACATAGTATAAGGCTAGAAAGTTTCTAGAACATCTATTTTATGCATCTAGGTCAAATACATCAATTCAGGGAACTCATTTTTGTAATCATTTCAATTACAAGCATCATTAGATCTAAAAAATTCTCACATTTCTAAAACTTTGCATAAGATGGATTAAAGTACTTTTCACTTTTGCATATACAATGTTTACATTCATAAAACTTTTCATAAGTTTGATAAAAGTGCTTTTCATTTTTGGATATACATTGTTTGTATAATTCTTAAATTTTTGCATTCATTGGATAAAACTATTTTGCATCTTTGGATACACATTGTTAAAGCATTGCATGAGATGGTTAAAATTTCTTTTCATTTTTGGTCAAACAATGTTAGTGCCTTACCTTTCTAGGAATGCTAAGAAAAAGTTCATATCCCCTCCCTATGAGAGTGTTTTAGTGAAAGAGAACACAACCTTGGACAATCCTAATGATCATATGTGTTCTTCTCCTAATATATCTCCTATTGATGAAGAAGATATTTTGATGTTAGAAGAACTAATCAATGAAATTTTTGAGAGTCCTAGTTGTTTCTCTCCTCCTACCTCTCTTAGTGAACATGACACTAATGAACAAGAAGAAACAACCGTAAATGATCATGGCAATCACATTTGTTCTTCTCCAATTATATCTCCTAGTTGTGAAGATGACACTTTGATGTTAGAAGATCTAATCGATAAAAGTCACACATGTGGGAACCTCGATTTCCTCTCTTCCCCTAGAGAAAACATTCTTGAACAACACAACACCATTGTTGAGGAACAAGACAATTCAACCATTGATAACTCTCTTGTGTGAAATGAAGTCATCTTAGAAGAACCAATCCTTGAATTCCAAGAACATTTGGTTTGTAGTTCTCCCAAAAACTCTCCTACTAGGGAAGATATAATGGTGCAAGAAAATGAGAATATTGACAATAATAATCCCTTGGATGAAGATGATGAAGTAACATTAGACTCCTCTTCACTAAGAGATCGTGTAAATAATGATAAGTCTTATGAGGCTATGCACATTAGATACCCACTGAATAACTCTCCCAAGCCTAACTTATCATACACCCACCCTCTCAAAAATGATAAATTCAAAACAAACCCATCCTTATCCTTGAACCACCTAAAAACAATGTTTTGTAGAAACTGAGTTAAAATACTATTGCTCATACATACAACACTAGGAACAATCCACAACCAAGACAAAAACCTTCAACATCCCTCCCATTGCCTAATCCTATTTTGCATAGTGCTCCCTATTTAACTTCACATAGTGGGAAGGAGTATGATCTTGTTGAACAACTTAAGAATACTCCTACTAAGATATCCCTATGGAACTCAATTTAGAATTCACTTATTTATCACACTATGCTTCAAACAGCCTTGCAACAAGTTATGGTTCCCTCTAGTGCAAGCTTGAATGACATATTAGCAATGATTCAAGGAATAAATTTTGACACTGTTTTCCACCAAAGTGAGCTCCTCCCTTTGGAAGTGCAAAACAAAAATGATGCTTTCATGATCATAGCTCAATACGATATGATAGGGATAAAATGAACCCTTGTTGACAATGACTCAAACTTAAATGTGTGTAGTGTAAACCTTTTGGATAAGCTTGGTGTCGATAAATCAAAAATCCAACCCATCTCTTTCTATATTAATGGCTTTGATAATGTGTGAAAACAGCTCTTGGTGTAATCAATTTACCTATTAAAGTTGGAAAGGCCACATTACAAACCCTGATCCATGTTATTCCTGATGATCTTTCATATAACCTTCTTTTAGGCAGACTGTGGATTCATGCAATGAATGGGGTGTCTTCCTCCCCAGTTCATCATAAAATTTAATACATCTACAACAAAAAGTGCACACACTTGATGTTGATCATGAGCCTTATATTGTCTTACAACTTGAGAAAACAAAAACAACTCCTTGAAAATATTAACAGGTATATGCACGATCATCATGGAAAAAATAGGCCCTTAAGTGGCAAAATTTTTAGAAAAATCAAAGTTAGGCAACTTGACATAAAAATTTGAATAAGTTATCTATATTATTTCAAAAATATGTAAGAATAGGATCTATAGAAAATTGAATGTAGTTTCTAAACTACTTGGTTTATTTAAAAATAAAAAAAATCTATTTGCTAAAAATTTGAAATTTCAATGCAGTAGTACTTAAATTTTAGGGAAAAAATAAGGAGTAGGTGTCTATCTGACCTCCTTAACCACAATAAAATGATAATATTTTTTTATAATATCTTAAATATAAGTAGAGGACTCATCTCCCAATGTGATGCTTATCTTTTTGTAATTTTTTTCCAAGTAAATAATTAATTATGAAATTTTTATTACACCTTTTAAAAAATATAAAAACTTGTATGTCTAACCACCTTAAGGGTATGTGTAGGATCATGATGGGCCAAAAACTGGTGGTATTATGGGTATGTGTAGGGTATGTGGTTGAAATTTTTACCCAAAATTGATGAAACGAAAGGGTTTTTAAAGGAGATTCTTTTCCACCAATATAAATTATGCTTTACTTTGAATTTAATAAATAATTATTATTCATTTTCTATTTGAATTATGAGTAAAGTCCTAATCGATAGGCTGATTCAAAAACATCTATATTTTTCAAACGATATCACATTTTTTGAATCTGAAATATGTGTCACATTCTATGCTTCACATACTATAAGATTTAAAAAAGAAAAATTGAATTTCATGAAGTTTTGACCAAGTTAAGGTGGTCAAACATACAATTGTTTATATTTTTTAAAAGTTGTAAAAAATTCATAATTAATTATTTACTTGAAAAAAAATTACAAAAAATATGTATCACATTTGTACATGATTCCTCTACTTATATCTAAAATATTATAAAAATATATTATCATTTTATTGTGGTTAGGGTGGTCAGATAAACACCTACTTATTTTTTTCTCTGAAATTTAAGTACTACTCCATTAAAATTTCAAATTTTCACTAAATAGATTTTTTTTAAAATAAACCTAGTAGTTTAGAAACTACAATCAATTTGCTACAGATTCTGTTTTCTTACATATTTTTCAAATAGTATAGATAACTTATTCAAATTTTTATGTCAAGTTTCCTAACTTTTATTTTTTTAAATTTTTTGCCACTTAAGAGCTTGTTTTTCCCATGATGATCCTGCACATACCCTTAACTTGGTCAAAACTTCATGAAATTCAATTTTTCCTTTTTTAATCCTATAGTATGCAAAGCATAGAATGTGACACATGTTTTGGATTCAAAAAATGTGATACCATTTGAAAGCTATAGATGTTTTTCAATCAGCCTATCAATCGGGACTTTATTAGTAATTCAAATAGAAAATGAATAATAATTATTTATTAAATTTAAAGTAAAGAATAATTTATTTTGGTGGAAAGCTGAGAATCTCCTTTAAAAACCCTTTTCATTTCATCAATTTTTGGTAAAAAAAATGTCGTCAACCACATACCCTACACATACCCATCATATTGCCACGTTTTTTCCCATCATGATCCTGCACATACCCTAATGCCAACTACATAAGTGGAACTCGTGCAACAAAAATACAAATAAAAACACATTGCAAAAGTCGTGAAGCTATTAGAAGATGATTGGGGTTCCTTAGATTTCACACCTACATTCGGGTGATCCCATAATAGTGGTTTACAATTTTTGGCCAAACTGGACACTGTAATTATTATTTTTAACTAAATCTTCACATTCGGGCACCTATAGCGGCTAAACCGTGAGGAATTTGAAGATGGTGCAAACTAGAGTCTCATCAAATTTTGCATGTAGATTCTAAAAATATTTTTTTCAAAATTTTTGGAATCAAATTGCACTTCTTTTTCCATCTCCCACGAAAATTGATTTTTTCAGAAAACAACATTTTTAAAAAGTGATGCACATTGTATAACACATAACTTTTTTTCCATGAAGGATAAAATTCTAATTCTTTCAAATTTAGATTTGTAACTCTGATATCTAGTGCTTCCACTTGGTTATATAGTTTTTATTGAATATTTTTCCTTAATCAAGTTTCAAAGTCAAACTAATTACAATTCAGACACAACACGACCGTATAACGCGTAACTTTTTTGTATATGTCAAAATTTTATTTTATTTTATTTGTTGGATCAAGGACTTCAATATCTGGTGCATTCATATTTTTCAATTTTTTTTTTTTGATAATCTTCTATATTTCCACATGTGAAGAACAAAGAAATTCATTTTCGATGAAAAACCTATGTTTAATAAAACTTAAAAAACAAATACATAACAAAACCAAAACATATTAAAATTATATTCATTGGATAGCTTGTTCTTAGGAATACCATAATCATTTGAAATAAATTTTAAATGAATTCATTTGATCCCCCAAAAGCTAAATCAAAAGTCATTTTTTCAAGCATTTTGATAGGTGTAAAGGAGACGATTTATAGGTATGGTTTAAAACTAGCGAGGTTCTATCCAAGGGGGTTTGATCTAAGGTGATTTGATCAAACCCTCTTCAATTGGAATCCTTAAAATGGAAATTTTTAAGGCTTAAATCATTATATTTTCTAAAAATATGTGATTTCAGCTAAAATCCATTCCTCTCAGGAATTGTAAACCACTATTGTGACAGCACCCATTCATGGGAAAATACAAGATCACAACAAAGGACTTTGAAACGGGAAAGGAAAAGGTAGACCCTTTGAAAGCATCCACCTTAACCACTTTAGAAGAAGGGACAATATACATAAAAAAATTGATGAAACTGACTATCAACAACCTCCAAATCCTAAAGAAATGAAAAAGCTTTATGGAAAAGGTTATGAACTTGTGAAACAACTTGGATATAGTGGAAAATTATGTGGTGCTCGAGAACAAGGTATATGTGTCCCTATAGAACCTAACATGCAAGAAACATCCCATGGTCTTGGTTATTTTCCTTTGATAGAAATAAATAGGCCTTCACTTAATAGCAACAATAATGGTCTTGATTGTTATAATTTGAGGGAAATAGAGAAGTCCTCGCTTAACATTAATGTCATCACACAAGACACTAATGATTAGAATTTGAAATATTTTACACCTTCCTTTAGAGAAGAGAAAAAAACCTCACAATCTAAAGAGTCTTGTGTAGGTATGACAACTAATACTAAGGAAGAGAAATCTTTGCTACAAAATAATGAAACATCCTCTACTTTTGATGAAGACAAAATCTTGTTGAGACTCCTCCAAGATCATTTGATACCCCTCCCTCTAAGAACATGAAATAAATTGTACTACAAACATTCATTTTGTGCATATCATAGAGTTCATGATCATTCCACTAACCAATGGAAGGCTTTCAGTAGTAAAATCCAACATCTTAAGGATTTTGGTGCTCTCTTTTATGTGGGGGCACCTAATTCCTCTAATTGATACTGCTTTTCACTCTAGCATGTTTCTCATCAATCATTTTGGCTCATCCTTGTCTTGCACTAAGTGGGGGCAAGGGGTTAGGTAGCCTTATCCTCATATGTCACCAGTCATTGCCTCTTTTAGCTAGTTGACCACCTTTCATTTACATAAAAGAGAAAGATTTGGATGTGGGTTACATGCCTTAAGTTGTCTCACATGTGATGTATTGAGTTATGGATTTTGGGGGCAACCCTCTTTTCCTTTTCATTTTGTCTACTTTAAAGTAATTGCTCACAACATGGTGTTAGCAATTCATTTAAAGTGGGGGCATACATTGGCATTATTTTGGCATGATTTCATTTGCATTTTTTTTCATGTTCATTGTGCAATTTTCTTTCTTCTTGTGATGCATCCTTTTCTTGGTGGTGTCATTGGGTTTGATTTCCTCTGAGAGCATGATATTTCTTTGACTTGTCCTCTCTTGGAGAAATTAAGCATAATGTTCCCTAAGATGAGACCTTGCATGAACTAAGAAAAATCCCTTTGAACATCCCTCTTTCTTGTTGCATTTTCCTTTTGTGACTTATTAAAGTAATAGAGGTATGGCTTTGATACGGTTCCTTTGGGGCTCACATAGTTAACAACTAGCTTCACTAGCCCTTGTGAGCATGCATTTTCATTTTGTCCTTATCATAGCCATGGGGCTATGACTTTGATATGGACCTCTTGGGGCTCACCTAGTGGACACCTAGCTTCATTAGCCCTTGTGAGCATGTGTTTTGTTTGCATAGTGGACAGCGCGTTCCTTTTGGACAAATAGCCTAGACTCGGTCCATAATGCGTTGGACGACTAGTCGAAGCTTGATCCATAGCATTTTCTTCTTTTTTCTTTTTTTTTTCTTTTCCTTTTTTGTTTTCTTATTTCTACCTTTGATGGTGTATGCTTGTGATTTGGTTATGGCTTCATATATTGTCATCCACATGTGTGTTCTTTGTGCCTATGTTGGTTTGTCATAGGATCTTGATCATCCCTCTTGGTTATTGTCATCCTATCTTACTAGCAATTGTACATTGGAACCCCTCTTGATTGGGTGATTGGCTACTTTACTGTGAGTTTGAATCAAGTTCATCCTCTCACTAAAGTGGGGGTTAAATGTATTGTAGTAAAATGCATACCCTTGCATTTTCACATTTTTTGGGCCCATCTTTCTTTATTTATCCCTATTTATGTCTTAATTGGTTCTATTTTGCATCCACAAGCCCTATGAATTATATCTTTTTCTAGATAATCTTGACATTCTCCAATGCATAAATGATAATTTAATGATTTCATCTATCCTTGATTTTTTGGTCTAGACTAAAATGACACCTAAGGCATCTTTGTCCCCCAAAGGTCTTGGGACCGTGATTTTGAGGCATCTTAATTGGGCCCCTTTTTGGTGTTTGTGTGTCAAGTTTTATGACTTGAGATCAGACATCACCTAGAGCATCTTAGTCCTCGACTTATTTTCAGGATTTAATTTCAATTTATAGTGGGATTCAGCCTCCTTTAATTAATGAATTCATATGTCAGCTTGGTGTGGTGTAATTTTAGGATATTAAGCATAGATAAGTATAAATACAAGGTTCCTTCACTCATTTTCATAACAAGCATTCAAGTATTCATTCCTAAGGAAATTTTATGCATTCAAAAACAATTCATCAAGTATTTGGAGCCATCATCAAGATTCAAGCATCACGTAAAGGCTTTAGCGTATCCATTCATGTTGTTGAGCCAAAATTGTGGATGTAGCATTGAAGATCCCTTTGCAACCATTGTTTACATCATTTCCAAGGGTGATCCCACAATAGTGGTTTACAATTTTTGGCCAAACGAGACACTAAAATTATTATTTTTAACTAAATCTTCACATTTGGGCACCTATAGTAGCTAAACTATGAGGAATTTGAAGATGATGAAAACTAGAGTCTCATCACATTTTTTTTGTAGATTCTAAAAATATTTTTTCAAAATTTTTAGAATCAGATTGCACTTCTTTTTCCATCTCCCATGAAAATTTGTTTTTTTTAGAAAACAACATTTTTAAAAATTTATGCCCACCGTATAACATATAACTTTTTTCCATGAAGGATAAAATTCTAATTCTTTTGAATTTAGATTTGTAACTTTGATATCTAGTGCTTCCACTTGGTTAGATAGTCTTTTATTGAATATATTTTTCTTTAATCAAGTTTCAAAGTCAAACCAATTACAATTCAAACATAGCGACCAGATAATGCATAATTTTTTTGTATATATTGAAATTCATTTTTTTTTGTTGGATCAAGGACTTCAATATTTGGTGCACTCATATTTTTCAAAAAAAAATTGATAATCTACTATTTTTCCACAAGTGCAAAACAAAGACCTTCATTTTTCGGTGAAAAACCTATATTTAATAAAACTAAAAAAACAAATACATAATAAAACCAAAACATATCAAAATTATATTTTTTGGATAGCTCATTCCGAGGACTACTTGATTCTAGTTGGATTTGTGAAGTATCCACCATTTTCATGTTCAAACTGAGCTTCAAAGTGAAAAAATTTAGGTTTCTTTGTGTCTAAGGATGAGAATGACGGTTAAGGGGGGTTCGTACGAACCCCTAGGGGTTTGAGTGAACCACCTCACATAATGCATGTTTTTATTTGGTTTTGGGTGAGAAACTAGGGAATGGGTTCGCTCGAACCAGTAGGTTCGTACGAAGCCCCAAAATCACATTTTTTGGCATGGGTTCATTTGTTGTGAGTTTTCCTTCCTCACTAGAATTGTAAACCACTATTGTGGCTTCACCCCCAAGGATCCAAAATCTACATTCTTCATGGCCACTACATGGTAGATTCTAGATTTTCTTCAAAAGACATCATCCACTGGTAATATCATTTATATATTTCATATTTTATGCTTCATTTCATTCATTTCATCATTTAGTTTAATTACCTACAAGGGGTTTGACCAAGGAAAACCCCCATTTACTAAGAATCAACAATTTTTTCCCCTCTTGCATGTTTGTGTTTGCAAGTTTAGGTTGAAGAATTGAAGATCATTTGAAGTGCAAAATTGCAAAGTTGCAAAGTTGAACTACAAAGTTGTCATCTTCACTGAAACTCATCTACATGCCAGATCTAGAAGTTTTAGGACCTCAAATTTGAGAAGAGGAAAGTGCAAAACTTAGAGATTAGGACCACATTTAGAGACTTCAGAAATTCCAAATGGTACTATGACAACAATAAGGGCATATTAGTCCTCCTAGGGGTATTTTGCAAAGATTCTTCTAGATTCAATTCTGACATCCAACGATTTTGCATCTTCCCCAAATATCAGCAATGAGACTAAGACAACAGTAAGGGCATCTTAGTCCTCCACAACACTTTTTGACAATATTTTCACATTTCTAAAATCCTCATTACATTTCCAAACTTCCCAGGTACTCATACCCTAACTTGGTGTAGCGTAATTTCATCATTTACGCTCATTGTTTGGCTTGCATTACAAGGTTTTTTGAGTTGAATGTTAAAGTGTCTTTTCCAAGCTTTGGATTGGTGGTTAACCCCTAAAAGCTTAAAGAACTTGTTCCTAGGTCTTCCTTGTTGAGAATTGGCTCACCTTGAGAGGTTGATAGTCAATTCAATTAGGACTCCTAGGACATCCTTGAATGTTAGTTTGAGAAAAGTGATGTTCTCTGTCCACTCTTATACTTTAATCAAAAATCATTCAATCACTACAAAAAATAGTGATTTTGATTTAAAACTTTGATATGCCTGATGACGATTCTAGAACTAGGTGTCCACTATTTTTTTGAAACCCACAATATTGTCAACATATAATGATTGAAACATACTTGGAAACTTGTAAATAAACAAAAAGAACATGAAACGTAATATTTTTATTGAATCTAATATTTATTATATTTTTATGCTCTTTCACTATCAAATTAGGAAAAAATAGTCTAATATCAAGTTAGGATTTGTACCAAGCCACATGATTGAACTAGGAGAGAGTGGTGGCCAATGAATATACATTTTTAATTGCATGCATGAGCATACTACATGGTGGGTGTTTAGAAATTATTTTAAATATGGACAAAATAAGATGGAATGTATGAAAGAATGTATATGTAGATAATGATAATAGATCTAGGAATGAATGTAACTTCACCCAAAATTGTTTCATTTTGTGACATGTAGTTATGTTAATAGATTTGAGCAAATAAGTCAAAATCCAAATGGGAAATGATACATGCATGCAAATTTCACCATTAAAGAAACATAAAATCCATTAGTAGCAAAAAAGTAGAATTAAATGAAAAAATTCAAAGATTCCTAAAACATTTCTTTCTACATATACCCAAAGCTTCAAGTTTAGGATATATTGAAGAGCATGTGTGTTATCTAAGGTGAATAAATTACAAATATAAACATACTCTTTTCTTTTGGTGAAATAGATTCAATTAATGGAAGAGTTCCATGGGTGATTAGAAGTTAATGAGGGATGAAAATGACTCAAAATAAATAAAATTTACCTAAAAATTAGAGTGAGTGGTGCTTGATTTAATTAATTGAAGATCTTATTAAAAAAATATGAATATTTTGTAAGCTTAAGGACTACTAAATGGAAGTACTTTTTAAAATACTCTTGTATACAAATAAAATAAATGCTAATGTTGCGGATGGGTATTTTTATAGCTTATTATCAAAGGTTTCAATAAGTATTTTATATAATTAAGGTTAGAAAAAAAAAATAGCTCATGTATAGGGACCATAATTTTATTAAAATAATTGTAACATTATTTTGTTTTGAGTGTTTAGAGGATGATCTCTAAATCCATCTCATAAAATTTATTCGAAATAAATTTGAAAGTAAAAAAGTTTTTAAAAAAAAAGACATAACTTTAAATGTTTGTCAAATATTATGTTTGAAAAGTAATAAATAAATTAGATTCAAGGTTTAAAATAATTACATACTTGAAAATTAGACATTCTCTTTTATATTTTTTATTAACTGTGTTTAATAATAATAATATGAAGTCTTTAGCGATATTATCAAAGTTGGATCTGGTAATTGATGTCATCATAAAATTGTAATGGCAAGTCCAAATATTCAATTTGGAATTTCAAACCTAAAACCATAGAATAATTCAAAAAAAACTTATATATATATATATATATATATATAGAGAGAGAGAGAGAGAGTAAATATTACTATAAAGAGAGAATAAGTATTTTTCAATCATTTATTTATATAAAAATAAATATATTATGATGGAGGCATTCAAACCAAAATAAATATCCATTTTAACTCAAACTTGCAAAAAAAAATTCAACCCAAAAAATTTCCTCTTTTAAAATATTTTTGGACCACTTTTTCTACCTTTTTCTCTCTTGACGTCATGCATTATGTAAACAAAACTATCACATTCTAGTAATATACTCTTCTTCAATTTATTGATATAAAGAAACTTTATAAGTGTGAACAATTATTTGAAACACATTTAAAAAATAAATATAAATTTATATCTTCATGTGATAAATAAAATAATTTTACAGTAAAAAATAATAATTTTTGAATAAATAAAATAAGACATCTTAAAATTAAGTATATTTAAGATAATTATATTAGCTTCTATGTTTGTACATACATTTTTAAGATTATTACAAAAATAATTTTATATAATGTTTTAGATGTTTTAATAAATAATAGATATTTTGATTAGAAAGTTTAGGACAACTTTTCCTATAAGAAACCTTTTTTTTAGAATATTTTTTTTAGTTAAAACAATATGACTATTAAAATTTATTTAATTGAAATGAACTATTGATAGAATCTAACAGTCAATTCATATGTCAAAATTAAAATTGCTGTTTAACATTTCAGATATAAACCTGATGCTTAGTAAAATTGTTGAATCTATTTAATATTTTATTATAGTATTTTTAGTTAAAATTTCTAAACAATAAATAAAGAAATTAACAGACTAATAATCTCTCTAACTCAAAAGCAGAGGTCCCAGTTTCAAATCTCACCATTTTAACAACTGGTCAGTATTTATCAACAATGTCTAACCGGACTGCCCAAAATGTGCTCGCAAATAAGCCCTTCGTGTGAAATACGTCTTCAGCAAATAAGCCCTCCCTGTGAAATACGTCAGACTGACCATGAATTTATGATTGTCAGTGGATTTGATCGTATGAATACTGTACCTCTTTTGTGAACAAAAAGGATTAAATATCTATATACCTACACTTCTTATAGACTTTAAGGCCAAGAAATTGATTGACAGAGAAAAATTTGTACCGAAACTCATACGAAGCCTATACGGACGGAATATAAATTCAAACTCCATGCGCACACGCTGAAAACAAATTTAATAGAGTCTGAACACGTAAAATGTGAGGTAGAGTCTGAACAGGTAAAATGTCAGGTAGTCTGAGCATTGCGCCAAACTTTTACCGGAGAAGTTCAACCTGTTACTTGAGAATCTTCCGGAATAAAAGTTTGCCGCAATCCTTAGACTGTTCGCTACCTGATTTTCATCTGTTCATACCGGGTTAGCTTGTTTTTATCTATTTGCCTTCCTACACGTGTGCATAAAAGCATATACGTCTTTGAATATATATAGATTGACATTTAAGAGGCAATAGGTAATTTTGTTCCGGTAGGGCCGCTAGATTTCAAACAATATGCCCGGTTTTGGGTGAGATACTCACAAAGTAATTGACTTTGTCATGCAACACAAATCATCCAGGAATTTGACCGGAATCAGAGGTATGAGTAGAAGCGAATCTTCCTAGAATTGGATGGATTGGCATTGAATATCTTCCAGAAATGCCCGAGAGGGCAAAGGCTATAGAGGTGACAATTTGCACCGGGCATCGATGGCCATCCCATGGCTGCACCCGTGCAAACCCTGTAAGCCTCTGCTACGGTCAAACCTGCTGTGCCTGTGCTTGTCTCTCCTAACGGTTTTCGTACTTTGTGCTGCAGCTGTCCCATCACCTCCAAGTCCGGCACTCTTCACTAAATTTATAGACAGCTGCAATGCAATAATAAAAATTTGACTTACAAATTTATTTATTTTTTACCATGTTTTAAACAATTAAAAAAGAATGGCATTTTACTAAATTAAATTTAATACGAACATGGTATAATTAAACACAGTAAATTTTTTGTAATTTAATTTAATTTAATTTAATTATTGTGTTTTAATAAATTATTTTGACTTAACAAAAAAATTATAAAAAATAATTGTGAAATTAAAATATTAGTTTTATAATATAGAGGATTAATTAAAAATCGTTAAAATAGTTTTATTTGACTTAAAGTAAAATAATTTACTATGTTTTATATTATTTAGAAACGATTTAAATTTAATTTATATAATTTTTTAAAATTATTTTAGAGTTCAAATTAATTATAATTTGTTTATAATTTAACACATTTTATTAAATAAATATTATTAAATATAAATTAAAAGAATTATAATTATAATTAAATATTTGAATATTAAACTATTAATTAAATTGGTTTAATTCTTATAAATTAAGTGTATCTTTTATAAACAAGAGCTACGGGCAGCCAAGTTTCTGTCAAAATGTTATAAAATAGTTATGTTTTAAAAAATTAGAAATGAAATTATTGATGACAAAAAGTTATAAAATATTTATGTTTTAAAAATTTAGAAATGAAATTATTGTGTAACAAGAACAAACGATTAAGCTAAGGATTGTATTTGTTGTCATAACTTTAGTTCTAGAGAATTCTTAATTACCAATTCTTATTTCTGCATATGAATCCAATTGAATGCCTTTCCATATTATTATGGAAAATTTTATTATTGCAACCCTAACTCTAACACTAATTAAGCCCTAACCCTAACCTAATTGAACTTGTATTATAACCCTAACTCTAACACTAATTGAATTGTAATCATAACCCTAGGTATCGTTGAAACCTAACCCTAATTGTATCAAAACTTAGGGTTAGGGTTCAATTAGTATTAAATTTGAGTTAGGGATCAATTAGGGTTACAATTCAATAAGGGTTTAATTAAGGTCAGGGCCCGCATGTGAATTGGCTGCAAATCTAAGTTGTTAAGTACCATTATTTATTTTCAAAAAGCAATTCAATATTTCATTTCGAATGGAAAATAATATATTAAAAATTAATATAATATTAAAGTGGAGAATCTAGTAGCAATTCTAATAATCAATAAAAATGTTAAATTTAAATGTTAATCAGGTTTTTAAAATATAATTAAATAATAATGTATTTATTGATTTGTCAATCTAAATTAAATAAAACAATTATGTTTAAAAAATTATTAGATAAAGATATTAAGTGAAAGTAAAAAATAATTATGATAGAGTTCACATATATATTTAAAAATATATAAAATTAATAAAATAATTTTTCAAATAAATAGAATAAAATAACTTTAAACATGTAAAAATTAATATAATTCTTACATAAATAAAAATAAAAATGTTTGACCCTTAACTATAACTTACATTAAATTTTTATATTAAATATACTAAAATATATAAAAAGGGTTAAGCTTAAAAATGTGTTTGGGATGAGCAATAGGGTTAGGGTTAGCTTTAGGATTATGTTTAAGATGAGCAGTGGGGTTAGGGTTGGAGTTAGCATAGAGTTAGTAGGGTTAGGGTTAGGGTTAGCTTTAGCTTTATTTATTATTAATTTTTAAATTGTTAATAAAAATGATTAATTATTATTTAACTATATATCATAAATAAAATATTCTAAAACATATATTTCTCATTATAAATAAATTAATTATTACATTTTTTTTTATGCGTTAGGGTGTCCCTGCGGCCCAACAACCCATACCTTAGATACCTAAAACGAAATGAAATACATTTCTATAAAGTTGGAATCATTTTTCCATCATGTTATTCGTTTCTATTTATACATTCTATTACAGTTAGCTCCATGTTATCAATGTCCACACATATTATTGCATATCTATCTTTTATTATCCCCTTTGTTGTCACCCATATCTACAAATTCATTCTCTACCTAGATACTATTACTTCCATGTCCTAAACCAATCACATACGTACAAGATTGATCATATACCTATGGATTTGACCCCTAAATTTTTAAAATTTAAATTCAAAATTTGGTTGAATCCTTACTATTTCTTTCTCACGTTGATCCAACTTGGTTCAAATTTGGAGTGATTTAGTACTATATACTTATATTCCAAGGAATTAAATTGTATTTATTTAATCATCCTCTTATATCCAATAAACATTCACAAAATCCTATGAAATGGATAAAAGAATCATTTGAGGAATTCTTTAACTATAGCATGAAACAAACTAATCCTACATTATCATTCTAGAACATATACATATCTAAATATTATTGTTCTCAGAAATTTTCTCAAGTGTAAAGAATGGTATTTCTAGGAGGTTGACCTATTGGTTTTTTCCTTTCTTATCCTAGTTATACCTTTCATTGGATAAACCCTTTTCATTTCAATATACCTTGTAGCTCAATTAGTTTAAAGCACACATCACTGAATCTAGCTTATCTTTTAACACATGGGATTTTCTTCTCTATCATTTGTCCTGAGGAAAAACCATCATCTCACTCATCTTATGTATTTTTCCTTTATTAGCTCTTAATGTTCATAGTAATCTTAAAGGGCTCCCTTAATGTGTAGGGATCCTTATCCCTTAACAAATAGTTTATCTTGGCACAATAAGTATTGCAATATAGGGCAAGGAACATAGAACCATTTGGTCTCATGTATGCAATCCACTTGTGTGCCTATTCCTCGGGGTTAGATTTCTAACTTTTAAAACCTTGAGATTTGTTTGTGCATTGTGTTTTAAGGATTTTTTTCCTTAATTTAATTCACTTTTTGGAACCCACTCTCTTATCTTTCTTTTATAAGGCATATGTGTGGAAATATACCCTTTTACCTTGTATAAAGGCATTTATAATATTAACACCAAATGAAGTTGAAAACAAGTTACCCACTAATTATCTTATTGAACTCAAATTTTAAAGGGGATAGTGGGTTTTATATAGTCAATATTAGAATTTCAAATATCACAAAAAAATGCATTCAATAATGTGGTTCCTTTTAAATCTATTTTATCACAGAGTTGTTTTTAAAAACATACTATTGTGAAGTTTATAGGAAACACATAATAATAGTTTTTTTTAATAGAAAAAGCATAATAATAGGGTTTTTAAATATTGAAGTTCCAATTCCCACCTTTTAGAAAAATTAAATTAATTAGTTTTGTAAACTCTATCATAATTTGTTTTTACCTCACTTAATATTCTTATCTAATCATTTTTTAAACATAATTATTTTATTTATTTTAGATTGACAAATCAATAAATACATCATTATTTAATTATATTTTTTAAAATTTGATTAACATAGCTACCATTATTTTTTTATCATTTTAGTTTATTTAATAATATTAAATTGGAAAGATAAAACTAAAATGGATTCCATTTTTTTAAATAAAGAAAAATATTCTCCTTTGGAAATAACTTAATGACCCCTATATTGACATCTCTTCTAAAAATTCAACTCTAATTGCTAATGGATAAAGATACATTCTTCTTACTATTATTTCTTTTTTATCTAACTCTCTAATGTTTTATGTTACCTTACACTTTCCTTTTTTTCTTAAATGAACTGGGTTTAACTTTATAATACATAATTGCATATCTTTGGTATTTCATTTCATGAACCATGCTTCAATTCTAAATTTAATTTAAATTAATTTAACTTATTTGACACAACATGACTCTTGTTTAAAATTTCTCATCTTTTACTTGCAAAAGTGTGTGTATATATATAACTACTTTTAAAAAAGTAATTTTTTTAATAATTTTAATTGCTACCTTTTTTACATTTCATAAAATTATTATTTATTATTTATTTTGTTTGATTAATTATTTGTTTGTCAAATAATAAACAATAGTTATATCTCTTTCTAATATTTTAACAATTTTTCTAATATAATCATATTTAATTTTTAAAATTTAAAATTGACATTTGAAGAATTATTAGTTAGTTTTTAAATTTGATATCTACTTACTCTTTTTTATTTTTTATTTGATTAAATATTTTTATACTCATCTAATGAAATAATCAATTCTCAAGTAAAACTAATAAATAATAAATAATAAATCTAAATTCACAAAGGTGACAAATAACTTAGTATAGATATCTAAAAGATTTCTTAAAATATAATCTTTAGTTATTTTCTTTACTTAAGATTTATTCTAATTTTATTTTATATGTATTCTTGACTTTATTTTTATCTAAAATAACATTTTTATTTATTAAATAATTATTTTATTTACATTTTTATTTTTATTTATGTAAGAATTATTTTATTTTTACATGTTTAAAGTTATTTTATTCTATTAGTATTCAATTTGGGTTAGGGATCAATTAGGGTTACAATTCAATAAGGGTTTAATTAAGGTCAGGGCCCGCACATGAATTGGCTGCAAATCTAAGTTGTTGCTACTATAATAAGTACCATTATTTATTTTCAAAAAGCAATTCAAGATTTCATTTGGAATGGAAAATAATATATTAAAAATTAATATAATATTAAAGTGGAGAATATAGTAGCAATTCTAATAATCAATAAAAAATTTAAATTTAAATGTTAATCAGGTTTTAAAAATATAATTAAACTAGCATACCTATATTTTAAAAATATATGTAAAGTATGCCGAAAAATATCCTTCTCAAGATGTCTATTTTTAATCAATTAACCCTTAACCCAATTTGAAGCTTAACTCTAACCATAAAGCTATTTGAACCCTAATCGGAACCCTATTTGAAGTTGGTTTGGATTACTGGCTCATAAACAAGGTCAAATTCCCTAGAAGAGTGTCTTTCAAGTTTGAAAAAGTGTAGATGGAAAACCCAAACTTCAAAATGGTTGTCATCGACTCCTGGCTCACCCAAATAGTTGATCATCACACTAAGATGTGCATATTCAACAGAAAGTTAAAATTCATAAAACTTAGAGTGAAAGAGTGGAATATTGATTTTTTATTAAATTATAATCTTGATTTAGTCATAACTATAATTGAATCATAACTCTAATTGAATCAAAAGCACTCCCATGTAAGGTGGGCACATTTTTCAATCCCTTCTTCCACCATCCAATCCTCCACTCACTCATTTCTATCCATTTAACTCCACTTTATCCATACATTCCCATTATCATATATTTACTATAATTAGCTTTCTATTACACTCGTGTCCACACATATTCCTATATATTTTATGCCGAAGGCGTATCCAATTTGAGAGAGATCAACCTAAAATTTGAAATCAATGGTTGACCTCTTTCCATAGCACCTAGCCAATGATTGAAAACAAGTGCACTATCAATCTTATTAGTTTTCCACTATTTTTTGGCCACTTAATGGTGTCGCTTGCTGACCCATGCACAACTTAAATTCCCATGCTATAAAAGTTAGCTACGATAGGATAAGAAGACATGGGTTTCCAGAGCTTGTTGCACTATTTCACTGTATGCAAAAAAAACAAAAAATGCACAAAATGGGTATGTTGAAAAGGTTTTAGAATCTTTAAAACAAATGCAATTGGAAGGTGTAAAGCCAAAGTCCTCAACCATTGCCAACATCCTCCCTGCCTATGCCGAAATGGGAGCTTTGGAACAGGCTATGCACACCATTCATAGGATAAAAGATAAAGGGGTTTCGTAAGATGATGTATTCACAACTGCTTTGGTAGACATGTATGCAAAATGCAGATGGATAGACAAGGCACGTGAATAGTTTGAGTTAATGCCTCAAAGAAATGAGTTCTCATGGAATTCCCTAATTGCAGGATATTCACAAAATGGATTTGTTGAAAAGGCTTTAGAAACTTTCAAGCATATGTGGCTGATGGGCTTAAAGCCACACTCTACAACCTTTGCCAACATCCTTGTAGCTTGTGTTGAATGGGAGCTTTGGAATAGGGTATGGAAATCCATCAAAGCATCTAAAGGATAGAGGAATTTGGTCAGATGTAGTTACAACCAGAGCGGTAAACATGTGCGCAAAATGTGCAAGCATAGACAAGGCATGCGAATTGTTTGACAATGTGCCTCAAAATAAATTTGGTCACATTGAATGCTATGATTGCAAAACATGAACAAAATGGATTTGTTTACAAAGATTAAGAAATTTTCAAGAAAATCAAATCGGTAGTTGTAAAGCCAACATTCTCCCCGCCTGTCCCAAAATGGGAGTTTTGGAACACGGTATAGATTTGATGGAAGGGGGAATTTTGTCAAATAATATAGTTGGAAATGCTTTGACAGACATGTATGGAAAATGTAAAGTATAGACGAGGCTTGTGAACTGTTTAAAAAAGTGCATCAAAGAAATGTGGTGTTGTTTGTAGGATATGCACAAAATGGATTTTGCAAGGATGTTCTCATAATATTTGAAATAATGAAGTACTCTTGAACATATCATAACAATATAAGCTTTTCTTGTGTTCTTTTTGTATGTAGCCATTCAGGTTTAGTGGATGACCATTTATACATTTCAATAAGACGAGTAACCCTTATTGCATTACACTTAAACTCGATCATTGTGTGTATGGTTGAGGTTCTTGCCTATGCTGAGTACATCAAGAACACCCTAAACTTTATGATTAAGATTTTAATTAAACATGTGATGGTTGTGTGGATGTGTTTTCTTGGCCCTTACAAATCACATATGGATATAGGTTTTAGAGTATTTACAATGATGTTGTCTTTTTACTTGGATCCTAAAAAAATTGTGACTTATCGTCTACTCTTAAAAATCTATGTAGATGTGGGAAGGTTGTACATATCCCACAATCATTGTAGTCCATGAGATGACATATTTTTCAAAACTTCAAGTATTATGTTAAACAGTTCATGTGCCTTGTTAATGCTTCCACTTTTTGTATGTATGTCTACTATGGCAGTTGCGACTATAATATTTGACAAATTATCTCTCTCTATACCTCTCCCCTATTTGTATATCTCTCTCTTTCTCAAGTCCTCTCTCTTTTTTCTTTAAGTCTCACTTTATTTTTCCCTCCATCTCGTTAGCCCCCCCCTCTCTCACACTCTTCCCCCCTCTATATCTCCCTCTTTCTTATGTATCCCTCCCTCTCTCTCTATTGCAACATAACATGAGCTTGTTGGAAATGGAGCTCATTTAGAGGTTTTGTTTCGGTCATGTTTGGATTCCTATAAAAAGATGCATGGTTGATTTGAAGCTATCACTTCTCCATTGAAACTTTTGTTGCATAGAAAACATCATTTTCTAAATGGCCTGCCAATTGATCTTTGCAAAATGTTTGCAAAAAAATAGACCCATTTTTCGGTAATTGACCTTCCAAAACTCTTTGACATACCCATTGCACACCAAGGTGTGATTGCTAGTTTCACACCATCTTGAAAAGGAACCAATTAGAAATCTTATGCATTGCAAGGAACATCATCCTAAGAATCTTTTCTTTGGAGTACAAATATAAACTTGTGTTTGCATCAAATCATTCTATGACATAGAAGATTATAAATAGTCTTTGGAAATTTTTACCACTGTAAAGCTACTCTAAGCAAGGGGTCCATCTAGGAGAATCTAGCTCAAAGTGAAAGTATCACAATTATACACAATTTATAGACCTGTCAAAACATTCCCATAATAGACAAGATCAAATCTTACAAAACACATGTTATTTATAAATAATATATATTTTCAATTTACCACAATTAAAAAAACTCTACATTATATCAAACTTATTCTTCAACATTAATCCTTAAAAACTAAACTCTTACTCTTTTACATTTAATTTTTTAAACTTCTAAAATAATAATTTAACTATTTTAGGTAATTCATTTTTTTTAATTAATTAATTTTTTTTAATTTAAATTCTTTTCATACTAAAATATTAATTAATTTTTAACCAATTTACAATATTAATTATCCACCAAAGAAATATTTTTTAAAACAATAAAAATATTATATTGAAAGCACTAAAATTTGAATGTAAAATTATTTACAACTTTTACCTTATCACTATATATACAATTTAAAATTTTAAAGAAGCTTGGAAAGAAATATAATTAAATATTTACATTTGAAGAAGAATTAAATTTTATAATATTGATTGAGTCCAATTTAATTAAATACATTTGATTCAACATAAATTATATTCTAGATTAATTAGTTCATAATTATGAATGGTGAATCAAATAAAAGTATTTTTTTTCTTTAGAAAGAGAGACAAAAGACAATATTAATATGGTATTGAAAGTTGTATATTCAAGAATAGTTATAATGCATCTCTATTTGTAATTCACTTTTTAACCAAAATAGTTTTGCAATTATGGTGTAGATTTACTCCATATATGTAGGTGATTTTTTTGGGCATCCATGACTATCTAATATTTCAAATTTAAACACTAATATGTAAAATTAATTAATTTATATTTAAATTATGATATCTAAAGGTCTCTTGATTGATATTAAAAGAGTAGTATACATCATCACTCAAATATCACAACTCTAAAGTATCCATACAAAAGTTAGCAACAACGCAGGAAACATCTTTTTCATTGATTGTACTATTGCAAAAAATTGTTACAAAAGATAGCTCGAGGTAAAAAACGTTCATCCATTTTTACTTTTTATTATTATTTTTTCTGCTCTCTATACATATTGTTCTATATTTTTAACAGAAATTTGAAAACTTTCATCTTCACCATAGGTATTAACAAAATGATAATGACACTGACTAAAAATTGGTACATCCCCTAGTGTTGTGTACCTTCAAGTAGACAAAAAGGATTGTATTAGAACATTTTTCACTTTCATAAAGTCTGAGCTCGTGGAATGTGAGACATCAATATGGGACATTTCACCCACCTGCACCATCCAATTTCAAAAAGAAAAAAACATTAATTATACACTCTTGGACCTCCACTAAAAAAGATGTGTGATGTGCAATTAAGGTCTTGTCTCACCTTTGGCATGCAATTCAAGCAAAAGGAATGGTTGCACTCCAACTGCTTTGGGTCCACAAGGGCATCTGCATAGAATTTGCAATGAAAAGATTGAAACATTCATTTTATCTTGAACAAAAAAAGGATCAGCATAAGCTCAAAGGAGGACGGTAAAGTTGGAAAATTATTGATTAGACCCAGTACCAATGCACATGGAGCATGCAAGTTGCTTAGTAACGATAGATGTTGATAATGCTTGACCTAAGATTTTGAAAATTGTGACCACACTTTCACCTAGTAAGTTGTTTGTTCCCTATGAATTGTGCAATGTTCCATTACCATTGGATCTTGTTACATTTCCAAAAGGGCTCTCTAGAAGGATGTGATCATACCTACAAAGAAACATCATCCTTACAAATTAACTACAGCTAAAGCATCTTTGCTCAAATGCGAATCCTGTAAGACACCTTTTAAGATTGTCCCATTTTTACTCTATCATGTCAATAATGCAATAGGTGAATAATTTGTACCTTTCTTGGTTATCATTGCTCTCACGAGTTGTGCCATCTTCATTATTCTCCAATACATCAAGCAGATACCCAAAATGGTTGCTTGAAGAAAAGATGCTATTATCTACATAGATAAGTTATGAAATAAGCATCAATACTTAGCCCAAAGAAAGTCCCCCATAGAACAAGTCTTGATAAACCTTCAATATTACCTTCCACTATGGATTATTCTTCATAATGTGCCTGCACATTTTTTCCTTGACTTTGACCAGTATGTGAAACAAGAGTAGTTGTAGATGCAGCAATAATGGAAGCTTGATTCTCAACATGTTGTTGCATTTTTGGGCTTCTGCAGTCGCAAGGTGCATCTCTACAAGTCACCTACTTTCAAGCTCAATAGCTTGCTCTTGGTCCCTTCCAACTACCTATCCTTAAAATACTAAAGAATAACTTTATGTAATCTTTAATACGAACCAAAATGCATGTGTTCATAGATCTTTGTATCGAAGTTATTGGGAGAAACATGCTTAGGCTGCTTAATTCTGTCAATATACTTTTTGTTACAAAAAAATGAACTTAAATGAACACGAGGAATACAAATAAAGGATCCACTCTATGCATATACTGTAAAAGATTAGCTAAACAACCAAACAAAGCAGCAGATAAGAAGATATAACTAATCTAATGTATGTATCTTGTTTCCTGTCTCCAACCTTGCCTTTCTCTCGATATGGTTTAACCAGAACACACGCACCACACACATAATGACGATTGCCTTTGGCCAAAATGGTTTTTATAGTTTCTAAATATATGAATGTAACAAATCCAAACATATGTATTTGTTGATAAGGTATCCTCGCATCGTGTACAAGCCCGTAGGTCTTGATATTGATCCACAGTGATTATAAGTTGGATAACATCAAAGATTTGTAGGGAAAAGCCAATCAGACTGGAAAATCCTAAAAAGAATCTATAGATCACAAGTACCTGAAATAATTTGATACATCTTGCTTTGTGAAAGTACTTTCCACAGGAAAAGTCATATATTTGCTGAGCACTTGAATTCAATCCACTTAAATAATCCACCCCACCTTTGTATAGCATAAACTTATGTGCATCCTCAGCTAAAACTACAACATGCTGACACTGTGGCCTAAAAAACAAAAATTGTAATCCACACTTTTTTCCTTGTCATGGTAATGGATTACAGAGTGATTAGTGAAAAAAGTATACAGTTATTCCCAGGAACATACTAATCATAAACAAAAATTGTATATTTATAAGATGGCATAAACAAAAATTGTAATCCACACTTTTTTTCTTGTCATGGTAATGGATTACAGAGTGATTAGTGAAAAAAGTATACAGTTATTCCCAGGAACATACTAATCATAAACAAAAATTGTATATTTATAAGACGGCATAAACAAAATTTGTAATCTACACTTTTTCCCTGTCGTGGTAATGGATTATAGAGTGATTAGTGAAAAAAGTATACAGTTATTCCCAGGAACATACGAATCATTTGCATGGACTCTGGAAACACCACACTCTACTAATCAAGCATAAAAAGTTAAAAAATGTAAGAAAATAATGCCTATCAATGAGGGTGACAGTATCCTTGAGGCATGCCAGCAGCTTTGTAAGGCTGAAACCAACCTTGCCATGGTGTTGGCTCTTTGTCAAATAGCCCTCCACCTGAAGTGTCTTTCCATATCTTTCATAATACAACTAAGGCAGAGTAGCAATGGAAATGGGCATCCTCTTCCCTCTCAGAAGCTCTTGCAACTCAATGTCAAAGATTTGAAAGAACTCATAAAGAAGAAAGATTTCAAAAGATGTTGGGAATGGTAAATGAAGTAAAGATTCGGCCATACCAGGCTGATCAACGGGACTAGCACTAATAGGTGGAAAAACAACTGGACAAAACCAAAATCCACGGTTAGAAAACAAAAATTTAAAAACCTGTAATTTTCTTTAGTTTTCCAAGGTCAAGGGTTCAAATCTTGAAGGCCTGAAAAGCAAAGAATGCAGCGAACAATGCACACAACTTGTAATTACATACATATATGTGCATTGGTCAATTTCATGTGGATATAGAAGATTGCAGGAAGAGGGGAACGACATAGCAGAGTTTGATTAATGGGAAAGCCCAGAAAATCATTGTTGGCATAAAGCTCGCATAAGCATGTTGCATGGTTGGTGATGACTACGGCCAGTGCCTCACAGCAATCATCTTCAGGAATGGAACGCTCGACTAGTCTTATCATGTAAGATAGGCATGGCGAGATGTTGATGATGGGGTCGGTGCAATTCAAATCTACGTCTATCTGTTGTACCATTACTCCACGGCCCCGTCTTCCTAGTGCCACCATGAATGCCAGCACTGTAATTATTAATGCCAGAATGGGTGTGTATGCTCTCACAATTTCCACCATTGTTGTTGCAGAAGACGTCTAAGGTTTGAATCTCCTCGCAGCTTCATATTGCCTTGCGCTTATGAATGCTTGAGCTGGCAATTATAAATCTCAAGCGAAGTATATGGAAAGGCATTTTGACATGAATATTATATGAGGGTAAATTAAAGAAACAGTTTGCATGCCAACAGTTTGCATGCCAAAGCCACTTTCCACTACCCTATCAATATGCACATCTCATAAAATTTCATGAATTTTAATTCCTTCAGATTAATAAATGCAAAAGCAACACATGACTTCCACCTGCCTGTTATTTTCAAAGTAGCTTCAAAAAGTTTACGAAGAATATTCCTTGAATGCTTTCACTGTATAACGCCTTTGGCGTAGTAATAATGTATTTATTGATTTGTCAATCTAAATTAAATAAAACAATTATGTTTAAAAAATTATTAGATAAAGATATTAAGTGAAAGTAAAAAATAATTATGATAGAGTTCACATATATATTTAAAAATATATAAAATTAATAAAATAAATTTTCAAATAAATAGAATAAAATAACTTTAAACAAGTAAAAATAAAATAGAATAAAATAAATTTAAACATGTAAAAATACATGTTTAAAGTTATTTTATTCTATTTATTTGAAAAATTATTTTATTAATTTTATATATTTTTAAATATATATGTGAACTCTATCATAATTATTTTTTACTTTCACTTAATATCTTTATCTAATAATTTTTTAAACATAATTGTTTTATTTAATTTAGATTGACAAATCAATAAATACATTATTATTTAATTATATTTTTAAAACCTGATTAACATTTAAATTTAACATTTTTATTGATTATTAGAATTACTACTATATTCTCCACTTTAATATTATATTAATTTTTAATATATTATTTTCCATTCGAAATGAAATCTTGAATTGCTTTTTGAAAATAAATAATGGTACTTATTACAGTAGCGTATTGACAACTTAGATTTGCAGCCAATTCACGTGTGGGTCCTGACCTTAATTAAACCCTATTGAATTGTAACCCTAATTGATCCCTAACCCAAATTTAATACTAATTGAACCCTAACCCTAAGTTTTGATACAATTAGGATTAGGTTTCAACGATACCTAGGGTCATGATTACAATTCAATTAGTGTTAAAGTTAGGGTTATAATACAAGTTCAATTAGGTTAGGGTTAGGGCTTAATTAGTGTTAGAGTTAGGATTGCAATAATAAAATTTTCCATAATGATATGGAAAGACATTCAATTGGATTCATATGCAGAAATAAGAATTGGTAATTAAGAATTCTCTAGAACTAAAGTTATGACAACAAATACAATCCTTAGCTTAATCATTTGTTCTTGTTACACAATAATTTCATTTCTAAATTTTTAAAACATAAATATTTTATAACTTTATGTTATCAATAATTTCATTTCTAATTTTTTAAAACATAACTATTTTATAACATTTTGACAGAAACTTGGCTGCCCATAGCTCTTGTTTATAAAAAATACACTTAATTTATAAGAATTAAACCAATTTACTTAATAGTTTAATATTCAAATATTTAATTATAATTATAATTCTTTTAATTTATATTTAATAATATTTATATAATAAAATGTGTTAAATTATAAACAAATTATACTTAATTTGAACTCTAAAATAATTTTAAAAAATTATATAAATTAAATTTAAATCGTTTCTAAATAATATAAAACATAGTAATTTTTTTTACTTGAACTCAAATAAAACTATTTTAACGATTTTTAATTAATCCTTTATATTATAAAACTAATATTTTAATTTCACAATTATTTTGTATAATTTTTTTGTTAAGTCAAAATAATTTATTAAAACACAATAATTAAATTAAATTAAATTAAATTACAAAAAATTTACTGTGTTTAATTATACCATGTTCTTATTAAATTTAATTTAGTAAAATGCCATTCTTTTTTAATTGTTTAAAACATAGTAAAAAATAAATAAATTTGTAAGTCAAATTTTTTTTAATTGCATTGCAGCTGTCTATAAATTTAGTGAAGAGTGCCGGACTTGGAGGTGATGGGACAGCTGCAGCAGGAAGTACAGAAACCGTTAGGAGAGACAAGCACGAACACAGCAGGTTTGACCATAGCAGAGGCTTGCAGGGTTTGCACGGGTGCAGCAATGGGATGGCCATCGATGCCCGGTGCAAATTGTTACCTCTATAGCCTTTGCCCCAAAGTTGCCCTTTATTGTAGGGATGGAGGACAAGTATGGTGAACTGATCAGTCAGCCTGCCACTGAATTTAATGCTTTCTTATTAAATTTTTGGGATTCATCTAGGCCTGTCCGGCTTGGTCCATTTAAGATTGGAATAACTATTAAGTATTCAAATTCTGCAATGAATACGATCTCATGCTTCCCTAGGAAACTGGATGTTAGGTACATATTTATTATTTCTTTAATATAGCCAACATTTTGGCATTGAAAATATTTGCATGTGGGTCTTTGGGCAGTCGCTATATTGTCAGTATATCTGATGGGCATTTAATCCAGATTAAATTCAAAACTTGGTAAATGAGATTTTCTAATAAGAGATGGTAAGATTCATCAGTAAACAAGGTGGTCATGGAGATGATAGTATGTTTTTCTGGATTAAATTGTGTTAATTTTTTTAACATAATGTAGTTTAATCCCTAAGAATATACTATCATAATTATGGACTGTGGAAATTAATGTCTTTGATCATAAATATGCAAATCAATAATGAAAGGTTGATATTTGTGACCTTCATAACTACCAAAACTTTAAGGCTTAGAAGTACAAAATACAAATGCCCCATCATTCAAAACTTTTGGTTTTAGTCATGACACCACTCAAACGTCAGCTATCTACTTAGTTGGGATATTATAATTATGGACTGTAGAAATCTAATATCTTTGATCATAAAATGCAAAACAATAATAAAAGGTTGATATTTATAACCTTCATAACTACCAAAACTTTAAGACTTAAAAATACAAAATAGAGATGCCCATCAATCTATCTTTTTTATTTCTGTCATGTCACCACTCAAACTCCAGTTATCTGCTTAGTTGGGATATCTAACTAGATAGATCATTGCCCACATCTACATGTCCTTGTGTATATGTATGCTGATGTGGGATCGACATGTGAACCGTGTTTGTATTTTTACTTTTTCAGTTTGTTTAGTAATTTGTTCTGCAGCCCTAGCAAGCCAATTTACTATTCCCCACAAAAGTGGAAGCGGGGGTGTTTTCAAGATTGCTGCACTCTTAAGTGTGCATTGCAAGCAAACCCACGCGGGGCAAAGGACTGCAGTTTCAAGCTGACCTCAATAACAATGACACCCATAACAAAAAATCAAAATATTGGAAGCCTTACCTAGTAAATCTACCACCTTATACAAAATTTGGCATTAAAAAAATAAAGAAAATTGCAAAACCCTAACATCAACAGGCCTTGTCTTCCACTATCTCCTTAATCTCAATCATCTCCGCCACTTCTGACATCCATTCATTATGATCATCCTCATGCCCGCCCTGAGCTATGGGGAACAGCAGTACAGCTCATGTTCATCATTAAACAAAACACCACCAAAGTCCTGATGTGTCGGCCAAGAAAAACAATTCAGTTGCAATCTTCAAAAGCCATGATCATCCTTTTCAAATGATCCACATCAGTTTCTAGTTTTGCTTCCATTGTGATCTCATGTGTAATCAGCTGGGTTGTTTTTCTTTGCATCTCTCGTTCCAGTTGAAGCCTCTGCAAGCGCTGCTTGCTATTCAGCCATGGGAGAAAGCACTCATGAATTTCTTGTGATGCAAATCATGCTACTCATAATCCTTGCTTTGATTACAAGTTCACCCAAGAGAATGTTGGAGTCTGATTTACAAACACAAGCTCAAGCTCAGTTATCCAGGGTGGTCTACTCATCACAAGGAAGCATCATTCCAGCATGGGTGCAGGTCCTGTGGAAATATTAGCTACTTATATATGAACATTTTCAGCAGTTACTTATACAAATGTTCTCTTATCTTTATCATAGATATCTATATTCATGGAAGAATAACTGAAATTCTGCTATATTAGTTTGCAATCTTGACCTAATATATCCAAGGTATAGATGCAGGAATATGGAAATTTGTCTATAAGAAGTTGTTCTTATATTACACCCTAAAAGTTGTATGTGATTTAGATATGAAGGAGAACTTTAGGCTAGTCATAATCAACTCTGTCTGAAGATTTTGAGCCACTTTTGTTGGTCTGTTGACTTGAAGAAGGATTGAAGGTTTTATGACTTCATGGCATGCTTCATATCACATTAAAAAGATCAGATTACATCGTGGGGAATTGAGCCCAGTTGGTCCGATATATAGGCATGGTAGTATATAAACACCATGCTTACATAAAATAAATAGTTATTATGTTGTGGTGAATATTGCCACATAGAACAATCTAGTCCATGATACACCTTACTGACTTTCTCCAAAAGAAAGAAATAGGTGATTTACAGAACTCTAAATAACATGGATCAGAATCTTATTGTATGTTACATGTATTGGAAAATACAAATAAATGACTATATGTTTTATGTTGATATTGTTTATTGATCTGTAAATTGAATTTTATTGCTTTTTATTTCCCTTGATCTGTATATGAGCATTGTGAACATTCAGTCTAGATCTGAACCTACATGTAGCAATAGACTTTTATTCTCTCCCGGTTTCCATTCAAAGAGAGACTGATCTGCTATGAAGACATGTCATGCACAGGAAAGTCTAAAAATGATCCTCCTGATGATCAGCTGGTATTCAAACTATTGACAATGTTTAATTGTAAGTCCAACATCATATTGTGGATATTAAAAAATGACATATTTATCTGGTTTTATGTACATGTTCATTGCCTATCATGCACAAGAAATTCTTGAAGGAATCCCTTTTCTGATACTCAGCTGTTATTTTTTAAATAATTAATGAAAGATCAAGAGTCACAATTTAGAAATTCTCTTATTTCGAAACTACTTTCACATTTGAGGTCAATTATGGAAGACCAAGAGTCACAACTCAGAATTCCGTCTTAGATGTCTCCTTGGGATTCAAACTTGGACCTCCACACTGAAAATTCGATGCTTTAACCAATTAAGCTCAATCCCTTAAACCCTTCCAATTTTTCAAAAAAATGATTTCATTATCTAAACTAAAAATCTGAATGTAATTTTAAATGATCTATCAAAAATCAAATCTTTTTGAATATATAAACTCTTAACATTAATTTTTTATTAAAAAATAATTTCTTACTTAAAACTATAAAATACACTAAAAACTTTTTAAATAGACTATTTGTTTTACATAAAATAAAAACAATAATATCATATGAAATCTTTAATATTCTATTTACCTTTATAAAAATTCAAATACTCAAACTTATGGTTATAAAAAATATTTTTCTGCAAATATTGTTTTATTGTGGGAGTATCGCATTTTTTTTATTAATATTAAAGAGTTTATAGAATTCATAATCATATAAATGGTTGGTAAATTTCTCATTAATTTTTCCTAATGATCAATAAAGGATAATGAGAAGAAATAAACAATATGTTATATATTTTGTAATTGGTAAAGATTATGTTTATATTTAATAATTTAAGAAAAAATTAAATATAACTAATTAATTATTTTATTTCTTTTTATTACATAAACATGGTCTTGAGGATCATATCTATATGATAAAAACAAGAAAATATACAAAATTAATGTTGTTCTTTTATAGAAGGTCAACATACAAAATTTCTAGTGGGATGATAAGTTTCAAATGCACCAAGGGAATATTGCTAAATCTATTATGCTAAAATATTTTTTTTATAGAGTATTACTACTCTATGAGCCTACATTAGAGTATGAACTATTGCAAACCTTTAATTATCCTTGTTGCACAAGGGCATTATCCTCTTCATTGTTTAGTTGAATCCTCTTCCACCACAAAATCCCAATTGATACTTACAGATGGAGTAGTTTGCATGAAAAACTTGAGGAATGCGATTCCACACTTTGCTTAATGTTTATGGCTATTGTAATTGTGACTTACAAAAACAATAAAAAATGAGATCCATTGTATTGTTGGAGTAGAGTTAAACCCTAGCCATTGACCCACATTGGGATGAAAGCTCACACTAGTGATGACAGATCATCCAAAAAAATCAAGTCCCCTTTTGGCTTTATAAAAGACTCAAATACATAACTAATCACATCTTTCATTTCACCTCCTTCCAAGAAAAAAACTACAAACATGGAAGAAATGTTTATATTAATATGATACCTATGAGTAGTTGAGAATAATAAATTCCCCAACATCATCCTAACCATGTGAATCATTATCACCACACTCACTTTTGAAGATATTTTCAAATGAAAAACAATTATTTCCCCTAAAAAGGTAATTTTCCTCTTCTTAGAAATTCAACTTAATAATGTTATTATTGATATATTTCAAGGAAATACAATGAGAATGGGGAAGAGGTAATGTATTTAATCAAATAGGTACCATATCTTCCCATGATCCTCTATTTTTCAATATTCCAGCTATGAAGAGACATTCTTTCTTAATTATGCATGATTGGACAACTTTCCTTGCCATTACTTTGTGAAGTCCAATCTCTTGATGATATGGTACCATCATTGAAGATATTGGGAATTCTTCTCTTCCAATAATGTAAGTTCTCCCCTATAATACACCCTATTCCATAGTCTATGGAAAAGTTGGCAAAAGAGTTTATGTGCCAGGAGCTAATCTCCCTATAAATGTGTTTAATTATGAATTCATATAATTTTTCTACCAAAAACCAAATCTAATTCAAGATATTAATCTTATAATGTTATGATCCCCAATCCTTATGGCATTGATAATAACCATACAATCTTCATTGACTTACACCCTTCTTTTCCTAAGATGAACAAATGCTTGTAGACCTAGAAAAATTTCATGAGCCTTGGCTTCATTGTTCATTCCATGCCCCAAAAATTTCAAGGCCACTCCAACCAGATAACCATCATGATATCTCAATATACAAATTACTATGTAAATATTTAAGGATTATCTAGGCTAGATGCACCATTTAAGTTGAGCTTGCACCATCCAATGAAAGAAGGCATACATGCTATGCCTTACCTTGAATTCGAAGGTGGATTATCCCAACCTTCCCCATGAATGGGGGATATAACTAATCAATCATTATATGACCATTTTTATTGTGTTATTATTCATATTTTAATAATTATTAATTTGCACAATAATTAAGCTAATTTATTTAATAAATCATTATTTTTGGCTATGAAATTAGAGGGGTATTGTTGGGAGAAAAATCATGATCTATTCACTTTCCTAAAGATGAATGTGGGGGATTTCATTTTCCAAGTTTTCAATAGAAAATGATTACATTTGATGGTTCAAAATAATCTTCAAAAGAGGGTCTGCCATGAATTTTGTATGTAGTTTCAAAGCTGCATGAATTTTTTTTATGGGGCTGCAATCTCCACACTAATTTTTGGGAGTCTTGAGTTGTTCTTCCATAAAAAATATATTTGGACCTTCAAGCTTTGATTTCATTGTTTAAAGGTGAATTTTAGCTATTATTGAATGTGAGAAACCAAGGGTTTTCTAGATTTGGCTATGAAATTTGAGGGTTTTTGTGACAGAAAAATGGATCATGGAATTCATTGTTGAAGATGGATACAATTTGTAGATCAAATTTTGCAAGGTGAAGGTTGTAGATTGAGAGTGATTTGAAGGAGTTGAATCAATATTTTGTATTTGTTGTTATTTTCTATTAAAATCATATTTGAATCTAATTTTTAATGTGTATTTATCAGTCCAAGAGGCTACAATCTTTGTATTTCCATTTTGGAGAAGCTACTCTAATGTTTGTAGGAAAGTTTTGAATAAAGAATTTAAAAAATTGTTTACAAAATTTATTCATTGAACCATTTTTCTTTTCTAAGTTATTTCAAATTTAAGTCAAATCATTTAAGTGATTTGCATTTGTGAAAGAAAAGGGTGAGTCTACCTTTCACTAGTGGTATTAGAGCTAGTGATCTTGAGTATGTGGGCAAATCATCAAACGTGAGGCAATCTACACAATGACCTATAGGTACAAAAGAGGAAGTGATTGTGGAAAACTCAAAAGGATTGTTGCAAGTAGGAGACAAGCCATTAGAAATTGAGCACTAGGAAGCCGCGAAGGAAATGCATTTTCATATTCTAGAGCATGTGATGTGTAGCAGTTGAGAGGATGGGATGGGTCTTGAGGAGGCCCGTAAGAATTTTATTCTAGGAATGTTCAATATTGGGAAGAAGCGGAAAATAGGAAACTTACCCTGAAGAATTTAAAAAGATCTAGGCTAAAGTAAATGTATTGGAAATGAATATTAAAGAGGAAGTGAGAGCATGGGATGAGAGACATGGGAAGAAGAACATTCTCTTAAAATAGGATGATGAAAAGAAGAGTAGAAATAAAGAATGTTGTAGCCCTTTGGTAGGGGTTGAATGTAAGGATGAACATGTGGGGGTAGCCCAAACAAGTGAAGAGGATAATAAGGCATAGGTTGCAATAGTAGAAAGTGGATTTAGTAAATCAAATCCACTAGATGAAGAAAGTTTGCAATTTGAAATTATGAATAACAATGGTCCAAAATTTGACGAACAAATTAGTGAAGATGAAGATGATTTCTTGTTGAAATAAGAGATGGAAAGAATCAAGAAGTTGTTGGAAGGAGAATAGATAGACACAAATGAAGAGGAGTTTTTAAACTTGTCATTGGAGGTGAGAAGATGGATGTTGCGGCAAAGAATGAGGAAAAGGATGTTGTGACAACGAACAAGAATGAGGTAAATTTTAATTCTAAATTTAGTTGTGATGATTCTATACCTTCTTTGGTGAGATTAGAAGAGGATTTCAAGCAAGAATAGAGCTCATGCAGATGGAAATTTTTAATTTCCATGGAGTAGTAATTGTAGATTTGTATAAGGATGTAGTGGATTTTAATTGTTGTTTGGATAATACATATTTGTATGTAGAAGGTGTAGATGATGGTGCAAGGGAAACTTGGTGGAGGGGGTTGGTTTGTGGTGGGTTGGATCCCACAAAGAAGGAAAGAAAGGAAGAAGAGATATGGCAAAGGAGGATGGTACATGGTGGATACAAGTCCATGAGCGGAGAGAAGAATGGGGTGCAAAGTTGTCAATGGAGGAGGTTGTTTGTTTCAGCTAAGTGTTGGAAGAGGAGAAAGAAGACTCAATTGTAGGTACCAAATTCAATGATGAAGTTTTTTGAGGATTGCTTGCAATCTGAAAGGGTGGTGCTACCACCCAACTCCATTTTGTGAATCCATATTCACAAAATGTTTCCTACCCCAAGTGTTTGATGTAGGAGTGTCTAGGGGTACACTAGAAATCTTGCATCACCAAAAATATTGCTATTTTATTTTTGTTGTTTTCAGCAAGGGTTAAGGTGTGTGGAAAATAAATATTTTAATTTGCAATAATGTGATTTTCCCTTGTGGTGATATGTAAATGCAATTTTTGGAGGAAATATGTCAAGGTAAATGTTTCCAAGGCATTTAAATTGGAATATTCTCTCTCAGGCATTCATTTCTAGTTGGAAACCACTTTATATGCATGTTATTGCATGTTCTTTTGTATGTTTTGCATGCATTTTCATGGTGGGCTGCCAACTTTCCATGTTGGTGCATGTTCATATTTGGAGCTGTCAGGGTGGTCGAAGATTAATGAAGATGCTAGAATTGACCCAAGTTGATTGGCCATGGTTTAGGTTCCCATGTGAAGGCCATGTGGGCATTGATTAATTTTATTATTTTATGATTATTTCTCTAAATGAGATGTGGTTTTTCCAAGGAGGACTTTTTCTTGTGGTTTTGGAAAACCATAATGGTTTTTCTCATTAAAAAATCTATATATTTAGGCCTTGTCATTTGGGAAGATGAATTTGGGAGATTTTGTAGTTCAAATGGGGAGATATTGGATTGAGGACAGGATTTGAAGATTACATTGTTGCAGATTTTTATTTGCATAGAAGCCCATGTTTTTGGGAGCTAGTGATCTCCACATTTTGGAAGATAATGAGCTAGTGAGGTCCATGTGAAGGGACCTTGAGAGATTTAGTAGAAGAAGGGTTGAAAGATACCAAGAAGACATTTTTTTGCAGGTTTGAAGGTGTGCTACAACAACAAGAAGATTGGTGATTTCATGGTTTGATTGCATCACTGATTTTTAATGAAGATTATAGGTTGAAGGAACTAGAATTGGGTGAAAGAGGATAGCTTGTAGGAAAACCATTCTACATTTGATATTTGATGTTATACATTAGATTTATTTTAGTTTTGTATTGGTTTTTCATCAACCTAGATGTTGCTGCAAAATAATGTGTTAAACAAGCACAGGACAACTGAGAGGGGGGGTGAATCAGTTGTCACACAAATTCAAATAAAAACTTTATCACTTATCAATTTTTCAACCACACTATTTTGTTATTAAATATGAGCATGAAACACACATAATAGAAAATAAATCAACACAATGAACACCATATTTTTACGTGGAAAACCCAATAAGGGAAAAATCACGATGAGGATTAACTCACAATATAAAGATTATAAATTGAATACAAAGACTCACTACTAAGGGATCACTACCCAAAAGAGGACTCATTGTCCAAGAGGGAGGCTCACTACCTACATATACAAAAGGGAACAAAAATACCCACCGCTGCAATTAAAGCACATTCGCAGGATTACAGAAACCCTTGTCTCATTGTCTTCAACACAACTCACACACACACTTCTGCTCTTATGATTTGTGGCTTAGTTTTGTCACTTTATATCACACTATCATACAACTCTTCACAATTCAACTTGCTTTTATACCATTCTCAATCTTACAATCATTTACTAAGGTTGGCCACAAAATAACCCATTTCATAAATTCAAATTAGGTCAGCAACTCAAAAATTCTTGCGGTGGAAAGGAATAAGAGTGGACCAATAAAATTATTTTCTTGAAAATTCTACACGCTTCCTCAATTAAATTGTATTCTTCAAATGAAGTGTAAACACCAGGTCGACCAAACCTAATGAAAACACAAAAGAACATTGACGCACATGCTTCCCAACAAGAAGATGACATGCAAACACCTCAACACACTTCAATATTCATGAGACTTCATCTTAGACTTGTTCAAATATGTCTATAGAAAAATAGCATACAACATACTTCATACACTGAATACCTTTTACCAAATCATCCAAACTATGCAAACTTGTATTAGAATAAAGAAACATGACTTCTAGATTACCAAACTTTGACCTTCTTCGCCAGAGCATGGAAAAAACCTTCACAAGACATATCCCAGATCTACAAGATCTGAAACAAAAAAATGAAGGATTGCAGAGCAAAAATATTTCTCCCAATCCACAAAACACTAAGTCTATCAGTAGAACACACATACCGGTGGACACAACTTTTATGAACCATCTCACTAGAAACTAAAACTCAGAATAAATCATCATCAGATCACTGCAATGAAAACTCCAGAACCGCACAGGCATGGGATCAACATAGGAGAAACGTGAAGCACATACTAGAGCACAATCTAAATGCATTCATCACTCTGACTTCTCTTCTTTATTAGTTTTCTCAAAAGCACTTGGAAATTCATCAACACAACACATCTGTAGCCATATAAGATAGCTCCATGTACTCACAACATCTCAGCAACATCTCAACTATATATATACAATGTGCAACATACTGAACAGTGTTGAGAGCAATGACAACATCAATGACAACACCACCAAACTTGCTCATAACTAAAAAAAATCCCCCTTTGTCATTGATGGCAACACATGATGTGAAAAACCATCAAAGACAACATCTTCCTTCACAATACCAAGAGCATTGTTTTTCACATGACTTTTCTCTCCACCTTACACCAATCTCTCCCCCTTTGACATCAATGGCAAAGAACAACAGTTTTGATTACTCCCCCTTAGGAGTACATCCATACTGCAGCTCAATCAAAACCATTTCTACTCCTACAGAATAGACCCATTTATCAGTCCAAATAAATGAAGAATCTATGAATTCATTGGACTGATGCACTTTCATGTGCACCTAGTTAGGAGGGCCAATGACCCCCGACATCTCCCTAAGACTGTCAAAAGTATCCTTCAGAAGAGCCTTAGCAAATATGTCTACAATTTGTTCCTTTGTTGTCACATACTCCAATCTTACCTCATTCTCCAACACCTTTTCTCTCAGAAAATGATACTTGATAGATATGTGCTTCGTTCTTGAATGCATAATTGGGTTCTTCGAAATATTTATTGCACTTGTATTGCCACATAAAATAGAAATAGGCTGATCACATACCACATCAATGTCTTTTAGAGTTTTCTTCATCCACAAAACTTGTGTGCAACAGGATGCTGCAACAATATACTATGCCTTTGCAGTAGATAAAGAAATCAAGTCTTTCTTTTTACTCAACCATGAAACTAATCTTCTACCAAGAAAGAAAGCACAACCATTAGTAATTTTTTGGTCATCTACACATCTGGCCCAGTCAACATCTATATAGGGACTCAAGGTGAAATCATTACTCTTAGGGTACCATAGCCCATAATCCAGTGTACCTTTAAGGTATCTAAATATATCATTTCTATAGCTACAACATGTGCCTCTTTAGGATCTGCTTGGAATCTATCAAATAAACACACTACATACATAATATCTAGTCTGGTAGCAGTAAGGTACAACAGTCTGCCAATCATGGATCTATATTTTCTCTTATCAATCTTAGCATATTCATCATCTTTTCTTAATTTACATTTGATTACCATAAAAGTACAAACCAGTTTAGAATCCTCCATCCCAAACTTCTTCAACAACTCTTTTACATACTTAGATTGTGAAATGAATATCCCTTTATCAGTTTGATTCACTTGTAGACCAAGGAGAAATTCAATTCACCAATCATAGATATCTCAAATTCTTTTTGCATCTCTTTAGAAAATTTTTTACACATGCCATCATTTCCACCAAAAATGATATCATCAACATAAACTGTAACTACAATCAACATCTTATTACCTTGCACTTTGAAGTAGAGGTTGTTGTCAGAAGAACCTTTGTTGAATCCTTGCTTTGTCAAACATATGTCAAGTCTTGCATACCAAGCTATGGGAGCTTGCTTCAGCCCATACAACGCCTTCTTCAACTTACAAATCATGTCTGGTTTTTCAAACAACTAAAACCCTTCAAGTTGCTCCATGTACACTTCTTCCTCCAACTCACCATTCAAAAAAGTTGATTTAACACCCATCTGATATACCTTGAAGTCCTTGTGGGCAGAGAATGCCAAAAACATTTTGATAGCTTCCATTCTGGCCATAAGAGAAAATGTTTCTTCAAAATATATACCTTCAACTTGTGAATATCCTTTGCATACCAGTCTTGCCTTATTCCTTACTACTCCATGTTTTCATTCAGCTTATTCTATAACACCCATTTAGAGCCAATCACATTTTTGTTCATAGGCCTCGGGACTATTTCCCATGTCTGATTATTTTCTATCTGTTGCAATTCCTCTTTCATAGCTCTCATCCAACTTTCATCTTCACATGATTCTTTTACAAATTTAGGTTATATTTTAGAAAGTAAACACAAATTTACCTTAGCTGCAACTCTGCTTCTTGTCTTCACACCTTCACTATTATCTCCAATTATCTAATCTTCGAGATGATTCTTCTATACATATTTAGGAGTCCTAGTAGCAAGTTCCAGTGCATTCTCTTCTTCTTCTTCTTCTTCTTCTTTCTCTTCTTCTTCCTTCTCCTTGTTCTCCTCAAGTACATGTCCATAGATAGGATCATCAGGTTCAACTTCACTCATCTCAATAGGTTTGTGTATGTCTTCATCAACTTTCACATTAGCCCTTTCAATAATCTTTCTCAACCTTTTGTTAAGACATATATATGCCTTGCTAGTAGTAGAGTATCGAAGAAATATTCCTTCATCACATCTAGCATCAAACTTTCCAATATTTTCATCATATATTTTAATATAGCATCTACTTCCAAATACCTTAAAATATATCACAGTAGGAGTCTTACCAGTCCATAACTCAAAAGGTGTCTTTGTGTTGTTGTGTCTGATATGAACTCTATTAAGAACACAAAAAATAGTATGTATCACTTCTCTCCAATATACATCTGGTACATTGGACTCTTTCATCATAGTTCTAGTAGCTTCATGTACTATCCTATTTTTCCTTTCAACTACTCCATTCTTCTTAAAGCAGAAAACTATCTTTTTATGTCATGCTTCTCATAGAATGCATTAAATTCACTAGAAGTGAATTCACCACCTCTATCAGATCTCAAACACTTGATTTTCAGATTTACTTCATTTTCCACTCTTGCTTTGAATACCTTAAACCTATCTAGGGCTTGATTCTTTCTCTATGAGAAAAGCAACCCATGTCATTCGAGTATAATTATCAATAAGCAACATAAAGTACCTATTCCATTTAGGATTCCAATCTGGTCAGACCACAGAGATCGATGTGAATCAACTCCAACATTGCAGTAGTAGAATGTTCTTTTCCCTTAAAGCTACATCTTGTATGCTTCCCCAATTGAAACTTTTGCAAATAGCATTAGCAGGTCTTGTGGTTCTAGGCATTCCTCAAACAATCTCCTTAGCACTGATCTTGACTAGGTTATCAAAGTCACATGTCCCATTCTTTGGTGCCATAACCAAATTTCACTGATTTGAGATACAAGACAATGACCATCAACTCCCTTCAATTGATAGATGTTTCCATGAGTTCTTCAAGTAGCAATCATATCTCCATTTCTGAATCCTTTTCTAATTTCACAGGTATTGTTTTGAAACACAAGTTTAAATCCATTACTGCACATCTAACTAACACTCAAAAGGTTATGCCTCAAACCCTTCACATAATATACATCATCAGTATTGTGCACTCCATCAAAACTAATTGAACCTTTACCATAGATCTTAGCTCCTGAATCATCACCGAACATGACTAAACCACTATCATATTTTTCAAGCTTAGTGAACTTACTCTTATCTCTGGTCATGTGATTTGAACATCCACTATCAATTACCCAGTAGTCTTCATCTTGTCGTGTATGAAAAGTGGTAACAAAATTACCTTCCATCCTATTCTTCTTAACCTCTAGAGCCTTCTTACTTACACATTTTCCAAAGTTATTGGATACAAATTTACTTTCCAAAGCTAAGAATAAGCATTCACTATCATCAACCTCATTTTCAGATTCATCATCAGAAATAACTACCTCTTCCTTAACATAATGCAACTTCTTATACTTCATATCCTTCCTATCCTTATCCTTATAGTCCTTGTTCTTTTTATGTGTATCCCTATTCGGACATCTCGAGGCATAATGACCAATGTTACCAAAATTGAAACATTTAAAGTGTAACATACCTTTATATTTTTCGGTACCTTTCTTCAATTTTTGGGTGAAGTTTTCTTCCAACTCTTCATCATCGCTATCTAGTTCTTCAATCTTCAGAGCCTTAAATTTGTTGTTTTTGTCTTTTCTTTTGTCTTATCATCTTTCTAAAATTTCCTTATCTCGAATGCTTGCAAGGTGCCGAACAACTCTTCCAAAGTGTACTTCTTAGAATCATACATTTCTTGAATAATAGAGATATTGTCGCTGTAACATTCTGGTAAAGTGATCAGGATCTTCTCGATTATATCTTCATCTACTAGTTTTCCTCCTTGATTTCTAACTTCATTTGCTGCCAGTTCAACTCTCTGAAAGAAACTTGTAAATTCTTCACCATCTTCCATCTTTAGGTTCATAAATCTATGCTTTGTCGCCAGCCTCTTTGTCAATTTCACCTTTTCATTTCCTTCATACATGTCTTCCAACTTCTTCCAGACATCATATGTGGTATCCAGAGAATTAACCTTAACTCACTCATTTTTAGATAAACCACTGCAAATTGCATACTTCACATTCTCATTTTCTTCATAGGCAGAGATCTCACCTGCAAAATTAACACCACCAAACGAAAGTGTATACTTATTCTCAAAAGCCTTCCAGGTCTTGAAACCAAGAGAGATAATATATCCCCTCATATGTCCCTTCATATCATTAGAGTCAGTTCCATCAAACATAGGGATCGCCAACTTGTGCACCATCTGATCTTCCTTAAGCAATTAATCTCTACACAAGGAACCAATAGCTCTTATACCAATTGTTAAACAGGCGCAAGACAACTGAGAGGGGGGTTGAATCAGTTGCCACACAAGTTCAACTAAAAAATCTATCACTTATCAAGTCTTAAACCACACTATTATGTTATTAAATATGAGCATGAAACACAAATAATAGAAAATAAATCAACACAATGAACACCAAATTTTTACATGGAAAACCCAATAAGAGAAAAACCACGGTGAGGATTAACTCACAATATAAAGATTATAAACTAAATACAAAGGCTCATTGTCCAAATACAAAGGCTTGTTGCCTACAAAAAGGACTCACTAGACCTAGCAAGGAGGCTCACTACCTACAGATACAAAAGAGAACAAAAAGATCCACCACTACAATTAAAGCACATTTGCAAGATTACAAAAACCCTTGTCTCACTATCTTCAACACAACTCACACACACACACTTCTACTCTTATTATTTGTGGCTAATTTCATCACTTTGCATCACACTATCATACAAATATTCACAATTCAACTTACTTTTATACCATCTCAACCTTAGAAGCATTTACCATGGTCGGCCACAAAATAACCCATGTCATAAATTCAAATTAGGTTGGCAACTCAAAAATTCCCATGGTGGAAAGGAATAAGAGTCGACCAATAAAATTATTTTCTTGAAGCTTCTACATGCTTCTTCAATTAAATTTTATTCTTTGAATGAAGTGTAAATACCATGTCATCCAAACCTAATGAAAACACAAAAAACATTGATGCACACGCTTCCCAAAAAGAAAATGACACACGGACACCTCAACATGCTTCAATATGCACGAGACTTCATCTTAGACTTCTTCAGATATGTCTGCAGCAAAACAACATACTTCATACACTGAATACCTTTTACCAGATCATCCAAACTATGCAAACCTATACTAGAATAAAGAAACATGATTTCTAGATTACCAAACTTCAACCTTCTTCGCCAGAGCATGGAAAAGACCTTCACAATCTACATATCCTAGATCCACAAGATCTGAAACAAAAAAATGAAGGACTATAGAGAAAAAATATTTCTCCCAGTCCATAGAATACTAATTATGTCGGTAGAACACACATACTGATGGACACAACTTTTACAAACCATCTCACCTAAAACTGAAACTTAGAATAAATCATCACCAGATCACTATAATGAAAAATCCAAAACCGCACAAGCATAAGATCAACACATGAGAAATGTGGAGCACATACCAGAGCACAATTTGAATGCATTCATCACTTTGACTTCTCTTCTTTATTAATTTTCTCAAAAGCACTTGGAAACTCATCAACACAACACATATATGCAGTCATATAAGATAGCTCCATGTACTCACAACATCTCAACTATACATGTACAATCTACAACATACTGAACAATGTTGACATCAATGACAACACCACCAAACTTGCTCATACCTACTACATAATGTACTTTAGTTATTCTTTGTTGTATCGATTCATGAGTTTTTGAATGAGAAACATGAGACCTTACTTGCAGATTTTTGGTGTTGATTTAAATAATTTCGAAGTTGCATTTTCATATTGTTGTCAGCATGTGAGTGATGGTCTTTTACCTTGAATCAATGGTATTCGGGCTTCTCTCCTTTTATATTTGGAATAAATCACTGCTTGCATTGTTGTGATTGTTTGAGTGCTTTTTCTGGACATTAACTGTCTCAAGATATTAAATCACGGTTAAGGTGATCATGTGAAGGCCATATGAGCATTGATTAATTTTAATATTTTATGATTATTTCTCCAATTGGGGCGTGGGTTTTCTAAGGAGGTTTTATGCTTGTGGTTTTTCTCATTTACAAATCTATACATTCAGGCAGGTTGTCATTTAGGAAGATGGCTTTGGGATTTTTTGTAGGTGAGATAGGGAGATGCTACTAGATTGAAGAGAGGATTTGAAGACTCATGAATTGTTGTAGATTTCTATATTTACATATAATCCCATGTTTTTGGGAGCTAGTGAGCTCCACATTTTGAGAGATAGTGAGCTAGTGAAGTCCATGTGAAGGGAGTTTGAGAGCTTCTATAGAAAGAAGGTTGAAAGAGACCAAGAAGACATTTTTTTTTAGGTTTGAAGGTGTGCTATAGTAGCAAGAAGATTGGTTATTTCATGGTTTGATTGCACCAATGATTTCTAATGAAGATTGCAGGCTGAAGGAGCTAGAACCTTGTGAAATAAGAGAGATTGAGGGGAACCATTTGTATTTAACTTTTCCTATCATATTTCAACCTCATATCATATTTGTAATGGTTTTCATCAACCTATATGACTACAAATTAATGTATTTTCATAAATAATTTCGTGTTATGTAATTGAAGGAGATTTTGAATGAATAGAGAAGAATACTTCTTGCAGATTTTGTGTTGTTTCAAACCATTTATAAGTTGAATTTTCATATTTTTGTGAGTATGTGAATGAGGGTTGGATTCTTGCATCAATGGTATCAAAATGGGAGTTCCTAAGAGTGCAGGTAGAAGCACCGATTAGAGGCAGTTTGACCAAGACCTGAGGGTGGAGAGTGTATGGATTTTGTTTGAAGATGGATGTACAATAGACAAGAAGACATTTTTAAAGGGTTTGAAGAACTGATGTTCCCATGGTTGTAAATAGATCACCAAAGGAGGTAGTTTACAATAATATTGGTGAATATTGAAAGAGGGTTTTGTAAATAGATCACCAAAGAAGCAGTTTACATAAGTACAACTTGAGGATTTGAAGATTCTATTGAGGCTTTGTGAGGCCTTAAAAATAGAAAAGAGAGAAGAAAATGAATTTTTTCATTAGATGGATTTTGAGGATTCTCATACTTGAGGAAATCAAAGGGAGACTTTGGAAAATTAGAGAGAGAGAGAGAGAAAAAAGAAATAAGGATTGGAATGATAGAGATGCAATGGCAATTGGATGATATAAGAGCAGATATTGAAAATATGCCAAAGAAGAGAAAAGTGAAGAAGAATAGAGATGTGGATAAGTGTTGAATATCTGAAATACTAAGAGGGGGGTGAATCAATATTCCATAAAACCATTCTAATAAAATCCATCAGAACATTATCACAATTGTGACTAAATCAGCAAGAGAGAACATGAAAACAAATCAATGCATCAACACACATGAACACCGAGATTTTTACGTGGAAAACCCAAAATGGGAAAAACCACAGTGAGGGTTAACTCACAATATATTATATCTGGATACAAGATATTACAGGGCTCATTGCCACTATCCTTGAAAGGCTCATAGCCTAAATACAAAAAGATGGCTAACTACCAAGATACAAAGGTTATGGCTCACTTCCAAGAGTATGAACTAATAGAATACACCTTCTATGTGCAGGGTTCAGTTCTAATGAAGCTTTGAATAAGAAGTATTTCCTCTCACAGCAGTCACTCAACAATTATGTTCTAATCCTCAACCGATAAAGCATTTAGGATAGCATCTTCACACATCCCATAATCCTCTTCACACTTCACTACATCTCTCTTTCTTCTCCTTCCATATTCACACCTTTTCACTTCTTCTCCACACCACACACATCCTCTTCAAAGAGTCTTATATATATGCAAGTATATCTCATTCATCAATTACGTCGGCCTAATTAGATGAAAGCAAAATAATCAAAAACATTCTTGTCGGCACCATATATGATTTAAAAACATTTTGTCCATGTAGTGCATTATATCAAATCGGCGAATGTATCCACAAATTATATCTAGTCTTCTTAATGTATGTCATATGTTAGGGACTAGCCAAGACTAGGACTTAACCACAAAAATTCCAAACCTCAAAGAAAACACCTCCTGGATCTGATATTACTTCAATTTCTCATCACACTACCATCATAGAGACTACCATTAGAACCATAGCATCAAAATGTTCTTCTTAAGAAAATGTGGAGTCTCCCACATTGATATGTTGAGCAGAGAAACAACAGTGAAATATAGAGCTAAACTTTTTCAATGATAAATTTCTACTCACCACACAAAACTTCTCAAGATCCAGGATATAGCTATCTGAATGAGACACAATAACACGGTTAAGATATTAGAGTTGAATATCTTTTCTTGTGGTGAATTTCAAACTCAAAAACCAGCACACTGGTTCATTACAAGAGAACGCTTCCAATAGAGAACAACTTCTGGTAAACTAAGTAAGCTTCTCGTACAGTTGTCACCATGTTGGCATTAATGACAACACAAGAACAGCCACACAATCCATATACACTTCATGCTCATGTTGCAAGGCTCCATATTTCCAACAATAAGTTTCTTTCTAATGATGTTTCAATTGCAAGAAAGAAGGAAGATGCATCAGAGAGTCATGCATGTGACACTAAGGAAGAGGACGAGAAAGAGGATGAATATGAAGAAATTGATGAACTTGAAGCTAGGGGGATTTCTATTGGAAAACATAAAGGATTAAATTATATCTAAGTTGCAATAGCTGAAGAGGTTGAAGAGGAGAAGAATGAGAGCTCAAATATTTGTGGAGGTCATGTGTTTGACAAAGGGCCTGATGAAGAAGAAGCATTGTTTGAAGAGCTCAAGAAAATTGAGAATTTTTCAATTTAAGTGAGAGAGAAGATGTAGAAGAGGTTTTTTAAGATGATGAAGAGGTAATAATTGATTTTTCTACATTTTTCAATGTTAACTTGCATTGGGATAAAATGGCGAGAATAGAGGATGTTGCCACAATAGTGGTGATAGAGGTAAATTTTAATGAATTTTGTGATGTGAATTTCTAAATGGATTTACATAATGAGTTAGTGCAAAAGAGGGATTGTGTAGTTGAAGAGTGGTATACAGATGTTGCATATCTGTATGTAGAAGCGATGAAAGATGGTATAGAGGGATTTTAGTGGAGGTGTTCGGTTTGTGGTGGAATGGATTTCATGAAAGAGGAAAGGAGAGGAGAGAGTATTTAGAGGAGGAGGTCAATTCATGGTTGGCATGAGTCCATAAGAGCAAGGAAGAAGAAAGTGCACACTTGGTGGGGGAGGTCGACAAGTGTCTCAGGTAAGTGCTCAAAGAGACGGGGAAAGAAATTATTTATGTCTAAATCAATGATGGAGTTTTCTGAAGATTGCTTGCAATTTGAAAGGGTGGTACTACCACTCATCTCCATTTTGTGAATCCATATTCACAATTTTTTTGTACTTTGGGTGTCTAATGCAAGAGCATCCAATGGTTGAATGAAAATCTCACGTCAAATTTAAAAAAATGTTTAATTTTTTGTTGATTTTATTTTAATAATGTTTTGTTGAATAATATTGCAATATTAAGCCAAAAATATTTATTAAATAAATTGTCTTAATTATTGTGCAAATGGTGTAGTTGGAAGGTGGTGAAGAGTGTAGTTTCCAAATTTGAAATTCAAGAGGGAAAATCATGGCATGGGTTTTTGGAGTTATAATTTCTTGGCATATCAATTATGATCCCTAAAATGTATGAGTCAAGGATTTGGGCGCCCATGACATGTGTGCCTACACTTTCTATTTTTTGAGTCATGTTGAGTGGAGTGAAGAAGTGTAACTGTCACCCTATTTTAGAACTTTTGAAATAAGTGAAATTTCATCATGGGGAATTTAATCAACTTTCTATTTTGCAGGAGTGGCCTCTTCAGTTACTTGGGTGCAGTATTTTCACAAAGGGAAAAAATCAGATTTTTATTGAGTATTGTAAGTGCACTGTATTGTTAATTTTTCACTTGTCATTAAAACATATTTTTGACGTGAAGGAAAAGAGACATAGAATCTTCTTGGAGAGGATACATATGGGGAATGTTTTGTTGCAAGTTTGAAGGTGTTGTGACAACAAAATAGATCATGTGGAATCCATTGTTGAAGATGGATACAGTTTGCATCAAACAAATTAAACACATTGATGCAAGGTAAACAACCCTCATTCACATACTCACAAAAATTTGAAAAATGAAACTTAGAAATTGTTTAAATCAACACCAAAAATCTACAAGTAAGGTCTCATGTTTCTCATTCAAAAATTCACAAATTGATACAAAAAAAAAAGCATAACTGAAGTACATTATTTTGTAGCCACATATGCTAATGAAAAACCATTACAAAATTGAAATAGATCTGTTTTATAACAAAAAATATCAAATGTAGAATGGTCTCCTACAAGCTATCCTCTTTCACCCGATTCTAGTTCCTTCAGTGTGTAATCTTCATTAGAAATCAGTGTTGCAATCAATCAATGAAATCACCAATCTTCTTGTTGTTGTAGCACACCTTCAAACCTACAACAAAAATATATTCTTGGTCTCTTTCAACCCTTCTTATACTAAAGCTCTCAAGCTCCCTTCACAAAAAAATGAAGTTGTTGAAAGAATGAATAGAATTATAATGGATAAGGCTCAAAGCATGCTTAGTTGTATAGGTTGAGACAATAAATTTTAGATAGAATCAACAACTTTTTATCTTATCAATAGGTCACACATCTTAGCATTGTTGGAAAAAACTCTATAGGGAGAAATGACTAGTAGGAAATCCTTGGTCAAAAATTGAAGGGTTTTAGTTGTAATACTTATATGCATATTCTCAAAGTGTATATTTATGGGATATAGTACTAAGTATTAAAAGATATAATCTATGGAACTTAGAAATAGAAAATGGAATACAATCATAATAAAAAAATAGAGGGGAAAATATAGCTCCAAAATAAGAAAAATAATTAGGGAAAGAACCTAAAAGATTTCATGAGGAAATATGAGGGTAGATCTATGTCTAAATTAGATAAATTGCATAAAATGAATCAAAGAATGAGTTGGTAGAAGAGAACGTGGAATAATAAAATATAGAATTAGAGGATGCAGAACCAAAAAAACTAGCTCTAAGGAGATCAGATAGAGTAAGAAGAAAACCAAAAAGGTATAGAGTGCCTAATTTTTATTGTGTGTCTTTTTAATTAGCTTTATATGTTACTAATTAAGACCCCAAGAATGTTAAGAAAAAAAAAAACTTGGAAAGAAGTCATGGATGAAGAAATAGAGTCCTAAGATAAAATCAAACTTGGGACTTGATAAAATTATCCCTAGAAAAAAAATAGTTGGTTGTAAATGGTTATTTAAGAAGTACAACATAGAAGTAAAAAAAAGAAGCATAAATCTCATTTAGTAGCAAAGGTATTCTCTTAGGTAGATAGAATTAATTAACTTTGGTGAAATTTTATCTTAGATTGCAAAATTAACTTCAATTTGATTTTGTTTGATATTGTTGCTACGTGTGATTTTGAAATAAAACAAATTGATGTGAAGACAACATTTCTACATAGGAACATTGAAAGGAACTTGAAAATGGTTAAAGATTCCACACTCGATCCTATAAACTGATGATCTGTGAACATCATTAAAAATCATTCTTTCATTCATCTCATTTCCACATCCACTTAATACTGATGTAATTTATACGTTTGATCAGACTACTTGTGATAATGAAAATCTTTGTCCTGTCTAGAGAAACAGAAATCCCATCAATCTTACTTTTATGTTTGACTTGGGTGCTCATATAATTTCTGATTGTATCTATATTTCCAACTGTTGAAATCTGATACGATTCTGGTTCAGTCCTTTTGAGTATCATTTACTCAATAATGCAAACAACCATCATTGTATAAAGCGTGTAATGGACTTCACTTTTGTATGCATTTATTTTCCCTCTGAACATTTTTTTGAAACAACATGCTTTTGGTCCACATGCCTTGACACTTGCCCTTTTGGCATTTTATCTCTATGGCCTCAATACAATTAGGTTGCTTTAAAAATGGATATGCTAAAGCTGGAAAAAGTTGACACAGACATCAGTCTGTCATGTAGCCCGTGCTCAGCTTTCGTTATCTGTGGTTTTTGAGTTAATTTATAAAAAAAATCACTTTAGGTAGTGCTCTGTATTGTCATACAGGTTGAAAGAAATTTAGAGGAATAATTAAGAATGTTTATAATTGATTGAGTTCAATTGGTAAGGATGATGATATGTTTTTTTTAATTACGGTTTAAATTTTTCAATATATGAGTTAAAAGATGAGGTTGGGATCGACATCCTTCAATTGTTAGTTTTCAACGGAAGAGTTTCAAAATAGACTCGTGCTTTTGTATCAAATAACAAAACTAACACAACTAAAATAAAATCTTCCATAAAAAACCATTTTCTTGTCAAAATCTTTTCAACCAATACTTAATTTTACACTAGAATTTTGGAACTTTAAATTGTATTATTAAAATTATATTTTGATTAATGATTAAATATTTGTGATTATGCTTGAACAATGTAATGGAATTTGTGTTTCGTCTGTCATTTGATTAAAATTGTACAACTTGAAGATTATAATTTTTTTTTGAAGTATTGTAAGATTGTTCTATCTAAAGATTTCCTTATTAGATTTATATTAGCATTCTGACGAAAGGATTTCCTCCTGGATTAATGCTCTTCATCTTATATATGTTATGTTTGGCAATAGAGTACTGTAATGGTATGATTTTTAAGAGAAAAAACAGAGCTGAATTCTTTGGGTTACTGTTAAGATTGTTATGAATGATTCGAGATGCATGGGATGCTAAAATTTACAATGGTTGTAATCTATTTCGACAAGGGCAGATTAAAAATATGATATTATTTTCTAATTTTATCCAGTAAAAATTTGTATGGTATGATATTAGTAATACCAATTAATTTTTCTTTGTTGTAATTTGAAGTTTTTATTGTCAATGTTTTTACAATTTTTCTCTTCAAAATTTCTTCTATAAAAATCTATGTATTGTGAATATGGGAGTCAATGGTGTTATTATTTGGTAGTCTTTTGTCTAGTGTTCTCAGGGCCTAGACACCCATCTTAGATATACAAAATGTTTCAAGGTGTAATGGTAAAAATTTCATATTTTAGTACATAGTTTACAAGAGGTTTTGTTAAGGCTTAGGTTTAGTATATAAGCTCCTATTTGTATCATCTTATTTTGTCACTCATGCTTTAAAATTGCTATCTAAAATAGGAGATCCTTGATTTTATTATAGGTTTTATTAGTTTCCTTTGCTACTAGATAGTTTTTTCCTTTCTAAATGACTGTTGGCCAAAGCAATCTACTATTTGATGTTGGGGTCAATGCCTTGGACACATAAGAAAACATCTTTGAAAATCCCTTGCATGTTCATTCTGAAAGTGGTGCACAATCCTTCTACTCTTGATGTTGTTTTACACATTCAAGATTTTAAAAAAATGTATGTGCATCACTTGAAAACTACACCCTTATTAGATGTTTTGTTGGTACAATTCCCTCTTAAATCATGCTAAGGAGCTAGCTTAACTCCACCAAATTCCCTCATGGTGTTCATGTATCCAGGCTAGATTCAAAACCTTACTGCTTGGGGTTCTTTCTTTTCTATTTCGCTAAAGTCAAGTTTACTAAGGCCATTTTTTAGCATGGATCCTAGTACATTCATTCATCTTTGCTAGTCTTTTCCTAGTGGACTTGAGACTATTGTTTCTAAGGAGTGTTCTCTCCAAATTTTTGATCTAGGTTGAATTTCCTAGTCCCCCCTTGCTACTCTACCGCTCCTTATGCTATAAAGTGGCCTTATTGGAGAGTATTATCCATGTGGAAAAAAAATATATTCACCTTATATTTTGGTGTTAATGACCTACTATTAATAATATATGTAAACAATAGTTAATCTATACAAATTTGAAACTATGCTTATAGATCTACAAAAGGGTGTATTTAGATTTCTTAGAAAATATTATTTACATGAGTAGTTGTGAAAAACATCAAAAAAAATAAATTATTTTATTTTTTAAGTAAATTGGCCTCAAAATGATGTCAAACATATACTTGGTGGACACTTTAAGTTGGATTTTTTGTTTCCTATATCTAATTTAGCTAGTAAGAATCGAGCTAGACCATATGTTTGACCAAAATTGACTTTAAAGTTGAAAATGTTTAAATTCGCTTGTACTAATAACTCGTCTTGAAGTGTGACATGGATTTGGATTTTTACCATATAAGAGTTAAAAAACATATGTTTCATGTTTTTTTTATCCTTTGTTGTCCTCTAGCTAAAAAATTGATTTTAATAGGTGTGATCCAACTCCTAGAGGACTTTCCACTTTCACTTTGCCCATGTGGTAGTAGCACATAATGGTTCATGGATGTGACCCCACTAACCATATTTGATGGGCCCTCTTGAGTCTTAATAACTAGTCTTTTGGGGTTGTTAATTTATTTATAGTTCCAATGATATTTTTGAAAGATCTAATTCTTTATTAATGGATTGTGGAGTCTCTTCCTACTACCTATTTGCTCATGTGTGAGGATTTCAATATGGTCGAGATTGAATATCATAAATTTAACCATGTGTCTATTAGATGGACAAATGAAAAAGAGAAGTTTGGTATTAAATGCACAATAAATTAGGCTTTCAATCCAAATTTTGGTTGTCACCACCCTAATTACCCTTGGTATACATGGATAGATTTTTGTACTAGTATGGAAATATTATTTTAGTGTTTTGATAGGGATTTTTTTTCAATTTATCCTATTTTTATTTAGTGAGTTGTTTTCAATTACCAATAGGGTCACTATCAAATATTATCCTTTTAGATCACTTTTTGATCTGATTTTATATTGATTGACAAGCTACAATGCCCAAATCTCCCAAAATGTAATGTTATATCAATAGATAATTGTTGAGTTAGAACCCCATGTGCTACCATTTATTTAATGTGTTTAAAATCTAGAGCCACATCCTTCCCATGATATTAGCTAGATTTAATGTTGGAATAACAACATCAAATAGACTAATTATTTTTTATAAGTTTATGGTCATCAACTAGCTTTGTTCAATCACCACTCATATGAGACCACCACCTAAAGTTTTGTCTTGTCATCATCAAACTAAATGCACTTATATTCTCTCCCACATTGTAGTTTCCCATTTCTTAACTTTGCCAATAGAATCAAATTGTTGATAATCATATATTTTAGGGAGATCAAATCAAATCCTATTTGATTTGCTCAAAATTGGAGATAGAGTTTTGAAAGGAATATTTCAATTCCTTTTTTAGATTTCCAATTTCCTCATGAAATAAAGCATATTAGAGAATTCCAAGTCATTTTTGAGCTTTCTTACATTCTTTAAGATTTAGTCTACCATTATCAATAATTTTTCAAAGTCAAAGTGCCCTCTTCTAAGCTTGAGAAAACCTTTCACTACTTTGTGATGTGGTTTCTTGTAGAATCTCCACTATGTAGAGATCCTTCTATGAATAGAAAATTCTTTGAATATTCTTGAAGAAAAATTATTTGTGGTGAATGACAAAGCCCCTAGTTTTGATGATTTCTCATGTAAATTTTACAAAGATATATGTGACACTATTAAACCTAATTTCAACTTATGGGTTTACTTGTAATATTTTATAGCTAGATCCCTAGATGCTATTATAAATACAAGCATTATTAAATTAATTTCTAACTTGAGTGATCCTAATGACATTTTAAATTGGTGGTCAATTTTTTGGAATTTTGGAGATGTTGGAAGCTTGAGTTGTTTGTGAGTTGCTTGGATGTTTTCATTGATGTCAACCCATTGTATGAAGAGAGTGTTGGAATGTTGCTAGTGTTGATCATGTCAACCCCTAGCATTGGAGTTTTTGGAAGCCTATAATTTTTGGTGTTAATGCCAACATAATGTTGTCGGTGTTGTCATTGATGTCTTCAATATAGTCGCATAAGTTGTTGGTCTAACTTGCGTTGGGGGAGATTGTTGTAGTTTAAAAGTGTTGCATGTTGCAAATGTTGTAGATATGTTGTAGATATGTTAGCAATGTTGTTGATGAAGTTGGTTCACTTGGTTTCCAAATGCTTTTGAGAAAATTTGAATAAAAGAGAGTTCAATGTGACAAAATGGTGTTCAATGTTATGATCCGCATTTCTTCATGGTTGAAGATATGCCCATGCAGTTTAGATGTAATTATTAGAGGTGTTCAAAGGTTTTATATCTAGAGTTTCAGGTTCTAGATTGTTTTGTAGTAGAATATGTGTTTGATAGTATGTCTATCTGGTAAAACAGGGTGTTTGGGAGAAATGAGATTGTTCTACATTTCTCTATAGTGAAGGTTTTGGTGTTGCAGATCTAGGAAAGTGCTTATATTGATTGTATCTACCTTCCCTTGAAGATTCAAGTGTTGTGTTGTTTCGCAATGTTGTCTGGTGTGTTGGATGTATGTGTTAGTGTGTCTGATTGAACAGAATGAAGGCGCTCTTCAATTTCAGGTAGTTGCAATAGTTGTGTAAAATATTCTAACGATGTTGGAATATTTTGAGATGTTGTATGGATATTTTGGAATGTTTTTGTGTGGTTTGCAAGATTTTTTCAAACATTGAGAGGTGTGTTTGGATTCACTTGTTAGTGTTGTTGCAAGTTTGGCCAACCTGTCATGCTAGCGCTAATTGCAGAGGATCATTGTTGTTTGAAGAAGTGTTGAGAAGTGTATTGATGTAGATTTGGGTCCCAATTAAGTAGTGGCATGGTTTATCTTCACTTCTTTATATTTTATAATTGCTTAGTGCTGACTTATTGGTGTTGCATGATTAAGGTGTATACGTTTCCTTAAGGTTGGCCTAATTGAGATTATTTTAGGTTGTGAATAGTATAAATGCAAGGAGAATTTTTGTATGGATAAAGAGCAGAGTGTGTCATGCAAAGATGTGAATGTGATCAAGTGTAATGATCTGAGTGCGAGCCTTAATTCCTATGACTTCCTAATGCAGTGAGAAGAAGGTTTCTACATTTTAGTCTATTTGATGAAATGTTTGTGCTTCAGTGGAACTATACCTTTGGCATATAAGAGATGCATTGTTAGCAGTTGAAATTGGTAGTGATCCACCCCTTCTATTCTTCTTTCTTCTGGACTGTGATTCCTTTGGAAATGATCCTTTCTTTATCTTTTTGGGCAATGAGTCTTATTGTATTCAATGTTACAATTCATATATTAGTGAGCTAATCCTCACCATGTTTTTTCCCTTCTTTTTTTTTCCATGTAAATCTAATTTTCTTATGTATTTGGTTTGTGTTTTCATTACTATTTCATATGTTTACATTTTTCTTATGCATGATAAGGGTTTAATGGTTGTTAAGGGTTTAAGTACTAATGCATATATGAATGTTGATGATGGTTTTTGATGTTTAAAGTATACAACTAATTCACCCCTCCCTCTCAGTTTCCCTATGCATCTAACAATTGGTATCAAAGTTTTGGTTCTGAGGAAGAAGCTTAACCACTTGAGGTAGATCCGGATGGCACATACGAAAGGTGTCAAAGCTCCCTTGTTTGATGGAACAAATTTTACCTATTAGAAAGCTAGAATGGAGTCCTTTTTGGTTTCTCTTGGATTTGGTGTTTGGAAGTATGTTAAAAAAGGTTATACTGTGCCTGCAAATGGTCCAACAGGTGATGATGAGATCAAGGATTATGAAAAAAATAGCAAAGAAAGGAATGCAATCTTGAGTGGTCTTTCTGATTCTAAACTTGGAAAGGTGATAATTCTGAATTTTGCTAAAGATATCTGGACAAAGTTGGAAGGTATCTATGAAGGAGATGACAAGGTCAAACAAGTGAAGATGTTGAACTACAAAGCCAAATTTGAAACCCTAAGGATGTATGAAGATGAAGATATTACTACCTACATGCTCAAATTTGATGAAGTTGTCAATGCCATCAATGGTCTTGGTGGAAAGCTAGATGAAAGCGAAGTTGTGAAAAAGGTATTAAGAACTTTGTCTAAAGCTTGTAGTTCTAAATTTTTTGCTATTGAGGAAGCTCAAAATTTGGATAATTATTCTAAATATTCGATGTTTGGTTCTTTAACCTCTTTTAAAATGAGAGATTTTTGTCAAGACGCTTCAAACAAAGAAACTACTTTTAAAGTCTGCAAAGTGGAAAAGGATGATGGATCAGATCTAGATGATCTTGATGAGGTGGAAGCAAACTTTGTGAGGAGATTTAAAAAGGGTACTGAAGAATACAAAGGTAAGATACCTTTCAAATGTTTCAATTTTGGAAAGATAGGTCATTATGCATCTAAATGGCCAATCAAAGTTACTAATGACAAACAAAAGGATCATAAGGGTAAATTTTTCAAAAATAGTCATTATGTTGAAAAGGAAAATGATGTATCTAATGATGAAGAATCATATTATCTAGATGAAGGAAGTGATGAATTCTTGTTCATGGTTTTAAATGTTGGAACTAATTCTACTAATATTGAATGTGTGAAGGAAAGTGCTTCAAAAACAAGTCATAGCATTGAAGGAACTATGTTGACTTCTTTTCATGCTAGAGAAGAGAAGAATTACTAGATCATTAACAATGGATGATCAAATCATATGATAGGTGATAAGAGTAAGTTTGTTAATCTTGATAAGTATGATGGTGGTCTTGTTAAGTCTGGTGATGATCTGCATCTGCTAAGATCTGTAGAAAAGGTTCAATTAGTTTTGGTGGAAAGCATAATAAAGATGATGTTCTTAATGTCAAAGGTCTCTGACATAATCTTCTAAGTGTAGGAAAAATGTGTAGCTAAGTAATAATCTTGTGTTTCATAATGGTGGTTGTGAAATCAGAAAAGGAAGCTTTGGTATTCTGGTTGCTACTAGAACAAGGATAGGAGGTAATGTCTATCAACTCAAAGGTAGTGGTGCAAAGTGCTTTATGTCTCAAACTAATGAAATTTGGCTATGGTATAAAAGAATGGGTCACATTTATTTTGATATCCTATTAAGGATAAGTTCTATTGATTTTGTGAGAGATTTTTCAAAGATTACAAAGCCTATCAATGCAATCTACAAAGAATGTCAAGTTGGAAATCAAAAAAAGACAAGATTCAAGACAAAGGAATATTCTACCATAGGTCCCTTGGAGTTAGTAAATACAGATCTATGTGGACCTACTAGAATTAGAAGCTCATGTGGTGACATGTATTACATATTACTAATTGACGATTACTCTAGAATGGATTAGGTTACATTTCTCAAAAAAAAATCAGAATCTCTAGACAAGTTTAAAGAATTTAAGGCTATGGTTGAGAATGAAATGAATTTGAAAATCAAATCAAATGTTTGAGATCTAATAGATTTGGTGAGTTTACCTCAAATGAGTTTAACATTTTTTTGTGAAGATCATGGAATAAGAAGGTATTTATCAACCCCTAGAACTCCTCAACGAAATGGAGTTGTGGAAAGGAAAAACAAAATAGAACTCAAGAAATAGCTAGGAAAATGATAAAGTTAATATTCCAGATGTATATTGGAGAGAATAAATTCATAGTTCATCCTACATTCTTAATAGATGTCAAGCAAGAGAGAATAGTTCAAATACTCCCTATGAGTTATGGTAAACCTCCTACTATAAAATATTTTAGAGTTTTTGGAAGCAAGTGTTATATCAGAAGGGATGAAGAAAACTTAGGAAAGTTTGTTGCAAAATCTAATGAAGGAATCTTCCTTGGATACTCTACAAGAAGTAAGACCTATCGGTGCTACAACAAAATATTGAAGAAGATTTTTGAGAGTGCAAGTGTCAAAGTGGATGAAGAATCACATCAAAGTCTAGTACTGATAGAAGGATATGAATTTGATGAATCCCCTTGCAGTGAAGAAGAAAAGGTTGAAGATAAAGGAAACAAGTTAACAATTGAAGAGGAAGAAGCTTTAGAAAAGAATCCTAAGACTCCTAAGTATGTGCAAAAGAATCATTCAGAAGATCATATCATTGGAGACAAGAGAAAAGGTGTATTGACAAGAATAGAAGCTGCTATGACAGAAGAATAAGTAATTTTTTTTTACTTTCTAAGGTGGAACCAAAAACAGTGACTAAGGCATGCAAAGATGAGAATTGGGTCAAAGAAATCAAGGAAGAGTTAGAACAAATAGAGAAGAATCTGACTTGGGAATTGGTCCCAAGGCCGAAAAATAAGAATGTGATTAGTACTAAGTGGGTATTCCAAAACAAGCTAAATGAATATGGAAAAGTTGTCAAGAACAAGGATAGACTTGTGTGTGAGGATTACTCATAGGTTGAAGGTATAGACTTTGAGGAAACTTTTTCTCTAGTTGAAAGAATGGAATCTATCAAGATTTTTTTCAGATTTTGGAGCACATAATGATTTCAAAGTATATTAGATGGATGTGAAGTCTACATACAACTTGAATGTTGAATTGGAAGAAGAGGTACATACATTAAACAACCAGAAGGTTTTCAGTTGTTTGATGACAAAAATATGGTCTGTAGATTGAAGAAAGCATTGTATAGATTAAAGCAAGCTCCCAAAGCCTAGTATGCAAGGTTAGATAAGTACCTATTGTAGCAAGAATTTAGAAAAGGTACTATAGATAGAAATATGTATTTCAAAGTTGAAGATGAACAAATGGTAATTGTACTAGTATTTGTTGATGGTATAATCTTCAAAGGAAATGAAGGTATGTGCAAAATATTTGTAGAGAAAATGCCGAAAGAATTTGAAATTTCAATGTGTGCAAAGATGAACTTCTTCCTTGGTTTGCAAATCAGTCAATCAAAGAAAGGTATATTCATATCACAATCTAAGTATGTTAAGGAAATGTTGAAGAAGATTGGAATGGATGACTCTAAACTAGTATGTACTCCTATGGTCACTGGTTGTAAGTTGAGAAAGAACATGATGAATCTCCTAAGACATATCAGAGCAAGTATAGATCAATGTTTGGTGGACTATTATACCTTACTATTACTAGACCAAATATCATGCATTCAGTTTTTCTTATGGCCAGATTTCAAGAAGATCCTAAAGAATCTCATGTTGCAGTAGTGAAGAGGATATCTAGATATTTGAAGGGCACTCCAAATTATGGTTTATGGTATCCTAAGGATACTGACTTCTCCTTGAGTGCATATACAGATGGACATTAGGTTGGATGTGCATATGATAGGAAAATTACAAGTGGTGGTGATTTCTTTCTTTGAAGTAGGTTGGTTTTTTGGGGTGATCCCACAATATTGGTTTACAAATTTTGGCCAAACTCAACACTGAACTGATTTTTTCTAACTAAATCTTCACTTTTGGACACCTATAGCAGCTAAACCGTGAGGAATTTGAAGATGATGCAAACTAGTGATTTGCAACATTTTGTCTGTAGATTCTAAATATATTTTTTTCAAAAATTTTGGAATCATATTGTACTTATTTTTCTATCTCCTTTGAAAACTAGTTTTTTTTTAGTAAACACCATTTTTAAGGAGTGACGCTCACCATATAACACATAACTTTTTTTCCATGAAGGATAAAATTTTATTTTTTCAATTTAGATTTGTAACTATGATATCTAGTGCTTCCAATTGGTTTCATAGTGTTTTATTGAATATTTTTTCCCTAATTAAGCCTTTGAAGTCAAACCAATTACAATTCAAACATTGGACCAGTATAACACAACTTTTTATATGTATCAAATTCAATTTTTCTTTTTGTTGGATCAAGGACTTCAATATCTGGTGAACTCATATTTTAAAAAAAATTGATAATCTTCTATTTTTCCACATGATCAGTTGTTTTGATTCAAAAACCTACATTCACAAGAAATAAAAAATAAATATAATAATCAAATTAAATTTAATTATAATTATACTTTTTTTGGAAGCTTATAATAAGGACTATATACTTACAAAAACAAATTTTAAATGAATTCATTTGATCCCCAAAAGGTAAATCAAAAGTGGTTTTTTATTAGCATTTTGATAGGTGTAAAGGAGACTCCATTATAGGTATGGTTTAAAACTAGTGGGGTTCTATCCAAGGGAGTTTGGTCTAAGGTGGTTTGATCAAACCCCTTCAATTAGAATCCTTTAAATAGAAAATTTCAAGGATTAAATCAATATATTTTCTAAAAATATGTGATTTTAGCAAAAATCAAGATCTCTTAGAAAGTGTAAACCACTATTGTGGCAGCACTCTATGGCTAAGTAAGAAGCAAGATTTAGTGTCATTATCTATAGCAAAAATAGAATATATTGCAATAGCATCATGATGTACACAACAAGTGTTGTGGATGAAGCAAATATTGAAGGATATCATATGTAGTTTCATATAATGAATCTATTCCTATGATGGGTGAAAATACTTGAACTTGCAATCAATATTTCAAAGAATCTAGTAACGCATTCAAGAAAAAAAACATATTTCAATTTGGTATCCCTTATTGAGAGAGAAATTTGCAGAGAAAGAGGTGAAGTTGGAGTGTGTGCCTACTAAGGATCAAGTTGCTGATATTTTCACAAAGGCTCTTCCAAAAGATACTTTTGAGTATCTCCAAGAGAAGTTAGGGGTTATTGCCCCTCCTTTCAACTAGATGCATAAGTATATGCAGCTATCTAGGAAGCATTTCAAGATACATCCTTGGTCCTGGATTGATGTTGAAGGCTACCTATTAGGGGGGGTAGGTAGTAATGGTTTCTAGATAGTGTAAAAAAGTGAAAAAGGTGAGTGCAGCTACTTATGGGTGTTGCAAGTGGTATATGTAGATAAGGTGCAGGTGTTTCCCTTTAAATATTATCAAAGGAGGAGAGCAAATGAGTTCAATACAAGAAAGAGAGTTGGATGATTTGATGACTCTTTGTAATTTATGTCAAAGGGGGAGAAAGTTAGAGTGGTTGAAAAACCATAGTGCAGAAGTGAATATGGTTTGAGACCATAGGGGGAGAGAGAATTTGAAAAACATGGAGAAAGTTATTACAATTTATGGGAGAGTATTGTTTGAGGAGCAAAGGAGGATAGTGATCTAGAAAGTAGGTGTTGCAAGAGAAGAAATTTGTAAAGAGACAAGATGAAGAGTAAAAGAGTTGTCCCAGTTAGGGGGAGTACTACTTATTGCACTATTGTTGTTGGTTGCTTTTGTTGTTGTTTCAAGAAAGCAGGTGTTTCCATCAATGACACTTAGGGGGAGATTGTTAGAAGTTTGGAGATGTTGGAAGCTTGAGTTGTTTGTGAGTTGCTTGGGTATTATCATTGATGTCAACCCCTTGTATGAAGAGAGTGATGGAATGTTGCTAGTGTTGATGATGTCAACCCCTAGCATTGGACTTGTTGGAAGCCTGTAGTTTTTGGTATTAATGTCAACACAATATTGTTGGTGTTGTCCTTGATGTCTTACTTCAGTATAGTTGTAGAGGTTGTTGGTCTAACTTGTGTTGGGGGAGATTGTTGTAGTTTGAAAGTTTTTTATGTTAAAGATCATGTATTGTAGATATGTTAGTAATATTGCTAATGAAGTTTGTTCACTTGGTTTCCAAGCTCTTTTGAGAAAATTAGAATAAAAGAGAGTTCAGTGTGACAAAATGGTGTTTAGTGTTTTGATCCAAATTTATTCATGGTTAAAGATATGCCCATGTGGTTTGGATGTAATGATCATAGGTTTTTAAAGGTTGCATTATATTGCCTCATTATACTTGATGATGTTCAAAATTTACCCTTTGATGATGAAACCTTAGAGGAGTTTGAATATGATGTAGAGCTTGAGCGTCTTGATGATCCAAAGAATTCTCCTACAACTCCTTCTCTAATTGAGATCACACATTCATATTTTGTTTGTGATTCATTGATAGCTTCAAATGATTCATTGCAAAAGGCATCTAATTTTCTTCTTGATTGGGATTTCTATTTATGAAATATTGTATATTTATTTTTGGATTCTCACATTTTAGATTTGGAGGACCAATTTCAAGGTTTATCTCTTCTATTTGATGATAGTCATGGCACAATTATTGTCACTTCATCTTTATCTTTGGAGTTAGTTCAATATCATTTCATTTGTTCTTATTTTTTCACCTTTTGTTGTGATTGGGCATGTACCTAATTGTATTGTGGCCTCATCATCATCTACCAAGAACTTGGCAACACATGATCAAATTTTAGCAACACAATCTTCATACATATGGGTTCTTCTTTCTACCAATTCCTATCTAGAATGTGAAGCATTCATGCATTTGTACTTGGTCTATCTTCTTCCCAAGGGGAGAAATATTTTTTGTAGGCATTGGATCATGTTTTATATTCAATCATTCACCATTTTTGTAGGAGATTACACATTGTGGTGGATATATTGTCTCTAATTTTTCCTCTAATGGGGGGTCATTAATTGTATATTCATGATGGATGTAGTCCTTGGGGGTATCATTGAATCTTTCATACATCATCCTTGTTTGTATATTTTCTCTCTTTTGGAGAGGAGTTTTTTCTCGCTAGGTTTTCTCCTTTTCTCTATTTGTGAGAGATTGCATTGTACATGGGTACCTAAAATGGCCTTTTAGTTGGGACCCATAATAAAAAAAATCATCTTTGCATAATAATATACTCCCTAAGTTGCACTTAAATGGGGGGTGTTGGTGTGAATAAGGTCATGTACCTAGCTAACTAATGTAGGAGCATCCAAGGTACCAGGCAATCCTGCATCCTCAAAAATATTTTAAATTTTATTTCTTGGTTTTTTATATATTTTTGGTTGCAAACACAAATTAATGAAATTCTCAACTCCTCTAGAATAATAGAATTTGGTGACCATTGTGGGAAAAATTGACTATTAATTTGATACATTATTTTATTGTTTTATTTAAAATTGTTGCAAAGTGTTAATTTGTCAAAAAGGAAAATCTCATGCCCAAGCTTGTGAGTGGGAATTTAATGGGAATTGTAACTCCTTTTAAAAATTTGAATTTATATTTTTGTAAAAAAATATGGGAATCCAAGGTGTTGGGGAAGTGGTGTGAGTGGATTGTAAGGTGGGAAGGAAATTTTTAAATTGTCATTAAATACATATGCTAAGAAGAGAAAACCCATGCCAAGGAGTCATGGGCATTCAAAGGTTTGACTGGGAGAGGAAAATTGCTAGAAGTCGTCATCCTGTGAAAAATAGTCTCAGTAAAACATGCATAACTTTCTCATTTATGAGAAAAATTAAGAAATTTAAAATGTGCCAGAAATGTAGGAAGGAGGAGCACAAAACCCATAAACCATTTGAGAAATTTTTTTGTAATGAAATAATAGTAGTATGAAGAATGTGACAAGTTTATTTTTCTTGTTGCAATACAAATTAAAATTGATGTTCTTTGTTGCCTTTGAAATTCAATAAAAGAGTGTGAGATTTTTAGTTGTTTATGTGGTGGATTATGAGTTTGTTTGTGAGCAGAGAGTCTTTGCATATGATGTCTTGAGAGAATTATTTGTGAGTTGTGGGTTTTAACATGCATTTGGGAGTCCCACTTGCATCACTAACTCCTAGTAAGGGGACTTAGTCACATTTTAAGTTTACTTAGGTTCTAGATGTCCTTCTAAAAGTATTAGATGTCTAGATAAGATCATATCTTATCTTGTTGACTTTTTTGTCAAGTTAGTTGTCTCATAACATAGGATTAAGACACATGTCACAATCTTGTATATAATCATATCTCTCACCTTGCTTTTATAAGCAAGGCTCCTCATGTAAATTTCATATTCAGTATTGCAATTGTATGTCCAAAATCAAAGCAAGTTATTCTTGTAATTTTCTCTCTTGTGGAAGATATTTTGATCTAGCAATTGTTCCTACGGGTGTTGGGAGTTCACTGTTAACTCCTATTCTAATCATTTATCTTATAATACATTACTAGGTTTCTTATGCATCCATGCTATGCCATCTACACTTATGGAATTAGTACTTTTATTTATATTAAAATAAATACCAAATAGATTCAAATCCTCATCCATATACTAATTTTTACATGTGTTTGATCAATCTAAGGTTTTTATTAAATTAAATTGATCTATTTTAGAATCATAAAAGCTAACTAGATCTTATGATCAAGAAATTGAATAGTAGGAATTGAAGGAGAAAGACCCTATTCATAATGGCAATACTTTATTTGGTGATGATTGTGGTATATTATATTATGCATCCTGCATTGGTGAATACAAATTTAATTATAAAGATCACAATATGGCATTACTCTATATGGACACATCGACATATGGTTGATCATCATCTTCTCAAATAAAATATACACATGAAAAATCATTTGTATATGTGTGATAATGATGTTGAGAGTGGCACATCTACTAAATGATCCTTCTAGTATGTCAATGTATAGATTATATGGCCTAAGATGCAAAATTATACAAGAATTAGGAAATGAAGGTCATGGACTTGGTCAAATGTGTGAGAAAGGTATTTTAAAACCATTATTCTTGCATTTAAAATAAAACACTAGAGGTCTTTTCTATATAACTAAATATCTCCCCAAATAGTAATATAAGAATATAAAAGAAAATGGAATATACCTTCCATGTCTGTAATTTGAGAATTACATAATATTCCACTTACAAATTTGACTTATTTACAAGTACTATTAGCTGATTTATTTTGAGACTTGCTAATAGCACACATGGAGGGTTATTATTGATCATTATTTACTAATTATTATGCTTATTATCATTCATTGATTATCATAACATATATGTACATTGATTATTGCCCTTAAAACATTTTCCATATACATGATAGGACCATATAAAAAATGCATATAAGAATAACCCAAAGACAAATTTACAAAGAAAAATCCAAATTATGATATAGAACAAAGTACCATATAGTAGTGTCATAGACATAAATTGTTTCCACTAACTACTATAATACTTTTATATCATCGTATATGTGCATGTTAATACACCTCCCCCAAGAATAGACCATGGTATGATCCTCTATATATGTCAAAAAGATTAAGAGACCTATCCATCCAAAAGGATCAAAATTACAAGCATCAAAAGTAATAACTTGTGCCCCTTCAATGCAAGACCCACTATAATATCAAAAAGTAGCACGCCAAAAATTGTATGCCCTACCCTAATAGTACAATAGAAGTAAAAATTAATTTCATGTGGAAGGTTAGCCTAGTAATCCAATAACACCTATCCCCCTTTCATTGGTAGATAATGAATTTTCTTGGCATCTTCTCATGTCGCTATCATATTTTATATGCATATGGAAAGTGTCTAAATTACTCCTCTCTATCAATACACACAACATACAAACATAAAAACCCCTAACAAGTGTGTGCCTTATATGGGCCAAACCTCAATTTAGATATCTAAAAGTAAAATTCCTACATAGGTCGAATACGATATATACATACTTGGCAACTATAATTTATGGGACTCCTTTGTAATGTACAACTCTGTCCAAATCCAATAAATAGTATGAAATGAATTACCATACTATCGAAATCATAAAATGATGATAAAAATAATAGAAAAATAAATATTTTAAATAATGTTTATCTTAGATTATTTTTGTAGTTAATTGAATCATATTCACAAACCAAATTTATGAATACTAGATCACTTTCATATGGAAGGGGTAATTTTCATGTGGTCAATTTTACAGATGTGAAATATATATTAAAAATCTATTTTTTACATTTTAAAGATATTCGAATAATTTCTAAAAATTTAAAGTTATAAAATTGAAAAAAATAAAAAATAACTCATCATGAGTGGGACCTCCCAAACATCCACCCCCAAACATCCACCTAGGCATGTACTCTATCTACTCAATATGCAACATGGCTCATAAACTATATTGTGATCAATAATATATAAGGTTTAATTTCAAGGGGTTTCATGAATATGAATTACCTTTTCACTTTTGGACTGGACTACTATGTATAAAATCTAGGGTTATATTAAGGCTTTTTCCTTTGAGAACATCTAATCCATCAATTTATTTTCAATATAAATATATTAATCACAACAGTGATTCATACTCTTGATAATACATGTAACACTATCTTACCATGTATATCATTATCATCCATGTACAAGAGGCATTTTTGTATGATTCCCCTTACTTATTAGTTTATCATTCTTCTCTAATACTAACAACTCTTTTGACATAGTTTTTATAGGAACACATGGATATCAAAAAATTTATTTTATTATGAGTATTTACATAATGGCACATACTACCAAGGGTATCTCATATGGTTTTAATTATTATCATTATTTTTTTTACATATTTATTGTATTAAAATGATAATTATAGGAACCCTAATTGTTATAATACATATGTACCTTATTATCATTTACTTTAAACTTAGTTTCTTATGCCTATTCTATTCATTATTTTATCATATGCTATCATATTTCTTGTGATTATGGATTTTCCTAAGCCTTATCATGTTGACATGTAACATTTGATATGTGCTTATAAGATCCAATTTTTAGTATTTATGGATTTTTTCACTACTATGTGACCTGAGAAATGGGGGTATATATCATCTTTCTAGGTCTATCATTACTTATTATTTCATAAGCTTATCTCTTGCATCCCTTTTGTAGTTTTAATGGTACCAACTTTATGTTGTTATATAATCATTGAGATTTACATTATTTATGTCTTACTATTTACTCTCCTCCAAATCAATTATAGTTTGTAGATACAACTAGTTGGAGGGACATAAAATTTTGCTAACAACACTCTCCTTGATATGCTAGCAAATGTTATTATATGCTTATGTAGTATGTAGATGTTGAGTATAGTACCATCTTAGCTACCAAATGCACTATTTAGTTTTTGAGTATAGCATCTAGCTTCCAAATGTAGTATCTAGTTGCTTTTGCATTACCATTTTAATTATATATACATCTTGATATAATCATTTCCTTTTTCTACAAATAGTTATTAATCATTTTTATAATTACTTTGAATATTTTATGGATTATACTTATTTGTATTTTTCGTCTATGCTTACAAAATTTTCAAGGGGCACTCATTGCAAGGGAACATGTACCAAAATGACACATATACTTCCATCTCTATATTTTTTTTATGTATGTTTAACATATATTGTTTTCTATTGGTTGTATGTGTTACTTTTACATGATTCTCATGGTAGTTCACATGCAAGTCAAAGTAGAGGGAAAATGTGGTGGTGGACATCACATAACTAACACTTTTCTTCTTCATTTTAAACCTTCATTGACTTTTTCCCTTTAAATGAAATAAGTAATGTGCAAAAAAATGATTTTTACATGGAAATCAGTAAAGAACACAATCATGATATTGTTTCTACCTACTCACTCATTCCAAAGATCTACAACTGATTTTTATTTTATTTATTTCTTATCATGGTTCAAATATATTGTTATGAGAATTATCGAGATTGCTTTCATGCTCATGGAAATGAATCCTTTGTTTCAAAAATCAAATTCAAAATTGGTGCATTTGGTTCCTTGCAAGTGATCATTATGATCCAACTTGAAACATGAAATAGTTGAATTAAAATCTAGGATGTTCTATTTAAGGATAAGTCCTAATTCGTTTAAAAATATAGTGAACACTTTGATTGAACGTCTTATAGCACACATCATGATGCCTTAAAAGAACAATCTAGTGAGACTAGTATTGCATGTTAAACTTCTTGATATCCTTTGTATTTTTTAAAATTTATTTACTCAATATCCTTATCAATATTTGGCATAAAGGAGTTAGCTATTCTTGTCATTTGTAAACTCACAAGCACATAAATAATTTTTTTATACATGACATTTCAAACTAAGAACTTTAAGGTAAGATGAAAGCTACTTTTTGAAGTTTAGCAAAGATAAGTTTGGTTTAGTTCTAGACTTGCAAGATTGATTCCACAATCATGGAAATGAATCTAGCATGATAAAAATTAGATTTTTACAAATTGTAATGCATTCATTTGACAATCCATAAATTTTAGCAATAGTAGCAAATTACTTTGGAACCTATTATTTGAAACATTGAGAATTAATTTCAACATGTTTATCATTCTTAGCTCTTATTCCTAAGATATCTAATGTTTAAGGTGATTAATTAATTTATCATATGGGAGTTATATGAAAAGATGTAGTTTTATTTCTTCAAATAAGGATAGGGGATAGTGACATCCCCTCATTTTTATAGAAAATTTAGGATGACTTAACTTCTTCTTAAGGATTTCTAAGCATACCAAACAAATTAGAAAAAAGATGTATCAATGAAGTACAAGTATGAAATAAGAATCAATCTAGAAATAACATGTAAAATTAAAAAAATGATAGATCTAAAACCCTAAAAATAAGGAGAAAACCTAGGGGGCTTAGGTAGTGTAGGATCATATGAATTCACCAAAAATGTAATAGAAAAATAACCTTTCATTAGGCTTAGTATATGCCAATCCAATAAAGTAGGGCATACAATTAAATATAAATCAACTTAGATTAATTAACTAACAATTGTGTGAATGGTAATAGAATAACTAAATGCTAATCTATCAAATTATATGCAATCTAGATAATGATACTTAGCTATGAGATAATTGAAATGAAATAATTTTAATGTCACACTAAATTCCACCAAACCCATAACTAAAACATAGTCTTTTTGTCTTTGTTTCATTGAGAAAAATAAAAAATACTCAATAACTCTATATGGATCAAATTTGTAGCTTGAGATCATATTTAGAATGAAAACCTTATTTATTGAATATCAAGATTTGACATTTAAAGAAAAACCAAATGAAAGAACCAACTCAACAAAGGTTTCAAAAGACTGGAAATCCTAATTGAAAAGCTTGTATTTCACCTTACCTTCAAACCAGGCTAATTTTAAGTGGATCAAGAAAAGAAGTTTAAAATGGATCAAATTCATTTAGAAGTTAATCATGATACGATGATCATAAGAAACTACCAATTAACATTGGTTGATAAAAATCTTATTTTTAAAATCATTTTCACTCAAGAGTAAACAGATTTAATGATCTCCTATACTATAACACTTTTTCTATAAATACACATTGTTTGTTATTATTCTCATCCATTTTTCTTATAAATACAAATTATTTTATGTTCTATACTGTGCTGATTATAATGTTTCAGTTTTGTATTGTAATTTTCCAAAAATAATCTCTACTATAAATATATCTGTGGTTGTAACTTTTACTGGTCTATTTTGTACAACTTACTGCATCCTTTCCATTGTAAATGCAAATTTTTCAATATAAAAAAATACTACTAAGCATATTGCTTGAATACTTAAATGGATGATAAACCTTAACCAAATCATTGGTAAATATTTTGGCAAGGATTTGTCTGACTGATTAATTGAATGATAAAGCCTCAAGTTACTATCTAAAGTACTTCTTGTGACATGCTTGACTAAAACACAATCTAAAGTACTTCTTGTGACATGCTTGACTAAAACACAATTATATTCTGAATATAAATGTATAAAAAGGTAGTGCAGGATGATCTCATTCCTTGTATTAAAAGAAGTCTAACTTATGTGTAAAATCTTTAAAAATTAGATAAAGCCATCCTTGATCTTGCAGTCCTTGTTTTTTAAAAGATGTTCTGCCTAATTGTTAACAGTGTACCAAAGAATCCTATAAAGATGATAAAAAGTACTGGACAAACTTTTCAAGAAACCAAAAGCAATAAATTTTCCATGACAAAAAAATTGTACTATTATAAAAGTTACCCTTCTAGTATATTACACAATGGTAAAATATGTATAGTATTCTGCTAAGCTAAAATCGGACCAGTTACATTCAATTCCCCGCTCTGCAGTCTCTCTCACAATGGAGATCAGAAAATGCAGAGACTTGATGATCACTGAAAATGGTGATAGAACATTCATTTGACAGAAGCCTGAAACCAATAGCATTTGGCCATACTCTCTTGACTAAAAATCCTTATCCATAGATAGCTGGCACTGAAATTCATGATATGAAATAGTTCTGATAAGATGGTACAGAAAGTATGGACCATGGCACTGACAACTTCCAATGGTAGTTTGTATGAATCACATTCCTTGGAAGATTGTACCCAAACGTAGCAGCAGTAGTTCTCCATCAGTACAGCCTGAGATTTGTAGAAATAAGAGTAAATTATTTTGTGGAAAGAAAAACATGAATTTCCTCTTGAAACTCCTTTTCTGAAAATATTTTGCAGAGATAGAAAGGTGTTGATCAGAGCATATGTCCTTAAACCAGACAGCAACTTCCACAAAATGGTACTTAAATTCATGATATGAAGTAGTTCTGATAAGATGGTACAGAAAGTATGGACCATGGCACTGACAACTTCCAAGGATAGTTTGTATGAATCACATTCCTTGGAAGATTGTACCTAAAAGTAGCAGCAGTGGTTATTCATCAGTACAGCCTGAGATCGATAGAAATAAGAGTAAATTATTTTGTGGAAAGAAAAACATGAATTTCCACTGAAACTCCTTTTATGAAAGTATTTTGCAGAGAAAGAAAGGTGTTGATCAGATCATATGGCCTTAAACCAGACAGCAACCCCTCCTGCATTTCTCAAGCTTCTGTAGAGTTCTAATACCTTGTTTGATTCATAGAATTCTTCTACACCGTAGAGAACCTATGGATAACAGTCTTAAAAAAGCAACCTGCAATCACCCATATAAGTCTAAAATCTGGAGTGAGCATTACTATGTTTTTCCATTTAGCTAAGCTATTTGGAATATTTAAATCTAAGAGCTCTGTAAAAGCAAGAATCACAACATTCTGCTACTTATAATGCCATCCAAAATACCAAGAACAATCACAGAACATCATCATAAGGACACCATGGTCTCTTCAGTCTGGACTGGACTGTTATCTGTTTGTTTTCTGCAGTGGAAGAGTAGTATTTCTGACCTGGGTATTCATATTTATATATGCCATGGTTGGAAACCTTAGAAGCCACTACAGCCAATAAGATTCTGATTGTGCCCATGTGAGTATCCATTACTCAATGTTGTAGAAAAGTATCATTATATAAAGCTTATCTTGGACTTCATGCAATACCTTTGAGTAAAGTATTCAGTGTGACTGGAATAGAATAAATGAGATACTTCAGATGGTGACTGTCATGTCATGTGCTCTACCACTAGCCTTGTGCAAATCACAGTCATGTGACCCATAATAATATATTTAAGATACATTATTATGTGTATATATATTCTCATTTAACACATTGATTAAACTGGGTTTTCTAGTGTTGTCCTCATTATGATGCCAACAATGGGGATTTCATACTTTTTGTTGTCCTACTCCTGATTATATGGACACTTGGCCAAATGGGCATTTTGGATCCTTGTATCCTTATCTCTATGAGGTAGATTCCCTTTTGTAGTGTCTTTCTGGCAAAAGAGAATGGATTGCTTAAGACATGGAGATGCTAAGAAAGGAAAAGATGAGACAGACAGACATGAGGCTGCACTTTTTTCTTATCTATTGTTCCTTTCATATTGGTTATGAAAGTTGCACGGGGTAGGTAATGCTAGAACCACTATGAAAATAATTTAAAGAAACAGGGTTTTATAACAAATTATATCTCTTGTAGTTTATAAACATTTGCATTGCTTATTGACTTGGAAACACATGGTATCTGTATTTTCTAAATAGAGTCGGAGGTTTTAACTTATTTTCTAATTGTGAAGATTCTTGAACAGTACTTCAGTTAAGCATGCACATATGACAGATTGAAATTATGATGTTTTTGAAAAGAAGTGAACCTGAATATGACAATTCAAAGGAGATGAATGAGACGTGTGGTCTATCTACTTTAATGTAAAAATAAATAAAATTATTATAGTGTATTGCTTTTTATGAATTTACATGTTTTTCATATTTTATTTTATTTTCGTAGGTTTCTATTGGACAGATAGCAAAGTAATATATTGTTGTCATTTGATTGTAAATACGTGTGATGCTTAAGTCTATATTTTTTAGGTTTCTATTAGACAGATAACAAAGTAATATATTGTTGTCATTTGATTCTAAATATGTGTGATGTTTAAGTCTATATTTTTTTCATATAATTAGCTCAACTTTATTCTAATATGAAAAAATTAAACATTTTTTATACAGAAGTACAAGCAACAATCTATATAAGTTTGATATTCTCTAGTGAGGTTTAATATTATAAATGACATATTGCAAGATGAGACAACATTAAAAATAATTGAACAATATACCTTACATTTAATTTTGAACATTGTATTGTCTTTCTAAGAATTAATAAGAAACATTTAGAATTACAAACTTCATGTGAATAATAGATTGAAGAAAAAAAGTTAAATTATTTTTTACAGAAAAATAATGTGTTCACTTATAGAGGAGAAAACGAAGCTAGTCATTTTAGTTTTGTAGGGCATGCTCTCATGGGAGCTCCTAGAACATGCTAATAGTTTAGAAAATATTATCATGATTCAGAGGTTCAAGCTTCTATTTTCAAGCAAATGGACCCAATCACTCCATTATCAAGTCATGTATGCACATATCAATACAAGTAAAAGTTTTATTTTAACTAAGATTGAATCTAAAAATATCATGTGTTTAATATCTTCTAATGATTGTAGGGGAAATGGAAATGAAATTTTGAAGCTTTCAAGTGATAATAAGGATCCAAAAAAGTCAATAAAAAATTTAATGGGCTTTTATGATGTATCTCAAGATCAACAAAATAGAGAAAAGTTGATGAGTAGCAATGTTATTCTTGTTACTCCTAATAAAAATATTGTTTACTTCAACAAGGAGAAATATAGTGTATGCATCATCAAAAATAAATTCTAATATATTTATGGGTCTTCTCTAATAATGTAGCACTTTCAAACAAAACAATGCTCAATTTCAAGTTTGTATGTAAAAGTTGTGGTATTTACATGTGTGCAATTTTTGATATAATTAGGTAGTGGTTACACAATTTTTGGTGATAGTTACATAAATATTAGTCTACTTAAAGTAGTTCTTTTGAAACCAAGGTGTAAAAATGACAATTTTGTAACCCCTAGTTCTCTAAAATGTTTTTTCTTTATTTTAACTAAATATTTTTTCCAATGAAGTTATACAATTAGGGTAATAATAATTATTAATTGATCTTGTATTTAGGATCTTAAGGTCTTCAAAGGCACACAAAGTATGAATAAGAAGGATTATGGGCTAAGGATTTTCTTAAAAGGAATAGATATTCCACATGAGTTACTAGCAATGCCATCTACACATCACACGATGATTATAATGTGATTCTAGACCATCTCAAGAACAAAGGAAATTATTCCTTCAATAGGATGGATTCTTTGTTCCTCTAATCACATGGTTGAGAGAGATGAGGGTGTATATGACAGATGCAAGAGGCAATTCTATAGTGAATTACTATAGTTTCTTTCTCCACTGGAATTTATTTCCACTTTATACTTGACATAATACCTAGAACTAGAGGCATCCATTCCATGATGGTTTCCCACACTTAGCCTTTAGTGTCATGAGTAATCTAGGGCATTTGTAGAATAGAAATCATCCCCCTTTTTAATTTCATTGTGATGAAACGCATAGCTTAACAAAAGTACACCACTTAACACATTCCACTTAAGTATGGTTTGCAATGTTCTCAATTCAATACTTATTCTTGATAAATGGATGTTCATTTACACACATTCAATATTTTGTATTTAAGCACCTTGTATGAACATGGCAACAATGAATGTTATAATTCTCATCTTTTGAAGGATGTATGATGGAATTTTATTAGCATAGTGAGGAGAATGCCAAAATTCTCATATACTAAGTTATAGGAGGAAAAAATAGCTTACAAAATGAAAAAAATCTCATAATCCCAAACCTAGTTGTCACTCAATAACCCTACATTTAAAGTTAAAAAACCTATATTTGTTCAATTGGAGATAACTTGAATATTACTTCTCCCCATGATATAAATAAATTTAGAAATATATCATTTAGGATGATAAATATTCAACCCCATTTCCATGATGAATTCTAGTATAGATAATTTTTCAAGTGAGACACAACCTCATTGCGTATCTAGAAGACAAACCTAATTAAATTATATATTAATTGACTTTGTGTCCTTTTTTTTCTAATATTGATCTATAAACTATGGTGGATATTCCATATGTGTTAATTCACCAATTACCTATTTAACTTAAAGATAAACTAAGACTAAAACCAATCGTAGATATAATAGGCATTATGGGAAAATATTGAGAGAAACATTACTATAAAAATTAAACATTAATTGATGAAGGGTACTCCCCTTACAATCTAAAACTCACAAAAACAATAGATAATGGCATGAACAAAATGCAAGAAGGAAAGAAAATATTTTCTATTATCATTGAAATGAAAATGAAATTACAACATTATATTTGCCATCACATCCAGGCTTTCTAATTACATAAATCTGCAAATTAGAGCCACCATCTACTCTGCTTTGGCTTCCTCTCTGTAGTCCCCATATACATCCTTTATTTGGAAGGTGTAACCTCCCTAGAATCTTCTAGAAAGTGTACAACTGCCCTAGAATCTTCTAGAAAGTGTACAACCGCCCTAGAATCTTCTAGAAAGTGTAACTTCCTCAAGAAGATATTTTGAAATTTTATTAATTTTGGTATTACAACTTTGTGGGGTCATAACTTTTGATGCGATTGTTGGATTTTCAATTATAATACCTTTTTGGAAAGGTCTCAAGAAAATATTGTCCTAGAAAGAAGGGCCTAAAGGCTAGCTACTTTTGTTTTCCACCAATTTTCAGGCCCATTCTGGAGCCTCTAAGTGCCTCAAAATTGACCCTGAAGATTTTACTAGGATTTTCAAAAATTAAAATTTTAATATCTCTCAAATGGAAAATGGTATTGAAGTGATTTCTTTGCCATTGGCTTCAATTTACCATTCTGGAGGTCTATGTAAGATTTTGTGTCCAACTGTGCATAAATGCAAACTTATTAAAATAGTAACCCTACCAAATTTAACCCTTATTGAAAAGAAACAACAATTTTTTTGGGGTGATGCAAGATTGCTCTTACACCCTGGATGCTCCTGCATCATTAATACACTATGGAATCCCACTTGTGGGTGAAAAATATAACAAATGTGTGCAATTTCTCACTTAAAACTACTCCAAATGGAAATACAATTGGTTTGAGCCTCTTGGACTTGATGAACAAGCATGAACCTCTCTATTTTCAATTACTAAGATCCCTATAATTCTCACAACCCATTTCCTACTACCTTCTCTAACTATAGTCTCTTTTAGAACTCAAAAAATATAGTTTTAATTCTTTCTAAATCCTTTTGCATGCCCTTTCAATGCATTAGAATTTTTGTTATTCTCAATTCATGTTTACAATGGTCATATGTATCTTTATAATGTGGAATATCTCTAAAACTATTGAGATAAATGAAGAGACAATGAAATTTGGAACATCATTAGATGATGTGTGTAATGTTGTAAAATTGCACCCATTGCAGTTTTACATACATTCTTGTATCCACTTTAGTGTCCACTCCCTTGGCATTTGTGTAGGCTCATTTTAGCCACTACATCAGCCTTTTTCCTCTCAGGATGCTTGGGACCCCTTTTCAGTGGCTACCTTTGTGTGTCAACTCAACGTTAAACCTTGTGCTTTTCCCATTCTCGTCATTTTGTAGTGTGATGTGTCTGGGCACTAGTGTTCTGTGCAGACGTCTACACACCGTGCTAGCATTCTTTGACATTTCAATATACAAACGATCATTTTTGAGTGCCTTGCCACTAGTCAACTACTTTTGTTGGTGGTAACGACCTGGGATGCCTTGGAATGGCTCAGGAAGATTATTTTCCCTCCTATTCTCTCTTTAAATTCTATATTTTCAATCCATTTGGTCCTCTTGGATTCTATCTTGAACGAGCTATCTTCTCCTTTTGGATATTCTCTCTATCTTTCCTCACTCTATCAAGCTTTCACAACTCTTTATAGCTTTCAACATCATTTTTAGAAGCTCTCACAACACTCTATGCTACTCTCTTGGCTCTTGCAAGTATCTCTCTATGGCTTCCCTAATCCTTGCAGGTGACATCTTGCTTATCTTGTGATTTTGAGCATCTTGGGATTCATCACATCCCCTATCTATTGTATCTCTATCTTGCGATACAAGTTATCCTCCTTGAGCATGGTTCGATTTTATCACTCTTATGTTCATTTCATTTATGTTTATTATTTCTCTCTATCTATCTGGTTATCCGTGGAGGTGGGAACACTGAAACAGAGGTTTGACTAAGGCAAGCCCCTAAAAAACCCCAACATTTTTCCCTCAGCCTTATGTGTGCAGGTGTTGAAGATATCTACTTGCTATAGGCTTCATCACTTGGGTTGTTGTAAGCATTTTCTTTCTTCCCCTTAACTTTATCATTTATGTTTTATTTCACTTAGTTTACTTTACTTTAGTTTTGTTATATTCTGCCATTTTCTCACATTCTAAAAGTTCTTACTAATCATATTGTTAGTAGTCACTTTGCTATTTTTTGCGACATTCTCAATTTTTAGTCCATACAAGACGCTAGCGCACCTCTGAGACTCTAGTGTGTCGCGCAGGCATTTGTAGGCCATGCTATCATCCTTGGTCAAAAACTTGCTAGTCTGTCTAGAAAACCTCTATGATCTACTCATTCTAAATTTGAAACTCTCGCTCTATTCCTTGAGGTAGTTTGTGGTAGTTTAAAGGGTAGTTCATTCCCTAGGACTCTCTTGAGAATAAAGAGACTCGTGATTAGTGAATCCCCCTTCTCTACATTTTTGTGAACCTGACATGAACACACCTTCTCCAAAAAAAAATTTGGGGTGATATCCTGAACCCCATTTCATACTATCAAAGTGATGTGTTGGCCTTCAATTGACTTGTTTATGCATTGTTTATTATATTTAACTTATTATTTTCAAAATGAATTTAATGTCTTCTTTTATCACTTCAATTTCTAATTTTATTCAAAGTGTCGATGATGTTCCATTCCATGCATGTGATGGTGACTTGGCTTTGCCCATGTCACTCTATATCTTTGATCCTTCTCATGAAATTCCTCACTTCATAGGATATTTTATTGCAAGAGGATGAAATCATTGATACTTTTCTTAATGTTACTCTACCTTCTCTTTATTCCAATGCACTCTCTTCTAGAGATGATGCATTAGTGAATGAGGAATCTCTTCTCTATTCCAATGCACTCTCTTCTAGGGATGATGCATTAGTGAATGATGAAGCTCCTCTAACATTGGATCCTCTTAGGATAGATGTTGAGCATATTTCTTCAAATGATTCCTCTATAAGTTGTAGGGAATTTGTAAATATCATCTATGTCTTTGTTGCCTCTAAAATGCCTAAGAGACTAGTTATTTATCTAACCCCAGCTATTCCTTCTCCTAAAAGAATTTGTTCTATTAATGGTGTTCCATTTAACAGTGATTCTCCTAATCTTTGTAAGGCTCCCTCTAATAGAGCAATAGCCCATACTTATAAGACTAGAAGGAATAAAAAAATGTTGATCAACCTACTTCTTCACCACCTTCTCAATCAAGTCTTCCTTCAACACCTAAACCTACAACTAAAGCACTTGGTGATTACGATCTTATCGAGAAACTCCATGTTACTCTAGCTAAGATCTCACTATGGGACTTGCTTTAGTCTACTATGTTTTATCAAGGTATGCTTCAGGAAGCCTTGTAAAAGATCCTCTTACCTTCTTCTGCTAGGTCGGAAGATGTTAATACGTTGATATCTCATATTCATGTAGATTCGTTGAATATTATGTTCTATCCACAAGAACTCCTGCCTCTTGAAGTACAAAATCAAGTGGACCCTCTAATGATCATAGTTAGCATTAATAAAATTGGCATTAGACATACTCTCATTAACGCCAATTTGGTGCTCAATGTATGTAGCATTGATCTATTGCCTAAGATTAATATTGATTCTTCCCCTATAGCTACTTCTCTTGTTATTCATGGGTTTGATAATGTTGGTTGGCAACCTTTAGGCATGATAGTCTTACCTTTAATGTTGGGACCCATTACTATACCAATCCTTGTATATGTTATGTCAAAAAATTTACCATATAACCTTCTTCTCGATAGAACGTGGATTCACACTATGGGTGTAGTCCTATCTACCTTGCATAAATCTATTAAGTTCATTCATAACAATCAAGTAGTCACAATCAGGGTTGACCCTAATTTTGTACGCTTATGTGAGATGGCAATTGTTGGTCAGGCTACAATTGTGCCTACTCTTAAAAGTCTTATCCTTCAATGTCTTCCAATGTAATGATGTCTACTCCAGCAATATCTGTTGCAAAGGATGCTCTTGAGGTAGATGTCCTTGAAGATCCTTTTGAAGAAATTCTAAGTCTACTCCTTCTCAATAAAATGCATGTCTTGGTGATGATTGGGGCTCTTTCGACTTTACATAATCCTTCATTGGGGAGTATAAAGTCAACCTAATCCATTTAGACCTTCTGATAACATCATCCAAACCCACTATCAAAGATGATTATTCTTTTGCATCACGAGATAATGTGAACAACAGTTGTAATGTCCTTGATGTTGATCCTCCCCCTTCTGAGGAAGATGATCACACCTCTATTAATGTAGATAATGTTGGAAATCCTGTCAAGAAGGCTGATGGCGATCCCATAGAAGAGTGTGATCCCTATTGCTAGAATAATGCCCTCTATATAGATTTTCCTTCTTCTCAAGATTTGTAGACACGCTATGGCCCTAGATACAAACTTGCCTCTAAATATGGTTATGGGTGTAACGAACAAGGCATTCATGTCCCTATAGAATGTGCATCTCATAAGCGTAATTTGGGGCTCGGTTGCTCGAATGGACAATTTAAATGGAAATCATGCTTGAATGACATGATTTTTTCTCTTGACCTCATTCTCTTGGATTGACTCATCCTACATTATCTTTTATCTTCATGCCTTCTTCTTCTAAGCAGTCAAACTATTCTTCACAAGAGAAAGGGTTGCTTCCTACTCCTCATCCTCTATTTGAGCAAGAGTGTATTTTGTTGAGGCTTCTCAAAGCCCACTTAATTAATCTTCCTCCTACACATAATAAATTTCATAAGCATGATCAAGCAAAACATTCTTTCTATGCATACCATTGAGTGTCTGGCCATTCCACCTGTGAATGTAAGGCCTTGAAGGATAAAATATAATAAATTTGTGATTTTGGTGTCATCACTCATCTATTTTTTGATGCACCTACCTCTTCTTAAAATTATAAGTGATATTGAGGTCTACCTCTATCCTTTCCATTCTAAGAATCTTCTCATGATGTTCTTATACCTCCCTTTTTATTGTGTTGTTGCCCATTATGTGGCAATTGTAGCTTTACTTGCTCATTGTCATTTGTGGTCATACACTATTGTGTGCAACCATACTCTCTCTATGGTGGTGATGCAATAGTATCTTGCATGGTTCTCCTCCCCTATATCCTTGGTGGTAGCGATGACTTATTCTAGAGATGTGCATCCTTCTTGATGAACCCCTCTCTTCTTTATGTCTTTCAATTGAAGTGTTCCTTTAAATGGACCCCTTGGTGTCTTGAAGGGTTCCCTATCAAAGGAACCTCCTTTGAAATCCTTCTTAAAATAATTCTTGAGTGTCTTGCACTATCTGATATTTGACATTGTTATGTCTAGCTTGGGGACAGCCTGATTAAACCTATCTTATATCTAGGTGTCTAGCTTGGGGGGAATTTAGCTAGACCTATCTTTTCTATGAATTTCTTGTAACAAAACTTGAAATAGCCACAAGACTATCTAATCAATCTTGCTTTGCAAGACTGAGAACCTGTAGATCTCCTTCACACCAAGTTTTCCTTACAGGACTGAGCACCTATAAGGGCCTTTGCATCAAACTCTTCGAGACCGAGCACCTATGAAGTCCTTTCATGCTGAGCTCTGCAGGACCGAGAACCTATGAAGTGATTTCTCTCTATAAGACCAAGCACCTATAGAGCCTTTTTTCATCTTCTATAGGACCAAGCACCCATGGAGCCAATTCTATAGGACCAAGCACCTGTAGATCCTTTTGTTAAATTTTCGTAGGAGCGAATACTTGTGGAGCCATCTCTCTCTTCTCTTCACATATGGGTATATACTGGATCAAAGAACTACATCTTCTTCATCCTAAGTATATACTTATTTCTCTCTTTGACATTGATTGCTTCCCCGTTTATTGTATGCATTCTTCTCTTGAAGCAATCAATCCTTACATTCTTCTCTCTGTTTAAGAATTCTTGTATGTGTTATTTTTTAATTTGGGGATGATGCATAATACTGATACAACCTTCTACATTGAGGTCCCTTACACTTTACTGACTCAAATCCTTTAATATTTTATGTGCCTTTGTGTGTGTGTTATTCATGTATATGTTTATAACCCCATGATGTAGTGGCCTTTTATGTTCTAACCTTGTTGTCTTGTGAAAATCTTTCTTGACATCTAATGAATTTTTTTTAGGTCTTCAACCTAGGGGCATTCTTCTATGGTTCAAAGAGTTGTCTACTTCCTCTACAGTATCCTTTTTCCATCATGATGTTATTTATGTTTAGTAGATTTCCTTTAGCATGCATATCAATGTAGATCCATATGATCGCTATAGTGGGGCCAAAATGTAATGCCATAAAATTGCACCCCTTGCAATTTTACATACATTATTGTATCCACTTTAGTGTCCACTCCCTTAGCATTTGTGTAGGCTCATTTTAGCCACTGCATAAGCCTTTTTCCTCTCAAGATGCTTAGGACCCCTTTTCAACAACTACCTTTGCACGTCAGATCAACATCAAACCTTGTTCCTTTCTTGTTCTCATCATTTTATAGCATGATGTGTTTGGACACTAGCGCATTGTCTTAATGTCCTATGACATTTTGATATTCAAACAATCGTTTTTGAGTGTTATATTTTCAATCCATTTGGTCTTCTTGGATTCTATCTTGAAATCTCTCTTCTCCTTTTGGATATTCTCTCTCTTTCCTCACTCTATCAAGCTTTCACAACTCTCTATAGCTTTCAACAACATTTTCATAAGCTCTCGCAACACTCTTTGCTACTCTCTTGGCTCTTGCAAGTATCTCTCTCTGTGGATTCCTTAAGCCTTATAGGTGACATCTTGTTTATCTTGTGTCTTTGAGCATCTTGGGATTATCTCATGATATGGGTTCTCCTCCTTGAGCAGGATTCACTTTTATCACTCTTATGTTCATTTCATTTTTTCTTATTATTTCTCTCTATCTATTTGGTTGTTCATGGAGGTGGGAACACCAAAATGAGGGTTTGACTGAGGCAAGCCCCTAAATAGCTCCAACATTTTTCCCTCGGTCTTATGTGTGCAAGTGTTGATAATATCTACTTGCTAGAGGCTTCATCACTTGGGTTGTTGTAAGCATTTTCTTCCTTCCCCTTAGCTTTATCATTTACATTTTATTTCACTTAGTTTATTTTACTTTAGTTCTATTATATTCTACCAGTTCTTGCATGTTGAAAGTTCTTAGTGATCAGATTGTTAGTACTCACTTTGTTGTTTTCTACAGTATTCTCAGTTGTTAGTCTGTATGAGACACCAGCACACCTCTGAGACTCTAGTGTGTTGTGCTAGCATCTATAGGTCATGTTTCCATCCATGCTTGATAACTTGTTATTCTTTCTAGAAAACCTCTATGATCCATTCATTCTGGTTTTGAAACTCTCACTATGTTCCTTGAGGTAGTCTAAGGTAGTTTAGGGAAATTCATTCCTTGGGACTCTCTTGAGAATAAAGAGACTCATGAGTAGCGAATCCCCCTTCTCTATAATGTGTTAATGCATAATCTATTCATCACTTTCTACAAAGGAAATTTTATTTTTACGCAAACAATTTCATTTTCACTACTTTTGAAAACTAAAAAAAATGTTACAAAGAAAAAATAGCTTGATTTACAATTTATCCCCTCTACTAAATATTGCACATTAAAGGATATGATACATGCTCCAACGTCTAAGAGCTTAACCCATATCCAAAACCTCCTCAAGCATTGCCATGAAGTAAAAACTAGATCCTTTTATATACCATACCTCCCCAATATAGAGGATTTTGGTTCTCAAAACCCATAGAGACTCAATAGAAACTTGGGAGAATGAACCCCTCAACTAAAGAGACATATGCCATCTCACCTTGTGACATAAAATAAATATTAGCCAAGGATTTAGAAAAGTGGATCAATTTCATGACCAGGTGATCGGTTGTACATGAAATTGGTTAAAAGGGAAGTGTTTTAGGACTTCTCTTCACATGGAGATTTTTTTTTTCAATTTCACAGGCTAAAGAGATTATATTAAAATTATATCTAGATTTGGGATGATTCAATTCAACCTGAGAAAGACAAAAGATAGGTGTGCAAGCATCAAAATGGGGTGGTTTTTCAAATTTGAGTTTTTTTCACTTTCCACATGGTAAAATTATTAGTATTCCTTTATAGATAAAAATTGTGTTGACTAGAATACAATATATTTGTTATAGTGTATTTAGTTTTATGAATTGTATGTTTATTTTTTTATCCTAGGTTTATATTTGGCATATAACAATGTAAAATATTTGTTTTGTTTGATTGTAAATATTCAAAATATTTAAGTTTATTTATTTTTCCATATGTAATCAATTTAACTTTATTTTAATATGAAGGATTGTGAACATCATTTATAGAGGCTTAATATTATAGAAAGAATAATTAAACTAAATTTGCATTCTCAATTGAGACTTAATATTATACATGCTTGAATATAGTAAGAGGAAACAACATTAAAAGGAATTGAACAACATAAATTACATTTAATTTTGAACATGATATTGGCTTTCTAATAACTAATAAGAAACATATATAATTACAAATTTTTGGTGTGAATAATAGATCAAAGGAAAATATTTCTAAATTGTTTTTTGTAGAAAAATAATGTGTTTGTTTGTAAGGGAGAAATTTTCCACGTCTCTAAAGAAAAATAAATTTAGTCATTTTAGTTTTGTATGATATTCTCTCAAGGGAGCTCCTAGAACATTCTAATAGTTAAAGAAAATATTATCATGATTCAAAGTTTCAAGCTTTTATTCTCAACAAAATAAGCCTATTAACTCCACTATAAACTTGTGTATGCACACATGATCAATACAACTAAAAGTTTTGTCTTGACTAATTTTTTTTATTAGATTAGCAGGGAAGGGCCCTAGTCCCATACAATAGCTTAACAAAGCAGAAATAGCTCAAAGAAACAGACTGGCAAACAGCATCCAGTCAAATAGCAAAAATAGCCACAACTAATCAAGCAACTATAAAGGATCAAGAAAGGGCACGTAGGCCAAATGTAAGATTTTCTTCAAGGAACGTAGGCCTCTTAACCAAATAAAAAACATAGATAACAAACATAATATAGACATACCATCATATAATATCCATAAGATGATAATAAGTCTTGATAAAACTATAAAAACAAGTAACCAACCCACTAAATAACCAAAAAACCCCAGAGCAAGACACCATTATTTTGCGGTGGCAATCAACTCCCTCATTATTTTGACTAATGTTAGATCTAAGCATATCATCTATTTTATATCTTCTAATAAGCACAAGGTCAATGAAAAATAAAATTTGGAACTTGAGTGATAGTAATGATCCAAAAATGTCAATAAAAAAACCAATTGACACCTAGGACATGTTTCAAGATTAACAAAATTAAGGAAACTTGATAAGAAATAATATTTTTTTTGTCACTCCTAACAAAAGTACGATTTAATTCAACAGGGAGAAACACAATCTATGCATCATAAAAAATAAATTATAATACATATATGGGCTCTCTAATAATGTAGCACTTTCAAACAAAACAACACTTACTTTTAATTTTGTACATAAAAGTTATGGTATTTGCATGTTACTAAAATAATTTTCTTTAGTAAAATCCTTGCAAAAAATCTATCTATTTTAGTACTATTACATGCTTTCTCGTTTGGTTTTCAAACTTACCAATTATTTGAGTCTAACTAAAGTATGAATAATTGAGAACTAAAAACTTCTAATTACATGAAAAATATTAAAAAATATAAAAAACCAAATTTGGAAATTACTAGAAAAACATGGAAAAACTATTTTGAGGCCTTAGATGGTTGGAAATGGCCCTAAAAACCATTTTGACTCTCTTTTCGAGATGCTCCTTCGCTTAAAATTTCCAATCAAATATACTTTTGAGTCAAAAGTTATGGCCTCTAGAAGTCCCTGCATCATTAAAGTAGTGCTTTTACAACAAGGTCATAAAATTTTCAAGATTATTTTAGAACCCTTGGTTCCCTAAGAAACGATTTTTCCTTAGTTTGACTAATTTTTTTTCCTAAATAAGTTCTACACTTAGAGTAATGATAATTAGTCATTGATCTTCTCATTTTGAGTATTTAGAATCTTATGATATTCAAAGGCATATAGCTAAGTATGCATAGGAATTTCATAAAAGGAATAGATATTCTATCTAAATCATTTTCAATGCCATCTACACATCACAAGATAATGATGATGCAATTCTAGACCATCTCAAGAACAAAAGAAATAACTTCTTTCACAAGAGGGATTCTTTGTTCCTCTAATCATATGGTTGGGAGAGATGAGAGTGTATGTGACAAATACAAGAGATAATTCTCTAGTGAATTACTCTAGAGTAGAAACTTCTTGCTCCAATGGAGCTTATTTCCACTTTATAATTGGCATAATACCTGGAACTAGAGGCCCTCCATTCTATGATGATTTAGTGTCATTATTAATTTGGGGAATTTTTAGAGTAGAAATAAGTATGGTTAAATTAATGTTCCCAATTTGGTAGGTATGCTTGATAAATGGATGTTCATTTACACACATTCAATATTTTGCATAGGAACTTGTATGAACATGCCAACAATGAATGTTATAATTCTCATATTTTAAAAGATGTATGTTGGAATTCTAGTAGCATTTCTAGGATGATGCAAACATTCCCATCTAGTATATTATAGGAGAAAAATTAATTTATAAAATGAACCAAAATCTCATAAGCCCTATTGGCAAGGTAAGTCACATAATAGAGGTTCAAAATAGTGACAAATCTTACTATATACCATTGTAAAGAGGATGTTGAGCACAAGGCCAAATAGGCCCCACAAGAAAAGATATATTGTGTAATGGATGTGTCCCAAACCAAATATAAATGTATAGATAGGAAGTAGATGTAAAAAAGTAAGAGAGAAAAGTATGAGAATGTAATGAAAGATAGAATCTATAAATGATATAAGAATATATATAGATATTTGAGACTTGTGAATACTTTGTGCAATAAATTTTATTATTTGATAAGTATTGGTCTATAATTCATTTCGATGACTTATTATAGATATCGCAATATAGTTCAAACATTGATCCTTCTACTATTTTAATCACTGGGGTATAAATATAACTCATAGAGAATACCCAGGCCTAAAACTCTAGTCTATGACTTCCACTTTTCTTTTTAGCATTGGTTTTGTTGTAGGACCTTGGTTAGGCAACGGAGAAGAGATGGGAAATTAAAACAAAATATGCATATTCAAATAAGGATATTGGAGGAATCTATGAAAATTTATTATAATCTACGATAGAATTCCCAGCTAGGTGTCAATCTCGTGAGAGGGGGTTAGCCATCCAAGGGAGGCTGAATGGAAAGGGGAGAATCTCCAAAGAGGATCCTTGAAAAGATGTGACAAATAAAAGTATACATACAATAACTACCATGGGGTTAAATAAAGAGGTAATATAATACCAAATTAATAACACATGTGACTAAAGGAGACAATAATAAACTAAGAGAAGTTATGGAAGAAATTAAGTTGATGAGAAAGTTGAACATGATAGGCCAAATCAGGGAAGAAAGGGGGAAAAAATAAAAAACAAAAAGATAAGAGAGATATCGTAGAAGAATATTAAATTTAGAAAAGAGGGATAATGAGTGTGTCAAGGTGTGTGTTGCTAAGCACACCGATATTGGCACTGCTGAAAATATAGAAGAAAGAAAAACTAGAAATAAGGATGTAGAATCTTGAGAAACTCCTAATCAAATAACAAACCATTTGGACAAAGAAAAATAAATATTAATAAACATAGAGGGACATATAGAGAGTTATGGGGTATCAAGGAAAGAATTAGAGGAAAACTGTGGAAGCAATCAAGCTCCATCATTATTGCATCTAATTAAATAACCATAAATAAAAGTAGATTTATTTAATATCATAGTTAAGTTAGATGAAAAATTTATGGAATTCCTTAAGACCCCTAAGAAACTCCTATGCATCAATGATAATTATCTTGAACAAATATTTAATAAGAGTGTAAGAAAATTAAGAAGAGAAGAAATAGAGGAAGGAAATAATATCATGTCAAGGAAATAATTGTCAACAATAACTAACAAGATGTCATTAATAAATGAAAAGGTATCACCAAAAACCAAATTTCACTTTGAAGAGGCACACAACCTAAACCATGACCCATCCCCCAAGCCATATAAAATGAGAGTTATTGATACTTGACAAAATGATTATGGATCTTAAGTTTTGGTAATATCCTTATGCTATGAACAATTCCTTTTAGTTTCCAAATAATCCCCAACAACAGTTCTTCTATACTCAATTGTCTAATGAGCCCAATAAGTAATGAAATACGAAGGGGATGGAGGAGAGTCAACCTCTTAATGTTAACTTGATGGAGAGGGAGGTTAATCCTCATGATGAACCCTAGGAGCAAAATAAGTTGGAGAAAAATCTTTTGAGTCACTATCATATGAATTTGCTATGGAGGAAGGAAGAATGTGAGAGGATGAGCTATGAGAGCTTTCCTTCAAATGCACACTATGCTTAACAAAGAGCTCGTGTTTCTTAAGATCCAAAAGTTGACATCCTTTGACATCATATATTTGTATCCAACAAAGGTGTAGGGCCAACTTTGAGGTTACAAATCCCTATGCTTCTATTGGTGTGAATAAGGTGTTTTACCTAACTAGTCCTCTAGTAGGTCTTATTCACATGTTAAGTTTACTTAGGTCCTAAGAATCTTTCCAAAAGTCTTAGTTGTCCTTTAGATCATATCTTATCTTATGACATTCAATTCTCGAGTCTTGGGTCATTGAATATTTGTTGAGCTAGTTGTCTCATGTTATAGGATTAAGACACATGTTGTGATCTTATCTAATCCTACCTCTCACCTTTCCTTTATAATCAATACCATTTACACTTTGTAATATATCATATCAAGCAAGCTATTTTTTATACCCCATTGTGCTACTAATTTTCTCTTACCTAGAGTTAGGTGAAAATGCTTGAAATGAGTGTATTTATGCTTTATGTGTTTTGGAAATATGAAGAATAAATGTTAATTCAATTTGATGTTATGAAATGATTCTAATTGTGAAAATATATGATCCAAATGAATGTATAGTTTTCAGCTAACTACTATTGCAAAGTGTAAAGTTGGATGTAGGAAAAGTATCAAGCCTCCCAACAAGAGGGGAAGTATCACTCAAGGAGAAGAACTTGGTCTTGTAAACTTTGATAAAAGACCTAAACTGAGCTTTCACACACACACTTCTAGTTTGTTCAAGTCGAGAAAATAGATGGGGAATACTAAGTTATCTTTAGTCTTGCTTGCTTTTATATTTGTGAGTTTTCTTGCTTAGGAGTCTAAGTATTGAGTCTCTTTGATATATGTGAGTTCTTCTTTTTGTGTTTATGTTTGATCGATGGAATATATATTCATAATATGTATATATATATGTGTGTGTGTGTGTGTATGCATGTGTCAACGGAAAACTCATACACATGAGTAAATACATGCATAAGAATACGTAGATAGACATATCTACACATGCTCATGTACGGATTACCCATATGCATGGGAATGTCATTCAAACAAGGAGACATATACATACACACACACACACATATATATACCATGTATATATATCAATTGATATGACTATGAATATATGTGCTTAAATATAAGGTGTGATATATATAGTATATAAGAATATACATACATATATATATAAACCTACAAGTATGTATTGACAAAAAGGATAGGTCCAAACTAGTATGTTAATATATATATACATCTATACACACACTTACATTAATATGTGAATTTGTATTCAATTATCAAATAATATGTTATATAAACTTTTGAATCGAGATATATACAAATATATAAATATAAATATATATATACATATAAATATATATATATATATACATATAGACTATAAATATATATATATATATATTTTATATATATATATATAATAATGATTATGTATATTTGATAATGATAACACTGGATTACTTAACCAACACATAGCATTTAAAGTATAGTCTATGCTAAGTAATGTGCACAACATAGTAACAAAGGGTTTAGCGCTATGTAAACATCGTGTACATATCAAGTGATGCTTTAAATATTTAAAGTGCTATAATGTGAAATATTTACAAGGCCATGTATAGAGCACTTAGTTATCAATGCTTTCCAATGTGTAAACTTGGCTACCAAGACTTTGTCAAAATAGAACAATAGTAAGTGATCATGCACAGAAAAAGTATCAATCAAGTCAAACAGTAAAAATCGACCCATGCAATATGGCACGAATGATATAATGTGGTGAGAACTAATAAAGGCATGAGTCGAATAGAAGTGTAGAGAAGTAAAAATAAAGAGCAAATGATTTACATTGCAAACAAAAGGGGGAATTTCATTATATTCATTCGGGGTAAAAATACATTCAATACATGGGCTTTTTTAAAGCCATTGTTTTCCTATGAATAACTACTCCAAAGTGAATAACCACTCCAAATTCCCCTACGGGAATAACTTCCTCAAAAAAAAACAATTAAATTATTTATTACTAAGCTAACAACTAATTTACTAAATGTAAACTTTAATTTCCAACAACCCCCCCTTAAAGTTTGCATAATAAAAAAAAAAATTCCCCCTTAAGGTTTACAACAGAAAAAAATGAAAACCAAAATTTTGTATCAGCATCAACTTAAACTCATTTGGCTAGGCAAATGTCTTAAGCATCAACCCAAACTCCTCATGTCTAGGTAAATGTTTGATTACCAACTCTTCATCAGCATTGATCCAAACTCCTCTTGTCTGGATAAATGTCTAGATTACCAACTCTGCATCAACATTGATCCAAACTCCTCATGTCTAGATAAATGTCTGGATTACCAACCAACTATGAATTGAAACTAACTCCATTATCCACAATAACACACCTACAAAATTATGGATCAAGACATAATCATCCACAGACCAACAAAACACTACATGGCCCATCTTGCTCCTAAAAGGACTCGAGATGAAACAAAATTTGCTTCTCATGCAAAATATCATCCCTAAGTGAGAAGCTAACTCAGGATGGCAGTTGTTCTCCTGCCTCCATTTCCTCCAACCTCCAATATGATCCCTATTTAATTCTTAGAGAACATATAAATCTTCATTTTCTTGATCATACAATGGCATATTACAATATATTTCTCCCTCTTCCTCAGTGGTGATTAAAGCATTATCTATTTTTAGCTTGCCATCAATAAGATCTCTAGCACATTGAATGCAATTTACTAAAATGTGTCCTCTTTGGTTATAATAGAAGCATTTGAATTTATTCTTTCCTATTGAAGCATTATTTTTCCCTGTGACAAAGTAAGTAGATTCAACAATAGTCGAGTGAGTTTTAGAGACTCTTTTATCTTCATCAATCAAATAAGATATCACATTTTCTAAGCTCAGGCTTGGATTCAATTTGCTTAAAGTAAACACAACATTGTCAAAACTTGAGGGCATGTACTATTTAATAAAATAGCTTTTTTATCATCATCATCAACTACACAATCTATTCCAACAAGTTGATTAAGAAGAGAATGAAATGTACTAATATGCTAAACAACACTATCACCCTCATTCATTTTCAAACCAAAAAGTTTTTGCTTCATTCCCATTTTAGCACTTGAAGCCTATGAACCAAATAAAGAATTAAGACTTTCCCATATTTGGTTTGAGGTTTTTGTCAAATCAATATGATGTAAATATGCATCAAATAATCCAAGACCAATAATTGTTGTAGCTTTACAATCTTTTGCTATCCATTTTAATATTCATCTACATCTTGTGGTTTTTTAATAGTTTCATTAACAATCTCCTAGAGATCTTTTTCTATTAAAAGCAGTTGCACTTTGACTTGGCATGCATGAAATTCATGACCCTCAAACTTCGAAATAAAATATGGTTTCTCCATTTTAAAATAAAATCAATCTAATCATTATCACTCAATTTTTATAGAATAATAGAGAGATCATAAATATCTAGAATCAATTGAAAATTTTAGTTTTTTTTTTTTAAATCTCATACAGTATCACCTCCTTACAAGTTGTTGGTTCACAATTGAAAAAATGCTTAGCAAAGACCAAAAAATAGATTTTGATCTATATGTTAAAAACCCCTTCAAACACCTTCTGCACAACAAGCCTCCATACACTCTTTAATCACAGGAACACATGAACCACTAATGCTCTAATACCAATGTAGCACAATAAAAATAAAGAGAAAATGATTTACATTGCAAACAAAAGGAGGAATTTCATTATATTCATTTGGGGTAAAAATACATTCAATACATGGGATTTTTTAAAGCCATTGTTTTCCTGTGAATAACCACTCCAAATTCCCTTACGGGAATAACTTCCTCAAAACTAACAATTAATTAATTTATTACTAACCTAACAGCTAATTTACTAAATGTAAACTTTAATTTCCAACATAAAAGTATATTTCTCAATATGCATTTCTAGAATTTGAAGCATTTTGAAAAATGCATAAATAGTCAAGCACGCAGTTGTTCCAAGTAAGTCGACCTGTAGGAGTCAATTTCATTTCTAATCATCATTCTTGTTTGTTTTAGCATTGACTCATTCACTTTGGCTACATATGTGTTTGTTGTGCAATGAATTTAGTTGCCACCTTATCTTTTGACTGTTGAGTCGAACATCTTAAGCTAAGAAGTGTCATTCTTAATACCATGTTTCTAGCCTTAGTTGTTGATTCCAGTGTATAAATAGAGGTTCTCTCAACCTCAATAGGGATGCATATTTTCTACATTCATGCTATGATTTTTTGAGTGATTGCAATCTAAATTTTTGAATTGTGTGAGATTTGAGAGTTGTGATAGGTATTTGAGAGTGAGATTTTAGTGAAAGTGAGAAGGGTTATTTTAGGGAAATTGCATACTAAATTGAGGGTCCAGGATAAGATAGGAATCCAATTCGATCAATTGGAGCATTGCATAAATAGGCACGTTGATTTCTACTCTCTTATTATTTTATGTTTGAAATGATTGTGTGTCATTGATTGTTTGAATTAGAGGATTATATCATCTATTTATAGGAAAATATTATTTTAATCTCAAGAGAATTGAAATGATCGCTTGTTGTACTTTGTGTTAAGATCTATTTTGCTTGAATTGTTTGTACATATTCCATATTAAGGAATAGGTGGATATAGAGGGATTAAATACTACATTGGGGACACAGCTTTCATAGCTAAATGTTTAAACTAATTGAGTCTTAAAGTACTATGATTGACTTAGTAGATGAGATAGTTAAACATAGAGCTAATAGGTTATTCTTGGGGTTAGGATAATCCAATGAAGGGGACAGCCTATGCATAGATTATTAATAGTCAATACAAATTGAACCAGGAAGGTGGGTGAAATAATTAACGTCCACTCGAGATACTAGGGGATAAATACTTTGGCAAAAGTAGTTTAAGTTGCCATTGTTTACACTGTTAGTTCACTGTGATCCAAATTCACATACTAGGTTGAGGAATGTCATATATGTAGGTTGTAGCCACTGTGTGATAGATCTAGATATGGAGGACATAACACCAAGCTCAAAAAAGGTCAACATTTATTATGAGGTTACCAAACCAATCTCTTTGTCGAAGGGTAGTGCCATCTATCAATTTGATATTTGTGCAGGGGACCACAATTAGTCCAAGGTTAGTGTAAAAGTGCTTGAGTGATGCTTCTCCCCATCAGTAGGCGACCAAGATTTGGATGGGGATTTCCAAGACTATTCATTCTTCTTTTTCTAGTAAGCTTTGTTGAGCCTTGTTTATGTATTGTGTATCCATTGTGATGGAAAGATTGTAAAAGTGAAATGATATCATGTTATCATGTACTATGTAATCATTACTTTGGAAAATTGTAATACTTTAATTTAATGCAATAAAAAAAATTTAAAAATATATTATTTCAAATGTGCATGCCATCTTTATAGTTTTGAAAGAAAAAAATTTATTGCTCTTAATGGATAGATGCTTAAACTATTTACCTAAGGTTAAAACTTAGGAAAGTTACTATGTAGAATAGTGGGCATGTTACATGTGGTATTAGAGCTACCAAGTTCAGCTCTAGAACCTATGTTCTTGCTATTTTTTCCCTTCCAACATTATGAATCTAATGTTTGGAAAATTCTTGTGCTAGGATGGTGTGTCTCAAGTTAACTGCAAGAAAGTCGGTGATAAAAAATGAGCGCTACCTACGGGCCAAGAAGGAAAAAGAAGCCCTTGTTCATATTATTGAGGGAACCAACTATGACAATGCCATTTGGCTAAGTGATACCGATGCAATCAGTCATTATCTATCATAGATTAGTCAAGAGAAAAGAAGGATGAGAGATGAAGCCAATTTTAACAATTTACCATCTGTCTCTCTCGCCAAATTAGACTCATTATCACTTTCTAGGGGTATTCCATCAAAATGTAGTGTCAGTCCAACATTGATATTTAGGAATCCTCGAGTAGTGCCTATGGATGAAGTAATTGCTATTGCCTATACTAATGAATTAGAGGGATATGTTTCCCAAAACTATGTATCAAAAGATAAGTCTGAAGGATACTATCCTTTTTGGGATAGAGAAGAGAAAAATATTAAGAGATGAGCAAAATTTTGAGTGGTATACCCCATTGAGCTATGTATCTAAGAGTTAATCCAAAGGATACTCTCCTCTTGACTATTTAAAGTCATTCTATGTAAAGAAAGGATATTGAAATCCTTGTGAATAAATGAAAGAATGTGTTTTTTTATCAAAATTTGTGTATGAGAACCTCAATGAAATTTATTTATGAATATTTTCTCTTTTAAAATGTTTCCTATGTATTTAGTAAACCATGATAGGATCTAATTTAAGATGAAACTCTAGGTATAACTATACTTAAGACAGTGGTTAGGACAAGAACTAATCTTGGAGGGAGCCAAGAGGTTGGACAAGGTATGGATAATTTCAAAGCCAAGTTGGATCAAATTCTAGAAATCATGAATGAAACTAATGCAAGGATAGGAAATCTTGAGCAAGAGGTGAGGGGAAAAGAAGGAGAGGAGGACGAAGAAGTCCCACACAATGAAGAAAATGAAGAAGTTCCCAACAATGAGGAGGAAGGAGAGGATTCTAGAGACCACACTAAATATGGAGATCAAGAAAGTGTTAGAACTCAATCATATTATGATGGAACCAAGAGAAAGTGTATGGAAACTAAATTATCTAGGGATATGAGAAAGATTACTCCTCCTAAATTCAAAGGAAGCACTAGCATGTGTGGGGAGCATTCCAATTAGCAGGAGAAGCCTCTAATTGGTAGATGGATAAGAAGATGGAACTTGAAATTAGTTCCTTAAAGCTGACTCAAAATGAGTTTGTTGAGATTTTTCGAAAGAGGTGGTTACCTCAACTCTTTTTCAATCAAAAGCTCATTGTTTTTCAGAATCTTAAGCAAGGAGAAATGTCAGTGAATGAATATTGGGATAATTTCACTCATCTTTTGAGGTATGTGCCAATGTACCAAAAGGATGAGCAATTTCAAACTAGAAAATTCATTATGAGACTTAATAGAAAAATAGGTGGAGAGGTGGATGTACATGGAACAACCACTATGGACCTAGTATATGAGAAGGAAATCAAGCAAGAGAAAAAGCTCAAAGCCATCTTGGTCTACTAGGAGAAGAAGAATCGAAAGAAGAATATAGGATCTCAATTTAAACAAGCTCCCAAGAAGTTTAATGAGGGGCATGAATTTCAAAAGCATGGGGAAAAAGGATCTCACAATAACTAGAATGAGTCAAGGAGGGATCATAAGCTGGAGGAAATGGTGGTAATACTAATAGGCCAACAAAAAGAAGAGGTCGAATGAAAGGATGCTATACATGTGGAGGGGACCATTTTACTAGTCAATGTCCTAACAAACCATCAAGTTCATAACCACATGGTAATTCACTTTCCCCAACAAGCTATGTTTGATCAGATGATCCATGTAGCAGTGGACAATCAGCAAGCTGAATACCAGACCACCCCAGTGGAAACTCCAAGTACTTTGTTTGGTTTACCTATTTCCATACTTAATGATACTCGAGCCACATAAATTTTTGTTTTACCTAGAGTATCTAATCAAATTTCTAGGAAATTTGGTTTTATGGAAAAATATTATGTTGTAGAATATGCAAACTAGGAAAGAGCAATGATGAACCAATGTTTATTTGAGGCGAGGATGAACTTCCAAGTTTCTCTATGGAAGTAAACTTGTACGTAGCACCCTTAGGATCCTATGACGTTATCTTAGGTATAAATTGGCTATGGAAAAATAGAGTTATTTAGTGGATTGACATGCTAAAATCGTAGAATGTCTAGATGATCTAGGTAATCCAGTATCTTTTCAAGGAACACCTAGAGAAGTGAAATTGCGACATATTTCAACTATGCAAATGCATAGGGAAAAAAAGGAAGGTTCCCAACTCTTTACAGTTAAAATGGATAAACTATAAGAATTCAAGGAAGTCACTCCTCGAGATAAAGTCATGTATGGTGATATACAAGATTCTCAAGAAGTTGAAGAAGGAGAAGTGGAGTCTTGAGAAATAGATATGGAGAAGTATCCAATCTTTCATAAATTTGTGGATGTTTTTCTAGAAGGGCTACCTGGACTACCTCTAAGGAGAGTTTTTTAATTTCTCCATTGATCTTGTACTAGGGTTGAAACCTTTATCTAAAGTACCCTATAGGATGACAAAAACATAATTAATGGAGCTAAAGGAATAGTTGGAAGAATTGTTATCCAAAGGATTAATAAGACCTAGTCTCTCACCCTGGGGAGAGTTGGTGATCTTCATGAAGAAGAAGGATGGTACCCTACGCTTGTGTATATGTTATCGAATGCTTAGCAAAGCAATGATAAAGAACAAATACCCATTTCCACGTATTGATGATATTTTCAATTAGATGCAAGGAGTGACAGTATTTTCAAAGATTGATCGACGATCCGATTATCACCAACTACTTAGATCATAGACAAAGATAGTTTAAAAACTGCTTTGAGGACTAGATACAGTCATTAAGAGTTCATAGTCCTCCCCTTTGGAATTATGAATGCACTAGCAGTATTCATGAACCTAATGAACAATGTATTTAGAGACTACTTGGATAGGTTTGTATTAGTATTCCTTGATGATATCTTAATCTATTCTGAGAATGAAGAGGAGCATTGTAAACATTTAGAGATAGTTCTCCAATGGTTAAGAGAGCACAAGCTATATGGAAAAATCTCTAAGTGTACATTCTTTCAAAAGGAGGTACAGTACCTAGGTCACATAATTTTGGAAAAAAGGATTGCAGTGGATCCAACTAAGTTAAAGATGGTGTTTGAGTGGCTAGTGCCCAAAAGTGTACTAGAAGTTAGAAGTTTTATGGGTTTAGTTGGTTACTATAGGAAGTTTGTTGCAAACTTTTCTAAGATAGCTTATCCTATTACTTCATTACAAAGGAAAGGTAAGAAGTATGAGTGGTCAAAAAAATGTCAAGCAACATTTGACCTACTAAAGGAGAAGTTGACTACCGCACCAATATTGAAGATACCTGATCTAGAAGGAAACTTTACTATCATAATAGATGCATCAAGCGAAGGATTAGGTTGAGTTTTGATGCAAGAAGGGAAAGTCATCGCTTATCAATCAAGAAAGTTGAAGCCTTATGAACAAAATTATGCATCACATAATTTGGAGTTAGTAGCAGTTCATGCATTACAAATTTGGAGACATTATTTGATGGGGAAGCCTTTTGAGTTAAAGATCAATCATCACAATTTGAAGTATTTATTTACTCAACCCAATCTAAATGCACAACAAATAAGGTGGTTGGAGTTGATATCAAATTATGAATTCAACATCAACTACATCAAGGGAAAAGAGAATCAAGCTACTGATGGCCTAAGTTGTCAAAGGCATATTGCCTCAATGGTAATAATTCAAACTGACTTTAAAGGACAAATTTTGAAAAAATCCATGGATGATGAATTCTACAAGAAAGTTAAGCAAGCACTCATGGATAATCCACAAGATGCAAGATATGAAGGTTATCACTTTGAATCAAATGGATTACTAAGGTTTAAAGGTAGAGTATATATACTTAATTCAGAGGAGTTAAGGAACCTGGTGTGGAAAGAAGTTCACAAAGCACCTATAGAGAAGGTGGATTCTCTACTCATGAGTCTCTTTATTCTCAAGAGATTCCCAAGGGGAAAACTGCCCTAAACTACCTCAAGGAACAATGCGAGAGTTCTAGAATTGGAAAGAGCAGGTCACAAAGGTTTTCTAGACAAACTGACGAGCTCTTGGCCAAAGGACAACAATGCGGAATACAGGTGACACTGTGATGCACTGGCGTCCCAAAGGTGCACTAGCGTCTCGTACGGACCAAAAAGCAAGTTTGTCACAAAAAACAACAAAGTGACTATTAGAGATCTAATTATTGAGAACTTCCAGAGTACAGGAAAATAACATAATGTAATAGAACTAAAATAAAGTGAAGTATAGATGATATAGATAAAGAGAAGAAAGAAAGAGGATTCTCACAACAATCCAAGTAATGAAGCCTCTAACACGTGAATATCTTCAATACCTACATGTGTAAGATCTGGGGAAATTTTTGGGGTTGTATAGGGGTTTTCCTTAGTCAAACCCCCGTTTTGGTCTTTCCACCTCCACAGACAACCATAAAGAAATAGAGTAGAATATATGATAAAGAAAGTAGAAAGCAAGATTGCAATTAACACTACAAAACAATACTATGTTTCTCTATCAAATCACAAAGGAGAGGAGTGAAGCGTCACCACCTCCACCCAAAAGCTCACTAGCCAATGGAGGGAGAATGCAAGGTATGGACTTGGAAAATTCACCACAACTACAGTGGTGATGAAGGGAGGTCTCAAAAGACTCCAAGCCCTCAAATTCTATGGCTACCTCGCACTTGAAATGTGGACTTGATGGAGTGTCAATACTGTTGCAATGCTCACAATGAAATCCTAGAATGTTGCTTGAGAGAGAAGAAGATGAGTGAATTGCTCTAAAGATGTGAGAAGAGATGGAATCAATGAATAAATAATGTTTTTGAAGGTGGGGTGAGAATAATTTGTCATTTTTGGGTTGGTTGGTTGAAGACGCATGTTAGTATTCAACCCCAATTGGGTGTGTAATGTCTCTACCAACTTCAAACGTAGGAATCCGTCAGGGACAGCAGCGCACCACACAAACGTCTACACGCCATGCATTCATCCCCGACAAATATTCTATCACCGACACACAGGAAAAATGCCAAGTGGAAAAAAGGTAGGTGGGTGATGTGGAATTTCACCTTTGGATTTGATTTTCTAAGGTGAGGGTATGTGAAAGGGGAATTTGTACAAGGTGTGCAATTTTTTTTCCTATACATTTTTCCCCCACTTTAGCAAGCATGAATATCAATGAGTGTTCAGTAAAGTAGATCGAAGGGTTAGAAATGTATACCTAAATTTTCAAGGAAGAAAATTGTGATCTGGAGAGCTTGAAAGCGCAGGGTAGGAAAACAACTCCACAAGTACTCTCCTTAGGGAGTTTTGAACAAAAGGACTCCATAGATTCATAGAACTATGAAGTTGCACAAAGTACATTGAAGGCCCTGAGACCAACGATGGACAAATCCCACAAGATGAAAGCGTCTCACAGGCCTACAAACCTACAAGAAGGCAACCCCCAAGTTCTCTCTCATGAAGGAAGCCCAGTAAAGTAAGCATCTTACAGACCCACAAACTTGCAAGAAGGCAACCCCCAAGTTCTCTCTCATGAAGCCCAAATGTAAGGGGACTTCGTAGAGTCAAACTGGAAAGCAACTTCACAGGTGCACCTACAAAGCAACATGTTAATCTGCAGATAGAACATGTTAGAAAATAAAGCAGCCACACAGGAAAACAAGTAGACAGTTGACAAGTTGGAAGGATTTCAAAGGGGTCCCTTGAGAACCCTTCAAAGGAAAAGAGGTTCACTCAAGGGATGCATTGTTTTAAAGTGTAAAAGAGATGTTTTTTTCTTAAATCAATTCATCATCAAGGAATCCTTCTAGAAGATGTTCACTTCATCAAGGAATTAAAAAGGAATAAAATACCCCTTTGCGAGGGGAAGGTTGAGGCTTCTCCTATGGGAAAAAGTTGCTCCCACCTCAAAGGAAATTTCTCAAGTTCTTTCTTTGCAAACCCATGATGAAGGAAACACATTCCATTAGGGGTCCAAGTTGAGAATGTGATCTTTGAAAAAGCTTGCAAGGATTTTCAAGAAAAGATTCGTTGGAAATGAATGTGTTTTCTAAAAATCAAAACATTGTGAAAGTGACATTTTCACACATACAAGGGACAACCCAAGCATAGAAAGATAAGAGAGTGAAATAGAAGTAGCAACATAACAAACAAGAGACATAGGGGTGATCTGATATTTTGAGGTCAGAGCTGCTCATATATATATATACATATATATATATGTATATATATATATACATATACATATATATATATATATGTATATGTATATGTATATACATATATATATGTATATATATATATACATATACATATATATATATATACATATACATATATATATATATACATATACATATATATGAATTGTCATAACCCCCTACTATATCAAACCATGTGAAGAATTCATGAGAAGACCAATTAAAAAAATAAGAAATTGGGTCAACATGGGAGGGAAGCCTAAATGGCCCTCACACTTTGCATCATCTCCAATTTGCTGAAAATCAAAGTATATAACAAAGGAAGAATGATGATACAAATAGAGGAAGTTTTATGACACAAAATCACTATTGTATCCAAGCACCAACAAAGGTGACAAGGGTCATCCAGGAACACATAACACAAGCACGGGGGAACATATCACAACAAACACACACCTAATCTAAAGATAAAGAAGAGGCCTCCCCCTAACACTCATCAACCAATAGGTCATTCATTTTCCAATCTAGATCATTATAAGGGGAAGGCAGATGAGCTTGCAGTGGTGGAATATTAAGGGGAGGTGCTTCCGACCCTCCTGCAACAAGGGATAAGGAAGAAGGCCTTGCAAGGTCTTCTGTGCTCGGCTCTTGGGGAGCTATGGTCAGTGATTTCATGAAGATTGTCGACAAGGTCGAAACTTCATCGAGAGAGTTAAACATGCACTTTCAAAGAGTGTCATGTCATACCTCAATGGATGGGGAGGATGACGCTCAAGACTCGTCGCTTGGCTCACCATGTGACTCGGGAGTGGTGACAAATTCAGGGGAAGCCATAACTTATTTTGTCACTAGTACGGAACAAACTAGTGCAAGACCACCTTTGGAGAAGGTGGGCTCCTCTTACACCCTCCAATTATAGAAGGGCCAACCTTTGCTTTCTACTTTTTCGAGGGATGTGAACTCCCCATAGATGAGGCAAGAAGTGCAGAGGAGGAGGAGAAAATTATGACGTACACCACTGAGGTATTCAACATGTCCACGGGTTTAGGGAATGGAGGGATGTCCGGGAGGGACATCAATAGGGGCGGCTCAACCAAAGGAGTGATAAACACCTGCACCTTTTTAGGGTCAGGTACACTCACACTCATAGGGGGAGTTGGCAATAGAATTGAATTCAATTGAATGGAAGTAGAGGGGAGGAGAGAGGAGGATGCATTGGGAGGCCTTGAAATAGGGGCAATAATCTCTTCCTTTTTTCTACAAAGCAGCATGCCCAACCACTAGAGCCTTTCACCAGTGCTTGCATTCACACACAAGGAAATTTCTACAACTCTTTGAGCTAGAGGTTGGGAGCTGCGAAGGAACAAAAAGCTCCTACTCAGCCATGGGGGTGTCCACAGTCATTTTTAGCTGAGGGACAAACTCCTAAATGGGAGCAGGGGGAAGAGGTTGAGAAACAATGGGGGGAGTTGGCTCTAGCACCTCGACAACGGGCCTCTTCCCATTCACTACTTTAGGATCAGGAGCGATGGGAGGCCGTAGAGGCCAAGGCATAGAGGATTCCCCATGGGGACCCTTCCTTCTACTAAATAGGTAAGTCCAAGGTCCAGGAGGCATGGTAGGAAGGTTTGATATCCTAATCTTACATTTGCGCCAAGCATGCACCATTAAACTTCTCATGTAAAAGCCAAGAGTATTCATCCAAAACTCTTCTTCATAAAGGGGAGCGAAAGAGGCATTTTGAGAACGGGCAGGCCTCTCCTTTCCCTTTTGAGAAGAGGAGGCAGCTTGTTGTGCAACTAGAAGGGTCAATTTTGGTTGTCCTTTGGCCCCAGTCTTATACTTCACATAGTTTCGATAAAGTGAGTTCATTCTTGGGGAAGCAAACCAATCGGGGTGGGCCAAAAATGATCCAATGAGTAACCCCCATGGGACACCAACAACTAGTATTTAGTGTCATTCATGATGCACAACACCTTCATGGGAGAATTTAATATATTTATGAATGATGGAAGCGATTTCGTTCATGGAAGCAAGCCAAGGTATGCCTAACTTCACCCTGAACAAATCAGATTCTGGGATAACATCAAAAGTTGTGTTCATAGCCCTAGGTCCAACTAGGATGGAAAGAGTTATTGAGCCATATGGCTTGAGAGTGAGGCCATTTTGCGTATGGATGGTAGATTTTGTTTCTTCATACTCCTCCCTTTGTAATGAATTCAGCCACAATGTTTCCTCGATAATGACATTCACCGACTCGTAGGGTCAACTAAGACCCCTATCACAATATTCCCATTGAGACAAGCGAGAATGTAGAGGGGAGAGGGCTTGTTATTCATAGGCATATCCTGTGAGGTGAATGTCACATCTGATGAACTATTCGCAGGTTGTGGGGAAGGAGTAATCATGATCATGTTAACATACTCCAAGGGTTGAGTGGTAGAATGAGAGGGATCAATAATTAAGTCAGCAGAATGAGATGAGAATTGGTATATGTATATTTGCAACTCACTATTTTCTTTCACCACTGATTTACTCACATTTTTTTACTCCCATTGAGACAAGTAGTACTATCCTTGATGTGGTCTTGTATCTCATGATGCAGATAAATACAATATTCAGTATCATGTTCGTTGACTCGATGGTACTAACAAAAGGCATTTTCATCATACCAATTAGGGTAAGGTTCCTTAAGAGGTTGAGGGTTCTCCAAGGTTATGATTTTATCCTTCAACAACTTCTACAAGATGGAAGAATAAGATTTCGTTAACTTTGTGAACTTTCTATTGCATTTGAGGTCGTTATCATTCGTTGCAGTCACTACATTCGCAATAGCCTTACCTTTTCCTAAGATTGATACTAGACTTCCCTTCTGAATGGAAGCACGAGGAGGATCCCCTGAACTAAACTATCGTCTGCTAATATTCCCATAATGTTACACAAATGCGCAAAAGAAGGTATTTCATAAGGGAAAACTTTTCCTGCCAAGGTCTTTACAAATTACCTATGAATACCTTCTACACATCAGAATCAGGCAGTGGGTATGAGATCTATGAAAATATAACTTGATACCACACTATGAAATTAGGTATCTTCTCATTATCCCCTTGCTTGCATCAAACGAGATCTAAGAAGGTCATCTTCAGTCCGATGTTGGCTTGGAACTATCAAAGAAACTGATTTACAAGTTGATCAAATGAGAAAATAGAATTGTCAAGGAATAGTACCACTCGAGCGTTGTATCCTTATGAGATCGAGAGAATAATTTTTCCATCAACGCATAGTGATGGAAGAAGTTTGTACACATGGCATTAAAGGTGGACGCATGCGTTTGTGGGTCCCCTTTTCCATCATATTTCTCAAATTTGGGAATCTCCATTCCTTGTGGGAAGGGAGTACTTAGGATTATTACCGACAATGAGCTATGTTAGAAAAAACGTTGAAATATAGACTAGGCCGAGGCCTGGGAGAGACTCATCAGCTAGTTTTATATACAACCCATATTCTGAAGTAGGGCATTCAAAATAGGGTCAGTAGATGACTTTACCTGTGGAGCCTCTAGAACCACCACCACTAGAACCACCTCTAAAGTTGTCGTTGTGACCTCCATCGAAGGCCTCACCACCGGTAAGACCTCCACTACCAAAGCCACCTCCATGGCCTCCACCAAAGTGACCTCTGCCAGCTCCACCTCTACTACTAGAACCACCACCACTTATTCCACTAGAGCCTCCACCATCAGGGGCAATAAGAGAGGTGAAACTAAACCCGAGGGGTACTTTACTCAGCTTGAGAGTGCAAGGCCCTTGAGAAGCAGAAGAAACATTAATCGAGGGCCCTATTTCGGCCATCCACATAGACATAGTGGGTTTTGAAATGCATATTTGTCTTTCATAGGAATCAAGCACTTCTCCTCAAGTGGTATCTAATCTAGGCCTATACGAAGGGACATAGGCTTCAGTTAGATCAGTAAGGCCAAGTAGAAATTCTATGCTTGTTTGATCTTTTCCTATTAAATTTCTCTCCTCGCTTACAATCCTAGCGGCTCTCGCCATATTTGGCGCTTTCACTAAATGGTCTACAAGGTCTAGTAATCTATTATCTAGTGCCATACGGTTTTATGTGGGAATACACACAACATCATCTTCATCTACAGATGAAGTCGTAGGGAATGCTGGAGGGGTAGGAATATGAGTGGTCTCTTCCATGAAACCCATCTCATCAACATAATTTGTAGGAAAACTAGTGGTAAACTCACTGGTTAAACCAGTGGAAAAATTGGGGGTGAAACTAGAAGTGACCTTCATCTTCTCCATCGGTAGGTGTCATACACTTCTCCTAACAATGTACCCTAAAGTTGTAGACTAGGTTGTGATGCTCATAAACCTTCATAATGCTCAGGATTACAAAAATCACAAGGTACAAGGGAAAAGTCTCAACACAAACAAATGGGCAGATGCTTTTCACGTCAGGTTCACCAAAAATGTAAGAGAGGGGGACCAACCATGTCAAGGCTCCAAGTCACGGAGAGCTGAGAGCGAAGGGTTTCCCTAACTCACCTCACTCTAAAGGATGTCTTGGGGTGAGGATCAAGAATGAAGAGCACTATGTATTACTTTTATCACTCTATAGATCTGAACTTTAGGTTTAGGCTAAGCAAGTTGGTTTTTAGAGTTTGTACTACACCTCAGACAACTCTCTACCCAAGGACGGTAGCATGGTTCTGGGACGACAGTGTGGCATGTTGGCATCTCTCTGGTGCATTGGCATTTGTACGGCCAAAAAACATAAAGTATAGTAAAAACTACGTAAAAACTTATTGACAACCTATCTAGTTGATTTTAATGAAGTAAACATAATAATGAAGTATGAGAAATAGAGATGGAAATGATAAAGCAAGTAGATAAAAGCTAGGGTGATGAAGATGATTTCACAAAAGGGCTTGTTTTCTAGCTAGCTCCATGCACACATCAACCTACATATAAGAAAGAGGGAAAATTGTTGGGGCTGTATAGGTGCCTGCCTTAGTCAGACCCTCATTTTGGTGTTTCCACCTCCATGGACGGCCAAAAAGCAATAGAGTATAATATGTGATAAACAAAGTAGAAAGAAAGATTACAATGGACACTACAATACAATACTATGCTACTCTATCAAATCGCAAAGGAGAGGAATGAAGTGTTACCACCTCCACCCAAAAGCTCACTAGCCAATGAAGGGAGAATACAAGGTATGGACTTGGAAAAGTGACCATAGCCATAGTGGTGATGAAGGGAAATCTTGCAAGACTCCAAGCCCACAACTTTTATGGTTGCCTCACACTTGCAATGTGAAGTTGATGGAGTGTCAATGTTGTTGCAATGCTCACAATGAAATGCTAGAATGCTACTTGAGAGAGTGAAGAAGCTAAGTGAATTGCTCCAAAGATGTAAGAAGAGATGGAATGAATGAATGAATAATGTTTTTGAAGGTGGGGTGATAAGAATCTATTTTTTTGGTTCGATTGGTCGAAGAGGGACGTTACATTTTGACCCCAATCGAGTGAGATGTAATGCCTTTGCCAACTGCAAATGTATGAATCCGTCAGGGATGGTAGTGTGTTGCACAGACGTTTATGCGTCACACATTTGTCCCTAACAAATATTCTCTCACCGACACACAAAACAAATGCCAAGTGGACAAAAGACAGGTGGGTGATGTGGAATTTCGCCTTTGGATTTGATTTTCTAAGGTGAGGGTATGTGAAAGGGGAATTTGTACAAGGAGTGCAAATTCTCTCCTATACAAAACCATACTCTGGACATCCTGGTGTGACAAATATGTTGGAAAATGTGAAGTTTCTATATTTTTGGAAAGGTATGAAGGGGGATGCTGCAAGATTTGTTGCAAGATGCTTAGAGTTTCAAAGAGTAAAAGCATAACATCATCACCCTGCAAGACTTTTATATCCTCATGATATACCCGAAAGCAAGGGAAAATCATTAGCATGGACTTTGTGCAAGGTTTACCTATGCCAAGGAATAAGCATAATGCCATTCTAGCGGTGGTGAATAAGTTAACTAAGTTGATGCATTTTATACTAGGAAATATAACTAATGGTGCTCCTATCATAGCTCAAAATTTTATTCAAGAGGTGTTTAGATTGCATGGGATTCTTGAGAAGATCATTTTGGTTAGGGATGCTCGTGTAACATCTAGGTTTTGGAAAACCTTGTTCTCATCACTTGGGACTAAGTTGAATGTAAGTTCAGCCTATCATCAAGAGACAGATGGATAAACTAAGAGATTTAACCAAGTGCTTGAAGATCTACTAAGGATGTATTGCATGGATCAACAATACAAGTGGGAAGATTATCTACCATTAGTGGAATATGCATATAATAATTCTTATCATTCAACAATAAAGATGGCTCCATTTGAAGCATTGTATGGTAGAAAATGTCAAACTCCTATAAGTTGGGATAAGCTAGAGGATAGGATAAGTCTTGGGCCAGAGATGTTATTAGAAATGGAGGAGCAAGTACTGATTATTAAGCAAAGGTAGTTGAATCCTAATAGGAAAAAAAGCTATACAGATTCTAAGCGGGTTCCTAGAAATTTTGTAGTTGGGGAAAAGGTGTTGTTAAGGGTTAAACCTTAAAAGAGTTCCATCAAGTTTGGAAAGTCTTCCAAACTAGCTCCACACTACATAGGTCCTTTCAAGGTACTTGAGGAAATAAGCCCAGTTGCTTACTGAATTGTGTTGCCACCAGTGCTTGCCATGATGAACAATGCCTTTCACATCTCATACCTTAAAAAGTATATACCAGGGGATAACCATGTTATTGATTGGAATGCTTTGTAGGTATAGGATTCAGGAATGGTAAAAATCGATCCTCTCAAGGTGCTCATAACATGTAATCTTCACTTGCATAACATAGAGGTTCTACAATGCAAGGTCCAGTGGGACCAGTATGCAGAAGAATCTACTACTTGGGAGGACTATGCTAAAATCAAGCAAAAGTTTCCTCATGTTTTACATGCTTTTGAGAGTTCTTGAAAAAAAATTTGATATGTTTTGCTTATAGTTTATTTTTGTGTCTAATACTTAAAATCACCAAGGACGATGATTCACAAGGGGGGGATATGTTACACCTCATTGTGCTACTACTTATTTACTTTTGCCTAGTTGGGTGAAAATGCTTGAAATGGGTGTATTTATGCTTATGTGTTTTGGAAATATGAAGAATAAATGTTAATTCAATTTGATGTTATGAAATTATTCTGATTGTGAAAATATATGATACAAATGAATGTATAGTTTTCAACTAACTACTCTTGCAAAGTGTAAAGTTAGATGCAAGAAAAGCATCAAGCCTCCTAACGAGAGGGGAAGTATCACTCAAGGAGAAGAACTTGGTTTGGTAACCTTTGAAAAAAGACCTAAATTGAGCTTTCACACACACACACACACACTTCTAGTTTGGTCAAGTTGAGAAAATAGATGGGGAATAGTAAATTATCTTTAGTCTTGCTTGTGTTTATATTTGTGAATGTTCTTGCTTATGAGTCTAAGTATTGAGTCTCTTTGATATATGTGAGTTCTTCTTTATGTGTTTATATTTGATCGATGGAATATATATGCATAATATGTATATATGTGTATATGCATGTGTCAACAAAAAAACTCATACACATGAGCAAATACATGCATAAGAATACATAGATTGACATATCTATGCATGCTCATGTATGAATTACCCATATGCATGGGAATGTCATTCAGACAAGGAGACATATACATGCATATATATACATACCATGTATATATGTTGGTCAATATGACTATGAATACATATGCTTAAATATAAGGTGTGATATATATGTGTGTATATATATATATATATATATCATTATGTATGTTTGATAATGATAATGTTGGATTACTTAACCAACGCACAACATTTAAAGTATATTCTATGCTAAGTAATGCATACAACATAGTAACAAAGGGTTTAGTGCTACGTAAACAACACGTATATATTATCAAGTGATGCTATAAAAAAATTAAGTGCTATAATGTGAAATATTCACAACACCATGTATAAAGAGCTTAGTTATCAATGCTTTCCAATGTGTGAACTTGGATGCTAAGAATTTTTCAAAACAAAACAATAGTAAGTGATCATACACAAAAAAAAGTGTTGATCAAGTCAAACAGTAAACATCAACCCATGTAATATGGTGTAAATGATATGATGTGGCACCAACTAATAAAGGAATGAATTGAATAGAAGTCTATTTCTCAATATGAATTTTCAGAATGTGACACATTTTGAAAATGTAGAAATAGTCAAGCATGTAGCTATGCCAAGTAAGTTGACCTATAGGAGGCAATTGCCTTGCATTTATGATCATCATTCTTGTTGTCTATTTTAGCATCGACTCATTCACTTTTCCTGCATATGTGTTTGTTGTGCAATGAATTTAGTTGCCACCTTTTCTTTTGACTACTAAGTTGAACCTCTTGAGCTGAGAAGTGTCATTCTTAATGCCCTGTTTCTAGCCTTAGTTGTTTATTCTATTATTATAAATAGAGGTGCTCTCAACCTCAATAGGGACACATATTTTCTGCATTCATGCTGTGATTTTTTGAATGATTGTAATTTGAATTTCTGAGTTGTGAGAGGTATTTGAGAGTGAGATTTTGGTAAAAGTGAGAAGGGTTATTTTGGGGAAATTGCATACTAAATTGAGGGAAGGCTAAGATAGGAATCCAGTTCAATCAATTGGAGCATTGCATAAACAAGCATGTTGATTTCTAATCTCTTATTATTTTATGTTTGAAATGATTGTGTGTCATTGATTGTTTGAATTAAGGATTATATCATCTATTTATAGGAAAATATTATTTTAATCTTAAGAGAATTGAAAAGATTGCTTATTGTACTTTGTGTTAAGATCTATTTTGCTTGAAGTGTTTGTACATATTCCATATTAAGGAATAGGTGGATATAGAGGGATTAAATACTATATTGGGGACATAGCTTTCATAGCTAAATGTTTAAACTAGTTGATTCTTAAAGTACTATGATTTACTTAGTAGATGAGATAGTTAAACATAGAGGTAATAGGTTATTCTTGGGGTTAGGATAATCCAATGAAGGGGATAGCCTATGCATAGATTATGAATAGTTAATACAAATTGAGCTAGGAAGGTGGGTGAAACAATTAACATCCACTTGAGATATTGGGGGATACATACTTTGGGGCCAAAGTAGTGTAAGTTGCCATTGTTTACACTATCAGTTCACTGTGATCCAAATTTACATACAAGGTTGAGGAATGCCATATATGTAGGTTGTAGCCACTATGTGACAAATGTAAATATGTAGGACACAACAACAAGCTTAGAAAAGGTCAACATTTATTATGAGGTTACCAAAATAATCTATTCTTCAAAGGGTAGGGAAATCTATCAGTTTGATAGTTGTGCAGGAGACCACAGTTAGTCCAAGGTTGGTGGAAAAGTGCTTGAGTGATGCTTTTCCTCATTACTAGGTGACCAAGATATGGATGGGGATTTTTAGGACTATTCATTCTTCTTTTGCGAGTAAGCTTCGCTAAGCCTCATTTATGTATTTTGTATCCATTATGATGGAAAGATTGTAAAAGTGAAATGATATCATGTACTATGTAATCATTACTTTGGAAAATTGTAATACTTTGATTTAATGCAATGAATTTTTTTGAAAAAGATATTATTTCAAATGTGCATGCCATCTTTATAGTTTTGAAAGAAATTTTTTTATTACTCTTAATGGATAGATGCTTAAACTATTTACTTGAGGTTAAAACTTAGGAAAGTTACTGGTAGAACAGTGGGCATGTTACACTATTATCTTTCCATACTCTCTTATAGAAGGTTATATTTTTTTTGTAGGTGATTCTAGGATGTGAGCTAATTTTCAATTCCTACATGGTATTAGAGCTTCAGATTTGTAAACTCCTTAGATCTTAAGGTAATTTTGTGCACGAGCTATTGCTAGATTGAAGATCTTGATGAATCTAGTAAAGTTGAGTATGCTCTTCTCTTGCATCATATGATGGCCTAGAGAATTAGAAAAACTTGAAATAAACTCTAGATTTGGGGGTTTCCTCTTTGTGGGTTTCTAACATAGATTAATTTTGAAGCTTTTTGGTGCAAACTAAGCTCACCATTGAGTTTAAGGAGTCCAATAAAGTTAGTTTTTCTTTTTGCTTTGTCCAAATTGGACTTGTAAGGTCAGATCTACAATGGTTTTGAAGTTGGATGTTGATTGCTAGATCTGGGAGGTAGTTGTTATACTAGAGCATTTTGGGCCAAAACAAAACTTGTCATCATGTCTAGAAGGCACAAAAACCCTAAGATTGGTTGTCAAACCATCAAAAGTGGAGACTTTTTCCCTTGGCCCTCAAAGGTTTTTCTACCCACATCACCATTTTTGTCCATACTTTATGGATCCATACAAATCTATATGGTTTATGGGTGTCATCTACAGGTCACAATCACAAGTCAACAAAAAAGGGAGTATTTGTTCTAGGTCCGCATGCATATTCTACATAAGTGTACAATTTGCATAATCCTCTATGTGACCTGTCAAATTAAGTATGATGACAAAGTTGGTAAATTTGTTTTTTTAAATATTTTAAAAAATTGTTTAGTGCTCGTGGTTTTGCTTAAATCACTCTAGCGCTTGGGGCTTTATGCCCAGCGGGCACCCTGCCTACCACCACTCGAGGAGTGGCTCAGTTTCACACATTGTCAAAGTGCCATCCTACCATTGTTGCTTGGTAGTAATGGTTTTTTATTTTTTGTAGCACCCATGTATGGTCACATTGATGAATGTGAGCCAACCCTTAGGGGGATTACTTTTTTCCCCTAAGGCCCTAATTGGGTGGATTTTTTCCAGGGGCCATATATTTTGATCCAGGAGTTTATTTTTCAAAAATGAGATATTGTTGAAAAACTAGTAGTAGTGAAAACCATTTCTTTTTAGATTTTATTGTAGGTACATTTTATTGTTGTTTGAAGTTAGATATCCCGTTTGGATCTCTGAGATCATAAATTTTTCCTTGTTTATCCATTTTTTGTGATTCCAAAGACATTTTAAAGGTACTCATGAGCTCTTTAGTACTATTTATAAATTTTTTTCTAGATTCAGTTTCATATATATTTTATTCATTATTTGAAAATTTTATATTGTGAATGATTACTTGGACATCCTAACACCTGAGAGGTTCTATCTTTTTTGGGGGATTAATTTTTAGTATTGATTCAGATTTGGGAAGTTTCATATCATATTTTTGTAGTATATTATCTATTTTGGTCTCTTGGTGCTTATTGCTCTCATGGTTGAACCATGTTCATTTGAGGTACTCACTCATAATTATCACACATGAAAAGTAAGAATGGATCGGTTGATTTGGTCTAAGGGTTTGTGGTATACTTTGGGTGATCATCAACCAAAATTCAATATGGAGTATGAGAGATTTTCTCATAGGAACAAATGTGATGAAACTATGGGTTTGATTATATTACATATTTTTCAAACCCTATTCTTCCATATCAAGGAGTGCACTATACCATGACAAGTATGGGATAAGTACAAATAATTGTTTGGTTCAGTTAGTGATGTTTGTGCTTTGTAATTAGAGGTAGAATTGACATCTCTTTTCACTAATTCATTTCCTAAAATTAAGGACTATTTGTTTAATTTCAAATCCTTAAGATCTCAATTGGTTGGATATGGGAAAGATAAATTTGATAAGGAATGTATATTCTTGATTTTATCCAAGTTGAAGGGGTCATTTGATTTCTTTTCTTCTTCATTTTATTCCACCATGGATGGCCTAGGCGAATCTTTTAACATGCCTTCTTTTGAGACATTTTGTGATTGATCAACTAGAGAGCAAGCAAAGCTTATCAATTTAATGTACTTTCTCAAAATCAGGCTTTGTTAGCACAATCACCTAAAGGAAAAGGTAAGATGAAATATAAGACTAAGACATAATCTAATGAGACTCCCACTTCTTCCAAAGAGGATAAACCTAAGAAGAAGAAACCCAAATGTGCATATTGCAATAATCAAGGCATGGTGAACATAATTGTTATAAGAAACAATTCAAAGAAATGAGGCAACTTCTTCAGAAGCATAACATTTTCTTGCCTTTCAAGTCTTCTAGTTCATCTTATTCTTCTTCATAACCCTCATAATCCACACATTTAGGATCATTGGGTTTTGCTAATGGAAATAATAAGATGAAAGGTAAATACCTTGTTGTGACTATAGTTGATGAATCTGTTGGATGGATTCTTGATGGTGAAGCTTCCAATCATATGACATGCTCACTAGATCAATTCTTGTCATTTGAGCCTTCCCATACAACTAATATATTGATGGACAATAGTACCTACATGATTATTTATGCTAAAGGAGATGTTGACACAGGTAATGAGAGCTCTAATGATGTCTTGTATATTCTTGAGCTTTCCAACAATCTTCTTTATATATATCAAATTACACATAACAATGTGTAGGGAAGACTATCGAGTTTACTCTAGGTTTAGTATTAATTTTAGATTTGAATAGTAAACAACTTGTATCTGGTAAGGCTAATCATTATTCAAGTCTTTATGTCTTTTATTTTGCTTCTACTCTTAATAAACTTCATCCTAGGGTTTTTACTCATGTATCAAGTGTTTATAGTTCTCTAGAGGGTCAGTTTGGTCACTTGAACCTTTGTGTTAAGGTTCCTCTTGCTTCTTCAAATTTTAGTGATGTCATACCTTCTAGTACATTAGTTCAATAAGATGATCTTGGTGTTTCACATTTGGCTTTGTGGGATGGTTACTTGACAGGTATATGTGATTTGTTTTGTCATTCTCATATTACAAATCTGGAGGACACATTTGAGGGGGTCTCTCTCCTCTTTGATGACATTTGCACCACAACTGTTGTCTCATCAACATTGTCTTTGGAGATTTCTCCTGAGTGTCCACATAGTATTGATTTGTTCTCTTTTTGGATAACACCTAATTTTGTTGAGACACACTCTAGCATGAAGACACTTGATCCATTTTTAAAGACACTTAAATTGTTAGTGTCTACCTAGTTAGCTAATCACCTATCCAAAATTGACATATATGCACCTAGCTTGAGTTTACTTAGGCTTCTTTTGCTTTTCGTCTCATTTCATAGCATTGAGACATGTGTCCTCATGACTTGAGACACCTATTGACACTTGCTCACCCACTTGTCAAGTGAGCTCACAAGTGTCCCACCTATAGAGGGGTAGTTATTAGTTCAGTCCTATCTTCCTAACTTCTCATCCTTGCTTATATACGAAAGGCTTGATGATTGTATTTACAATCTCCATTTCATATTTGATAGTTATACTATTGTGCATATTTTATTCACTTGTGTAAGTTGTTGCATGCTCTCCTTGATCTTGGCATTCTCCAACATGGTATCAAAGCCATGAGAGCATGCTTCTTCTCATATCAAGGTGACTCCCACACATATCCCTATCAATGGAGCACAATAGAGCCAAACAAATAGTACCTTCATGTTTAGAAGGCTTGGGAAAAAAAAAACCTTTTGTGTTGTCAATTACAGTAATTTTCATTTTTTGCACTTTTTTGGGCCATTTTGGCTTGTTAGCACTCTTGTAGGAATCTTGGCCAATTTGGCATGTTGCATGTATCTTAGCCTATTTTCAAGTTTTTGTGGCTTCATTTCAGTGGCTCTAACATTGGTTCATGACATATGTCTAAGGATTTTTCAAACATCTACGTATATCTCTGCATTGAGGAAATTTTGTGAGATTATTGCAACTTGGTTTTGGTCTATCCACACTATCGTCACTCCAGACCATATCCTTTAGGTTTTCACAACTTGATTTTGGTGATTTTTCTAGTGACTCGCTATTTCAAACCCCTCAACTTGTAGATTCTTAATACTATGGTTAAGAGACTCAAAACACTAGAGAAGGAAAGGAAATACTCCTCCATGCAGCCTGAGCATTCTAAGCGACATATTTACCACACCCTCTACAGTTTGGGTGGCTTGAAGGACACACAAAGATCATTTTCTTGTGTTGTCTTCTCTTTCATTGACCACCTCTCCACACAACCAACATTTGCACCAGGCCACTTTTTCTTCCAAGGACAAAGTTAACCAACTAGCAGTCATGGCCTCACCATTCGCAGGCTTCACAAGGAAGAGACTCGTTTGAGCATTGGAGGCAACTTCTATTAAGGTCTTAGTTCTCAGCCACAACCTCTCTAATTCTAAGCAACACATAAGCACTAATCCAATTTAAGAAGACATATCTCATTTCAAATGAAGGACTTGGTCTATAGTTATAGAAAATAGGTTGCACCATGCTCAGTCTGAAAATTTCAACACTATGAAGAGTGTTGGAGATTGTAATCTCAACTACCCAATTAAATGTGTCAGCTACTCATATCCTTCATATCTGAAGTCTATCTCTCTCATTAAAGACAAAGACTGAAACATATCTTCATCAGATTCAAATAGATCTGCCATTAAATCCTGCAAGTTGTTCATTGTCACTTCAACAGTGTTCTCACATGTTTTGTATGAGTTTATTAGTCTATATATTAAATGGGTTTGTAGTGGCTAAGTACTCTCCTAGCAGAGTCTAGCTCCGCAGAGCTATTAGTTTGTGGTCATTTGAAACCACACCACCTATGTGTGAGTAGTGATCTATATGGGAGTCCATAGGAGTATGTAATGGGTTTGAATCTTACACTTGTTGTAGCAACAATGATGTATGAATGTTGGTGTTTAAATGAATAATTTGAAATATATTTTTTGTTTTGTGCTTCTTCGTTATCCTCCCCTGTTCAATTTCCTTCAACTGGTATTAGAGCCCAGAGTGATCCAAGGGAGAGTAGAGAAGAAGCCAACTATTGAAAAAGCCAAAGTCATGGATTCTATGTCTAAGCGCCAGTCTGCAAAAGAATTTGTTTGTGAGTTGTATAATAAGCAGATTTGAAGGAGATTCAAGCCAAGTCAATGATGTTTGTTGGGAGTAGGTGATCAATGCATATCCAAAGAGATTTGAGGTTGATGAAGATATGTAGATCAAGGTACCTCCATAGCCACTACCAAGAAGCCATGGTGAAGGGAGATGTTGTTGCAAAGATAAAGAGGAGATCACTAAAGTTCCAAGCCGCCATTTGGATGCTATCAAAATAAAGTTGAGTATGAACTGTAGAATTGTAGAGGCTCGTCTAGCTCCTACCAATGGTTTGTTGAGCAACCAGGAGCTTAAGGACTAGCACCCCCGCCAGGCATTGAAGGAGGTCATGCATCGCATGGACCAAGTTAAAGGTGTAAGAATTTGTGATACTGTTGAGAAAGCGAGAGAAGGTTCAGACAACAAAATGCAAGAGTAAGGTAACTCATCGTTGTTTTGGCTAGTGAAGGAAGTCGTTGGATTATGTGAAAAAAATCTGCCCTTAGTGAATCCTCTGCCTATTGCATGTGTTGAAGTCGCGGCTAGGAAAGTCTTCAAAAAGGAGGAGGTTGTGCAAAACTAATCATAGACTTGAAGTCAATGTTGTTGTAGCATTTAGAGAAGGATTGGAGGATTGCAAATAATTTAGAGGAGCTACAGAAGTCTAAGCCAGAAGTTGTAGCAGTTTCAAGACAAGTGACTACTCACTAGAAGATAAAGAGGCTTTGCAGGAGCAAGATAAGCAAGTTTGTAGAGCTCTTGTCAGAGGAAGTGCCAATCAGAGGAGCATACCAGACTAGGAAAGGTAATTTTTGGTTTTATTCAAAATACTACTTGAAAGATTAATGCAAGTAGTTTGTATCTAGTCTAGCCAAAAAAGAAATTAGCAGTATTATTAAGCTATTATCAAATCATGAGGAGAAAGATCAGTCTATCAACAAAGGAAAATCCACTGCAACATTAGTGTCAAAAATTGTTGAAAGAAAAGTGAAGGCAAATCGCGAGCTTTTGAGTTGACAAAGGAGATTAGACGTTCAAAGGAGAATAGAAAGTGTTTGAAGATGTGAAGTTGTCAATTGGTAAAGGAATGATATGGTTAAATGCCACAACATTCTGTAAACAATGTTTAAGGTTAGTAGATGTAAACTAATATTAGGATCCCCAAGCACCTGCAGTGTGACTCTATGGGGGTGTTGATAGAACAAATGAATCACACTTGAACCTACGATGGACTGGTAATCAAGTGTGCCAGAGCTCATGGGTAGAGCATCCCAGTAGAATCATGGGATTTCCTAGGTTCGATCTCTAGATCTAGAAGGTTTTAGATGTTGAAGCATTAGTGAAAGAAATGAATAAGAAATTGGAATTGTAGTTGAGATTAAGGGGGAGTGTTGGAGATTGTAATCTCAACTACCCAATTAAATGTGTCAGCTACTCATATCCTCTATATTTGAAGTCTATCTCTCTCATTAAAGACAAAGACTGAAACATATCTTCATTAGATTTGAATAGATCTGTCATTAACTCTTGCAAGCTCTCCACTGTCACTTCAACAATGTTCTCAAATGTTTTGTATGAGTTTATTAGTCTATATATTGAATGGTTTTGTAGTGGCTAAGTTCTCTCCTAGCAGAGTCCAGCTCCACAGAGTTGTTAGTTTGTGGTCATTTGAAACCACACCACCTATATGTGAGTAGTGATATGTATGGGAATCCATAGGAGTATGTAATGGGTTTAAATCTTACACTTGTTGTAGCAACAATGATGTATGAATGTTGGTGTTTAAATGAATAATTTGAAATATGTTTTTCTATTTTGTGCTTCTCCATTATCCTCCCCTATACAATTTCCTTCAACGTGGTTGTTGCATCCACTATCTAAATACCAAACTTCATCATTGTTGTGCTCAACAAGGTTGCAAACAATGAAAACATTTGACTGTTTGTCGTTTTCATATTTGTTCTCATTTGCTACATTTGCATTTTGGCCTCCATGGTCACACTACTTCTTTTTGCACTCACTAGCATAATGGCCATATTTGTGACAGTAATAACACTACACATTACTTTTGTTAGATCTCTGATTCGACAGTACTGACAGCAAAATAACAACAATCGACTATGGAACAACAGTCTACTTTTAGAACAGTCATCAAAGACCCATCCAAACTTTGGCATTTAAGGTATGGGCACTTAAGCTTTTCTAGTTTAAGTTTATTGTCTAGGAAAGGAATGGTTAGGGGTTTGCCATCCATTGTAGAACCTGATGGAAAATGTGAAGCATGCATTTTAGGAAAGTAGCATAGATAACCCTTTCAATTAGGGTACTTTAGGAGAGCAAAAGAACCATTAGAATTAGTGCACTCAGATTTATGTGGACCCATGAAAAACCCCACCTTAGTTGGAAACACATATTTCATGACATTCATAGATGATTACAGCAGAAAAATATGGGTTTATTTTTTGAAAAACAAATCAGAAGCCTTTGAGAAATTTAAAATGGTTTAAGGCAGTAGTTGAAAAGGAAAGTGGACACTATATCAAAACCCTTAGAACAGATAGAGGGGGAGAGTACATCTCCAAAGAATTTATAATTTTTTGTAGGAGTGAGGGCATCCATAAACAATTCACAACAAGATATACACCACAACAAAACAGAGTGGCAGAAAGGAAAAATAGAACCATTCAAGACATAGCAGCAAGTATGCTGAAAGCAATAAGGTTGTCACACATATTTTGGGGTGAAGCTGTAGCAAAAACTATTTACATACTAAATAGGTGTCCCACAAAGGTTGTTCGTGATAGGATTCCACAAGAGGCTTGGACAAACAACAAGTGGAGTGTTGAGCACCTAAGAATCTTTGGGTGTGTGGCATATGCATTGGTTCCAAAAGAGAAGAGCCAAAAATTTGATGATAAGGGTGAAAAATGCATTTTCATAGGCTATAGTGAGGAGTCAAAATCCTACAAGTTATACAATCCCATCACCAAGAAGGTAGTGATCAATAGGGATGTAGTTTTTATTGAGAATGAAGCATGGGATGGAATGGTGGACACCACCACAGGTATTTCAGTGACAATACCCCTTGATGATGAGGAAGTTTCATGAGACAATAATCTTGAAGGAGCTCAAGAGAGCAACAACTCAGAGAGAAACTACCGCAAAGCCTTAGAAAACAACTCTAGCAGTGTTCAACAAAATAGTAGCTTTGATACCACTTGTTGGCAGGCAGGGGTGCATCAATACAAAACACAGATGTTGTGCTATGATAGAATAAATGACATAATAGGAAAATAACAAAATACAATTTTATATATTCCTTTCTTTCTTTCACAAAATTACAAAAAACACAGAGTACATGCTCTGTTTTACACAACAACCAAAAAAACTTAAACTATTTGGGCTATTGTCCACTACAATGGCGCTACACTCAAACCTATACTGCTACTTACTGTAGTGTTGTAACTGCTTTTGTTAAACTATTGTGCTGCTGTAACTAGTTGTTGCTTCTATAGAACATTGCCTACTGTTGTTTGTTGTCTCCTTGTTCTATGTTGAACATTCCTTTTTGTTGTTGCTATAGGCTTCTCCAAAATACAAAAAACTTAACTACTTGCTAAAACCTACAGTAGCATTCCTTTTGTCTTGTGTTGCTTGCTCAAAAATGAACGCTTCATTTTGAATTTAAAATCACCTACCACTATTAATTGTTGGTAGGTCAACTTGGCTGCAAGTTTACGTTGGGGGTAGTTGGGAGCAAAAGTCTACCGACTGCAGATTATATTTAATATTCCAACAAAGAGTTCAAGACAATGTTTGATTTTCATCAACACTGTGTAGAGTCTTTGTTATTCCTTTCCTCTCAATCTTCCTTGGATTCCAATAGTAGTACATTAGCCACTGTCGACTTGTCTTTTGTTGATATTATAGATCATCTACCCAATCGCCTTTCTGTTGTGGGGTTCCATATTTATTTATTTGCTTGCTGAATGACCATGGTCTTTGCACTTTCCAACTGTGATCCTCTTCAATGTCTTTGTAGCATCAACAATCTTTGCATAAATTGTAATCATTTCATCTCCCCCAACACTTGCACCATCATTACTCTCTTCAATATTTTTAGACAACAACTCATTGCTATTGGGTTTACTTTGTTTGAGTTTTTTTTACAGATATTAGTCACCAATGTCTAGGCTGCATGTTTCTCCACTCCTGTGCAATTAGCACAAGAAATTATGCTTTAATTTTCTTTGATAAAGTCTCCTTCTCTCTTCAAGTGCTAAGTGAGATCCTACTTGTCTTTGTTTTGTAGTTTCTTCACAATATCTGTAATCCACATGTCTAAGTACCACATAGGCAGTCTTGAAGGATTAGCTTGCAATCTCCACATTTGCATGACCCCTTCCATCCATTAACTACTTTTATTGCAGTTTAAAAGTTTTTTTTGTTGTGGGCATAATAGGTAGAGGAAGAGCTCATCTTAAAATATCTTTGACTTAGGCTCCTCCAAGAAGCTACACTATTAATAATTTATTGTATTCCAACGACTCTTTTGAGTAGTACAACATTTTATGCTAATTGTTAGCTAACAAATGTTCTATTTATTTCAATTGCTAATAGTTAAGATTAATCGTCTAGGTATAGACAAGAGATTTGTAAAGTTTCTTTTTTGTTTTGTCATAACTTGCAAATGAAAGGTCGGATTTTTAAGTGTAAATCTAGTTGTTGGAACGTAAAGATGTTTTGGAAATTGTTTTGATTAATTGTAAATTTTAACCTTTGAAGTTAATGTTGTAAACAAATTTCAACAAGGCATAACTTTCACCCCATTTATCAAAATTTTGCATTTTTTATTTCTATCAAAATTTCACAAGGAATCTAATTTTTCTTGTAAAAATAAGATCTAGGTTGCTATTTTTTCACAAAACCGTAAAATCTTCATGAGTTATAAATGAAATATCGTGGTGTTCGATCTTCACAACTTGTAAAAATTTCTTGCACATTATTTTTGGGGAGCTACAATCAACACTAATGTTTTCTTGAGGAGGGAGCTCTTTGAATCAAGGGGACAATCTAGGTGTTTCTTCTTATCGGTTTGTTGGTTCATGTGATCATGTCTCTCACATTAAATCCATTCCATTTGAGTATTCTTCATAATCCTCCTAATAAGTAGAAAATAAAATGTGGATATTATGGAAAGAAAAAGGCATACACCAAAAGAATGTTGGTTTCATCAAATTGAGGAACTCAAAAAAATTCTTCTTAATCACATGGTATTCTTAAACCTGGTCCTCTAGTTCCAACACAAGTAGAAACATCATCCAGTCTCACTCAGACATCTTCTAAGACATCTTCATTTGGGGATGAACAATGTAGTCTGATGACTTGCATTGATATCTCATCTCCTATATCACCTTTTGCTACATATGAATCTGGTGTTGAATCATTCACGAGTTCTTGTAATTCTTTACATCAGGTTATTGTTGTCATCATTCCAAATCCACCACATTGGGATACATATTTACTAGATATCACATCTTTGTTTGTAGAATTCCACCTTGCATATTTGGATGACACCATTGAGGACATTCATCTTCTATTTGATGACATATTTGATGAAGTTGCATCACCATTGCCATCTTTGGATATTGCTCTTGCCTCGCCTACTTCGGCTTCTATCATGAAAAATTATGCAGACATTTATGAGCTAACCTATCCAACTTAGTTATCATCATCTGCAATAGTATCAAATTCACATTGGTCCAGACATAACCATACATTCATGGTCTTTATTCCAAAATCATCTATGGTACCTGATCCATCATATCAACATACATCACACATCAACACTAGATTGAAGATCTTTGAGCATCATTGGCATCATTTTAGTCTTTGGATTAAGTGCATCATTTAGAGACATTCATCTTCCTGTATATTCTTATTCAAATTAGGAGTTCATATTGCACACATTTGTGGTGTTGTTTCTTCCCAAGGGGAGAAATGTTGTTTGGTGTTTGTGAATCATCTTTAGCATCTAGTGTCGAGCATCTATTGGCACTATAGGCATCATTCCAAGGGGAGGCTACATGTTTTCTCTTCTACTATTAATTTTGGGAGGAAGTGTTTTGTCACATGGAGTTCATAACTTCACATTTTCTGGGGGGGTCACATGGCCTTCTCTACTTTCTCTCCTATGGGGAGAAACTTCATTGTAATTTGTGCTAGAAGTAGTTCTTGGGGGGTCATCATGAGTTCTCCATCTATCACTTCTTCTTCACTTATACATTGCATTGCATTGTATCATTTATCTTTTGAAGAGGGGTTTTTATTTCCCATTGGGTTTTTCTCCTTTACTCTACTTTATGAGATATTTGTACATGAGTACCTAACATGGCCTCATAGCTAGGACTCATCCTTATCCATACATTACTCCCTAAGTTGCACTTAAGTGGGGTGTTAGTGTAAATAGTGTCTTTTCCTACCTAGTTAGATAATCATCTGTCTAGGATTGACCTATTCACACCTAGCTTAAGTTTTCTTAGGCTCCTTTTGCTTTTTGTCTCACTTCATAGTATTGAGACATGTGTCCTCATGACTTGAGACACCTATTAACACTTGCTCACCCACTTTTCAAGTGATCTCACAAGTGTGCCACGTATAGAAGGGTAGTCAGTATTTCAGTCCTACCTTCCTACCTCCTCATCCTTGCTTATATATGCAAGGATTGATCATTGTATTTACACTCTTCATTCCATATTTGATAGTTATACTATTGTGCATATTTTGTTCACTTGTGGAACTTGTTTCATGCTTTCCTTGATTGAGGCTGCTTCCCTCATCTCTCTTCATAAAGACATGCTTGTAGGCATTGGATTCTCTTATGTCTTGAAGAATTCTTCATTAGCTGTAGAGATACTTCATTATGTGGGGATATATAGTCTCTATCTTTCTCTCACATGGGGGGATATCTATTGTATCTTTGTGATAAACGTATTCCTTGGGGATTATTTTTGAGTCCACCATTCATCACCTATTTAATCACTCAAGTACATGATAGTTTTCATGCATTCTCTCTTTTAGAGAGGGGTTTTTTCTCATGTGATTTTTTTTCTTTTCTCCACTTGTGAGATATATTTTGTAAATGGGTACCTAACATGGCCTTGTTGTTGGGGCCCATTTTTGTATTCTTGCATCATTTGTATTTGTTTGTTCCTCCCCAAGTTGCACTTAAGGGGGGGTGTTGGTGTGAATAAGTTGTTTTACCTAACTAGTCCTATAGTAACTCCTATTCACATGTTAAGTTTACTTAGGTCCTAGGAATATTTCTAAAATTATTAGTTGTCATTTAGATCTTATCTTATCTTATGACATTTCATTCTTGAGTCCTAGGTCATTTAATATTTGTTGGGTTAGTTGTCTCATGTTATAGGATTAAGACACATGCCATGATCTTGTCTAATCCTATCTCTCACCCTGCCTTTATAAGCAAGGCCATTGTACACTTTGTAATATATCATATCAAGCAAGTTATTATCTTGCCATACTCTCTTGAAGAAGGCTATCTTTTGTTTTGCTAGTTTTTTGGGGGTGTGGGCTAATTTTCATCTCCTACAACTTCTCTAAAGGAATGTATGCCCATGTAGGTGATTGGATAAAGAATCTAAAATTCCACATAATTGATTTATCGTTACACCATGCTTCAAAAAGAGTGATGCCCTCCAATGCCTTATTAGGAACCCTATTCTAGATGCGAGCAACACAATTGATAGCTTCATGGATAGTGCAACCAACCATCTCTTTGAGGGATCTATTTTTTCTCTTAGCTACACCATTTTTTATCTTTACTCTAAGGTTATTTACCTTTGTGATGTAATCATGGATGTTATCAATTAATTTTGGATCAAGGCATATTAATTTAATGCTAGTCTAATAGCCTCAATTTTTTTCTATTTTATCATACAAACATTTTAGTTTTTCCAAAGCCTTGCATGAGTTTGTATAATATTTAATTTGAAACATAAGATCAAGGGAAATGAAACTATGAAGACATCCAAGTGCTTTATATGTTCAAGCATCCATTTGTCTTTTCCTTAGCATATGTGAGTTCAATTACCTTATATTCAATAAATGGAGTATACCCTTGTTAGATAAAGGCATTCCATACATTTTTATGCCATGTTGAGTAGTTCTCTAGAGTTAGCAATGAAAACTTATAACCCCTTTGAAGGAAAAGTAGAGCACAAGAAAAAATATATGTACAAGCACAAAAACACACCAAGAGACCCCCTTAAATTTAATTAATCAATGATTCCCTCCCAACAAAGATGATTTGGCACTTTATAGATTAATGCATGCACATGTTGGAGTTATTTATAGAGTTTTACAACATTCAAAATGGACCAAATATTGAAATTACAAATTGAGATTCAAATTATGACTTCATAATAATATCGATATGTAGTTATAAAAAATCATTTAAAAAAAATGAATCACCTCAATTTGAGACTGTATGTGAAAGTTAAAAGCTTTTGAAGTTCAAAGAAATGAGATTGTCTACTAGACTTGATGATAAAAAAATATTTTCTAGAAAAATAGTATCACATGAATAAAAATTAATTACACCACTATGAAGAACACAAAATTCTACCTCAAATAAATTTTTTTGTTGAAAAAGGAGGTCATACGCTCAAGATATTAGCCTTTAAAGTTGAAGTACAAAATTAAAGTCTACAATGGTGAGGGGGGTTTGCAAAGGAAAGTTGATGTCAACATGATGTGTCAATGATACCATTGATAAGATATTCAAATATGTTACTAGAATATTCTCTAGATGGTTGAGAACGCAGGACCACGCTTAATTGCCCAAAAACTACCTTTGTAAAAGCAAAACCACCTAAAATTTGAATGAAAACTACCTAGGTTTGACACAAAACCACCTATACAAAAATCATTGTTTGATAATGGAATATTTTGGGAATATATCTTTAGGTGGGTAGTGGTGGTAGGCTTGGTGATGCTATTGGATTTGGTGGCTGATGGTGGTAGTATGGAGGGCATAGTTAGTGGTGCATTATTGAGACTGCCTATTGGTGGCGTGGTAGTGTTGTATGTTGTGCAGGTAGTGAGCATTAGTGGTGTTGTTATAACACCTTTGCTATAGTGAGTGTTATGGTCTCTTAATTTTTGTATTGTATAGAACAAGTAGGGCCATACAACATGAGATTTTTTTTGCCTCAAAGGCTCCCAAGTCTAAGTTAGATAATTTGATAGTTGATCTTTATATTTTTGGGCTTTGCAAGCATGATGGTGGGTCTATTTGAGCTAAAAATGCTCTAAAATGATAGATACTTATTGGATAAATAATAAGAAAACTCTTGCTTGAAACCCTTGCAAATATAGGCTTTGGTGTCTAATTAGGATTAAATGAAAGATTGATCTAACTTTTTTGGTTGCTTTGAACTTCGTGGTGAGCTTAGAATGTCTCCAAGAAGCTTCAATGTACCTACAATTGGAAAAATTAGAAAAAGTAACCCCTAGAAACTAAAATTACTTTCACACATTTCTAATTCTCCAAATCATTTGAGGATGCAAGAGAAGAGCATAGTTAATGCTTCAAGAAGAAAATGTTGTACACTCTCAAGTTTCTTAAAAATTGCTAGTCCACAACTCATATATTTCTTTGATACCATGTAACATTTAGTTGTGAAGCCTCCCAACATGCAAATGATTAGAGAAAAGTAAGAACACAAATAAATAATTAGAAGTAAATTATATTTTATTCAACAAGAAATACAAAGCATATCAAAATAAGTGATTGTAAATGTGAGTGAGTATATATAGGATATATCACCCAAGATACTAAAAACACAACCAATGTGAATTAATGTGTAAAAATTCCCTAAGTAAATGTACCCTTGTGTGGGAAGGTCCTAAGTAGAGAACTAGCTAGGAAATGAACTAGTTAGATAATTGTACCCTATCCACACTAACATTGTGGAATGAGATGACAACAAGATGATCTAACATCTAAACCCAATATATTCAAAGTCTATTTCCTAGGTCCTCTATCATTTCAACATTTTTAATCTATAATAATTTTTCTATTTTTATTCCTATATATTTTATTATTTGTAATTTTCCTTGTTTCCATAACCTAGCTCATATAATGTAATAGAAACTTAACATATTGTTAAATTATCTTTGTACATTTGTAACCCTCAAAACCATTTTATTACACATAAATTCTCATAATATATTCTTCTTACACCATTTACCTATAAATTCCAAGTGTCTAATGATGCATTACAATGCAACTTCTAATTATGCCCCTTACAACCAATATTGCCAAGTTTATGCCTCCAACTCTCACACGGGTTTCCCATTTCATCCATGCCATGATATTTGGAGGTATACAGAAAATAATATTTAATTCTAACATTGGATTATAACATCATTTTACTATGACTTTCATGGTGAATAACACACCTAATCCTAACACCTTTCAACACTCAATCTTTCACATTCAAAAAACATTTGTTTCTATTCTAATCTTTTTATACTAACAAATTATGGATTAATAAATAAAATATATGCAAATAATAAATAAATATATGCAAATACAAATACTATTCAATAAACAATCTTTTTCTAATCCACCAAGATAAACAAAGTTAAATCTAAATAAAATAATAAAATAAGTCCACACCTAGACCATATTACTTAATGTATAGAGTTGGGTTGATAGTAGCAATAGAGTCCTTATAAATCTTGATCCATTCTTTGATTTACTTCTCCATTTTTAATCATTTGAGAGTGGGTCAATCTCTAAGGCAAGCATAGGCTCAATAAAATAAGATAAAGATACTAAGAAAATGATAATATGGATCTAGAAAAAAATGATTTGAATGCATGGTAACAAAGCCTTGAGGAAAGATTCTCACAACTAGGTTGTGGTTGGATGGATTTTTATAAGTTAGATCCTTTAAATGACCAAAATTGGATATTTTTGTAAGCATACAATGACTAAGGATGATTCCCACATAAAATAGATCTAAATTGATCAATACTAGAGGAAGAACATTAGGGGAATTGACATTTTTAAAGTTAATTATGCATGTGAAGGAAATATATGCATTCAATACATTTGGCAAAAGTCATTGCAATGGACATGAGCTCACTAGAGTGAACACAAGTTTGCTACTTGAACCAATTAGTAAATTTATAACTAGAATAATTTTCTTAAGCATATAAAAAATACAAACAACTAGCATATGACAAATGACAAATAAAGAAAGCATTTGGGAGGTTTAGATGGTTGATGAATGCAACATTACCCCAGAGACACATGTTGGATACCACATAATCATGTTTTCATGCCTTGTAGGCTCAGTTTTGAGATCTTGGCCAATCTTAGACTTGCCATACTGACTTGTTCATATTTAGGCACTAACAACCTTAGTCAAGTCCCAAAGGTGATTCACCAAACTTGATATGGAAGTTTGGGGGTGTGTAGTATAGAGCATAGCTCTAATGGAGGTCCTACAAAAATGAAATGCCTATAGTTATTAGTTGGAGTGAGTGTAGTAATGAGTGAAAGTGCTCCTCCCTATGCCTTCAATCTACTTTGTTCATTTTCTTTTATAAATTCATCTTATAAATTTGTGATGTATCTATTAATCACTAAGAACAAACTAAAATCAGAATTAAATGAAAGTAACTATTTTGATAAAAAAACAAATTTGAATATAAAATACACCACTTTATACCCTCTTATCAAGAAAAAACCAAATATAAACACTAATATCCCTACCAAACTAATAATCAAAATTAAAACATAAAATAATGTAGAATAAAATAGACTAAAAAATAGAAAAGTAAAAATAAAATAAAAATAAAAAAACCAAAAAAAAATTAAAACAATTTTCAATCATATCTATAAAAAGAAAACACCAAATTAAACACAAAACCATAAAGAAAAGTTCATCTATACAAAAAACATTAGTCCCCCATACCTTAGCACTCAAAACTACCTATAGCAAATTACAATTTGCTTCCGAGGATATTAAAAAAGAGAGGTGACCCAAATATATTTTGCTATCCATTATCCTCTTCAAATTCCCGAATTAAAATCAATTTAATAATATCTGTTACGAAAATATATACTTTGCCAAGTGTAAGGGAGGGAATTCAGAGGCTTTCCTCCAAAATTTAGGGTTTCAAGCATTTATATTTGAAGTATCCGTGAGGATTTTCGAAGGATTTTGGAGTAAATTCAAGGGTTTATTTTTGTGGAGAATTTGTAAAGTTGTACTATTATTTCCGCTTGTTTTTCGCATGCCCAAGAGTTTATGCTGCGAATTGGGAGGTTGGGGCGTAAAAGCTTACTCTTTTCTGCACGCAGATTCAAGGGCTAATAGTCAAGCTCTAGGGTTATAATTTATTTTTCTGTTTTTTTCTCGCTGTAAATTTGAGTTCTCGGGTGCCATTTGGATGGACTTGCCATAGTTTGCCTTTGTTTTGTGTTACACAATTGTTTTGGTGATTTGAGTGCAAACGGCCATTTTGAAGAAACGCTGAAGATGGGAAAGAGGAAGGAACGGCGGCTTGCAGCCCTAGGCGGGGCGGGGCGCAGGGTTAAACTCGACCTCTGGACTGATGACGGCGCACCTAAAAGCGAAGCAACTGGTAGGCCCAGTTTGAAGTTAATTTAGATTTAAATTTTTCACTTTTTTGGTGCTGTTATTGCGAGAACCCTTTGATGCAAGGTTACTTCATCCATTACTTTTAAAAAAGGTTAAAAATAATTTTTCAATAGTAAAAGCTAAATTCTGTTTTTAAGGTCAAGACCAACTCAGACGCCATTTACACCCTTTGTTCTTGCGATTCACCTTACCAATTGGCGTGTGATACCCCTTGTCGGTTCATTTTTACCTTATACATGGTGAATTTTTATGTACCTTTGGTTTCAACTTCACGCCCAAGCTCTGAAGTAAACGAAACATTGCCAATTCACATATACTTGGACAGTTGAATTAAAAGTAAACCAAACATTGCCAATTCGCATATACTCGGATAGTATAATTAACTTGGGTCACGGCTAATGGGAGAGTAGTCTGATTGTGTAAATGACCTGATGTCAGTTGAGAGTATAGGAACCTTAAAAGGCCAGTCTCCTCTTGTCGCTTGGCTTATTGGCTGATGGTAGGCCACTTTATCTTATACACAGATTGAATACTTGCTGAGTACTCACGAGAAATATCGCAGCCCAGTAACTCGTCAATTTACTTTCCCAATTGAATGAATTGAAAAATGTTTTAATTTGCCAAGTTACCTTTTTTGAGTCAAAATTTGTTCTTCCGAGTTTTGTGAGTCGCAAGTTTTAAAACTTTGATCCTATATAATTGATGTATTGGGTTATGGAAGGTACTTAATCTTCATTATCCATATTAAGTTGCATTTGATTAATGCTTTGATGGGAGGGCACTTGCCCTTTATGATTCACGTCACATTACATTTGATTAACATTGGGATAATTGAACCCTCCTCACCCACGTGAATGCAAAGTGACGCAGCCACTAGATCCAAGCCATTAGAAAATTCTTTGGGTAATTGTGCAAATTTTCTTTTTGTTTGGGGTGATTTTTTTATTGGTTAATTGAAGGTTTTATTGGACCCTTGGCTTCAAAATGGGCATTAATTGGGCTCAGCTGGTAAGGTCACAAATGGGGGGCCCATTCTAAGCATGTGAGCTCAATGGCCTAGAGTGCATGAAGCTTGGAGTGCATTGGTTCAGTGGGAGTTTGAACCTGGGTGGCTGCTGAAACAGTGTCAAACATCACATTATGCCCCTAATGGCTTTGGTCAAGTTATCATTACTTATGTTGAAAAACTATTGAAAGCATATTTTTATTCTCTTGATCATAGGTTTTAATAAGAGAAGGCTTCCACAAAATGAACAACATTATTTAGAGAGTAATTATAGCCATATGATATCTTTTGTAGATTGTCATTTTTTAGGTTAATGGTGTTTGTAATGGGCCTCCTTTTGAAACAGAAAAAGAGAAGAAGAAGAACATCTTGCTGAGAGTAATAACACTAAACTTATGATAGGTTCTAGAGACTATTTTTTTAATTGGTTTAACTTTATGGGTGGTTATCCATGGTGTCCTTGCCCATGGAGACACAATAAGAATGAGAATTAAGACTATTCCATCAAAGAGTTATTACACTTTTGCTTATACTGGAAAGTGGAATCCTATCTCCTAAATGAAATTTAATTATATTTTCCTAAAAATTAAATTGTAATTAATTTATTAAATAAACTGGAGTCCTCTTTTGTACATAAGAATTGGTGACTGATATATTAAGCTTGCACGCATGCTTCATCAAGGTCTTTTGGCTTGCTAGATATGACTAATCTTCTTATATGTGAACATAAATTCCCCATGTATATAGTCAGTTTGTTTTCATGTCATAAATTTTTTTAGCTACGATCATTAGTTATAACAGATACACAAGATCACAGTAGCAGAAGAGCAAAATAAGTGTACAAACAGGAGTAAGATATAGCATATGTTTAGAATATGAGAGAAATAGATTGGAAGACTGAAGACTTGATTATAATGCTGAGCCACTTTGAAGGGGTGATCTTTAGAAGTCTTACAACAAGAACACAATTCACGATATGATGATTTACCATTACTCAATACCGTCCATATATGGCATCATTGCACCATCGTAATCCCCTAATTGGCTAATCCCAAGAAGGCTGATTAACATACAATTAGCTTTGAATCTAAGAGCCAACAAATGATAAAGTCAAGGATTATGTATGCCTATGTCATCCGGCACAATATCTCTTTACATCCAATGTGTTAGGGCATAACACCCACCCCTCTTTAAAGAAACATTAACTAATGCTTAGCTGTGGTTACTTTGGAATGAATTGTTCATCTTCACAACTAGAATTTTCCAGCGTAAAACTCTTTTTAAGTTTTATTTGTTGATCTGCCTACTTTGCAGCTAGTTTTTTATTGTTTGAATCGTAGAAGCAAATATCTTTCTTAGGAGTCTCTTGGCAAACTAAAAGATAGAGATATTTTCAATTTCTAGGAATAAAATCGGGAAAAAACTAGGAAAATATTAGGCTCTGGTCAGAGTTAGGAAAAAATAGAAAAATTTCCACAAAAACTTAGAAAAAAACCAATGGGGAAAAAAACCAATGGGTTTCCAAGTTTTTGAGACGTGGGGATGAAGGGGCACATGGATGGGGTTTCTGTGCTGACAATTTTTTTTTCTAAATTTTGGGGATGGTGGGGTATACATATATAGTATCAATTATCAACTCCTCACACAAAATGTACAAAATTAAATAATAATTACCAGAAATTGAGAAAGAGTTGATAATTGATACAATATATGTTTTAAGGATATTATAAGGTTAACCCTACCTTGAGGGCACTCTTGAGATTATTGAATATATGGGAACATCAGTATACTTCATATAGATCTTGCAAGTGCAATTTTGTTATTCTTTGTAGATTTACAATACAAGTACTTTAGATGTATAAAAGGCATGTTTTGTGCAAGTACCAAGTGGAAAACACATTTTTCTGTAAGATCATGATCTCCATGTCTTGGTGACATATTAGACTAACTTTGGTGCTATCTGAAGAGAGTTTTATGCAAGTTCAGGTGAATAGTCATAATGGTTATGATTAGTTGGAGAGAATTATGTCTTCTTGAAGGTGATCTTCTATGCTTGTGTTTCTCTCTAAACAATAGTGTTATTGCAATGCCATTTTCTCTCTATTGAGGAGTCAAATTGTGTTCAAAGTTGATTCAAACTTTTTTGATTAGAGGGAAATTTGATGCCACTTTCATGTAGTGTCCATAATAGTGATTCTAAGAAATATTAAGGGAGATGCGAGCTTGGGATTTTGATCTTTCCTAACTTGCTATGATTGTAATGTTGGGGGGATGTCAAGATGTCCCTGGGATGCCAGGTGATGCCCTTGCGTTTCTTTGGGGTCTCCCATGTGGGGAATGTTGTAGGGGATATCCCCACTGTAGAGGGGGTGTCCTTGGGATGTCCTCAAAATTCAGAAAAGAAGGGATGGGGGTAGGAACAAATCGTCTTAAGGACATTGCTTGTGAAAAGATAATTGATATTCATAATTGCATGTTTACAAGAGGAGATGAAAGCTCCTTATATAGAAAGTTACAAGATGATGTTTCTAAAAAGAAACCACCGTAAACTTAAGCAAACTAAAACAAAAATTAGAAAGATGCTAAATCAACTAAAGCGTAACTAAAGTTACTAAAAACTAACTAGAGCTAAGATGACCATTAATATTACATTTAATATTTTAAAAAATTAATACCCTCCCTTAATGGTCATCGTACAAACAAAAAACTAAGTCTACCCAAAGTCTTTTGGAAACATATCATCGGTGATTGATATTTGGAGAAGCATAACCGCCACACAATTACATATCCTTTCTCGTAGAACAATCAAATCAAGACATTAGCACTCGAAAACTGTGAGCTTCCTTTGCTTCTAGGTAGTATAACTTTTCCCAATGAACCTTTGCGTATTTTCCAACATGATGTTGGACAAAGCAGCCACCCTCCTGTTTTCCAAAAACCCAAAAAACGAGGTAAAGTTTGTGATCAGCTGGCATAAACTTTGGACATCAGCTGGCACAACACTCACAAACTGTAAGATTTTTCTGAAAAAAACCTTTGATAACTTTGAAAAAGTAAGATTTTATTAGAAAAAATCCTCAAAAAACTTCTGAACTACAAATTTTTTATAGAAAGTTTGTCAAAAACTCTAAAATCTTCAGGTGCATGATTTTTTGTTGAGAAAAAAATTGCCCAAAAATCTGGTTTGCAAACCCTAGCAGCAACCTTTGATTTTTAGATAAGGAAAAAATCGTCAAAAAACAACACTTAGTAAATTTTTTCAGAAAAAAATTCGAAAAACTCTATGTAGCCGAATCGTGGGGTTTTGCATGTCGTTTCCGTCCCAGAAACGTACCCGAGTCGGAATCGGGTTCGAATCGCTGTGGGTACGAACCAGAATCGAAATTTTTGCCCCTGAAACGATTCTGTGAACAGCGTTTCGATTCCGGGCGATTCCGGGCGATTCCGGGCGTTTTGGAGCTCGACGCAGCATATTCGGACCGATTCTGGCATGATTTGACTTTGCAAAATAAAATGAAAACCTAAAATCTAGGGTGAAACCTGCCGCAATGATTTCCAGGTACTTGGACTCCATTGAAGAGGCAGCGGAGAGGGAGTTGTCCGGCGTGGTGTCGTGCGCAAACATTCTGGTGCCGCCGGCGACAGAAGGGATCATTTCATTGGGCAGGCCCTTCATTCCCATCAAGACCGGTTCGAGGGACGGACGTAAGAGTTGAGTAAATGTACTCGAATCGTATCTGCCCGACCACAACGCTTCCATTTCCTCTGTTCTTTCTCGCTTTCAGGCCATGGGCATCGACACCCCTGGCATTGTTGCCTTACTAATAGTATATAAATCGTATAATATTATAGATTCTATATTAATATCTAGATTGAATAATAATAATATATATTGATAATATAGTTATATAATATATGTTAAATTTTAATATATAATTTTATAAATAAATTAATCATAAATATATTAAATAATAAATTTAAAATTGTTTAAGATTTTTTATTATTATTAAATTATTAATTAATTTATATTAATGTATTAAAAATTTAGAAATTATATATTTATGATTAATATGTTCTTATTAATTTATATATTGCATTGTTTTATTAATTTCTAAAATAATACTTATTAATTATTTATTAGTTATTATAATTATAATTTTTCTTTTATGTTTCATTGTTTTATAATATTATTAATTTTAGTAAAATATTAATTGTACATATATTAGTTTTTATAATATTATTAATTTTAATAAAATATTATATATATATATATATATATATTTGAATATTTTATTATATTTTGTACAGACGTACCCGATTCCGTACCCAACCCCCCCAAAAATTTTGCCGTACCCACGTACCGTACCCACGTATCCGTACCCGTGCCCGTACCCGATTCGGCAACTTAGGTCAAAAACTCTTTGCAGAATTTTTATTTTTCCCAGAAAAATTCTATCAAAACTGGCTCAAAAACTTTTCAAGCTAGGCTGCCATGAAATAGCAGAAAATCACGCGAACCCAGCACAAATTTCAAACCCACGAACTGCTTGGACCAAAATCTCCCCCAGAAAATCAACAAAGAAACTTCTAGAAATTGCTCAGACCCACAAACTGAGAACAGATCGCCCATGATTTTTAAGAAAATCACCAAAAATGCAGGTGCAGATCCATGAATCAGCAGAGATAAAACTGACTTTAAATTCGTCCAGAAATGTCAAACCCTAGGTTGTGCCAAACAACAACCACAAATCTGGAAAAGCCAGAAGCAACTCACAAACATTGCAGGGCCGTCGATCTCAGAGACCCTCAAAGTAGAGAAGTCCACCCACAAACACAGATGCACACGAAAAAGAACCCAGCAGACGCGCACAGATAAAATCGCGTCCATGAACATCAAAAACAACGTCGCAGCAGGTAGAAATGACACCCATGACTCCAGAAAAAACCCTCACGATGCCAGCAGGATACCATGAAATGAGCAGAAAAAATGCGACCACAAAAAAAAGACACCCAGAAAGCTGACGAGCACCAAGGAACAAAAACCGCGCTTAGAAGAACGTCCACGAACAGAAAAGGTCACATGAAAAAATCCGCTGCTTCCAGAAACGGTGCAATTTGCAGAAAAATATGATTTTCTCAACAAAAACGGCGCCTAAAAAAAGGTTGGAACCCACGAAAACCTTTTAAGACGTGTTCAGAACTGGCCAGGAAAAAAATTGAGTGATCAGTCACGTGAGAAAGATATCTGCGATTCTGCACAAAAAACCCTTAAAAATGTTTTTGAAAAAAAAATCGCGATTTTACTGCTAAAAAAAATCTCGCGATTTTTCTTTTAGATCTGCCTCAAAAAGCTCCTTAGATAGAAAATTACAAGACGATGTTTCTAAAATGAAAACATTGTAAATTAAAGCAAACTAAAACAAAAATTAGAAAGATGCCAAATCAACTAAAGCGTAACTGAAGTTACTAAAAGCTAACTAGAGCTAAGATGACCATTAATATTACATTTAATATTTTAATAGCTTGTACCAACACTATTTAAACCTTGGAGACCTCAGGGAATACTGAAAACCTAGGTTACCGAATCGCTCAGGTATGCCGACCGATTCCTGTCTGGAAACGTTTCGGGTACGGATTCGGAATCGAATCGCTCTAGAATCGCACAGGAATCGGTTTTTGCTCTGTGGGTTCGATTCCAAATTTTGAAAAGCGATTCCCGACGATTCCCGACGATTCCCGAAATTTTTTCGAAGACGTGGCGACTCCAACACGTTTTTTTAACCTTTTTTATTTCCGCCAGTTGACTTTTACCTCGATTTCTGCGAATTTTAGGGCGAAACATCTGACAAAAACGCGGATTTCGACGGGTATTTGCAAACGCGGATTTTCGTTGGATTTTTTCGTGACTCCCAGAAACGCGAAAGACGCACAGACGGCGCGGATACAGGAGAAACACGTAGGCGGCGCGGATACAGGAGAACCAAAATAAAAGCCACCATAGACGGGCGCGACCACGGGCGGAGAAAAACACAGGCGCGGGCATAGAGGACGGCGGATACACAGAAAACGCGACCAGAGACGCGCGCGACCAGGTAGGGTTTGAATTTTTAACATTTATTTATTTATTTTTTAATTTTTTTTTAAATTTTTCAGGCTTGTTTTAAAAAACGAAAAATTAAAAACCTTTTAAAAATTAAAATAAATGTAGTTATTATTTATAGTATAATTTATTTTTTTTAAATATAAATTTATTATACTAATATTAAATATATATAATTTTTAAAATATAATATTCATAATATTCATATATTATTTTTAAAATATATTATTCATATATAATTTTTAAAATATAATATTCATAATTTCATATATTATTTTTAAAATATATTATTAATATATAATTTTTAAAATATAATATTCATAATTTCATATATTATTTTTAAAATATATTATTCATATATAATTTTAAAAATATAATATTCATAAATCATAAATTATAATGATACGATTTAAAAAATTTATAATTATTTAATTTATTTTATAAAATTAGTCTTTAGAAATTATAATCTTAGATTTATGAAATTTAGATTTAAATTTTAAAACATTTATAATTTATATAATTTAAGATTTAAAAAAATTATAATTTATACAATTTAAATCTAAAAAATTTATAATTTATTGCTTAGCCTTAGATTTATCATTTATATATTTTCATAACAATTTTTAAATTTAAAATTTGTAATTGCAGGTTTAGAGATTGTTTTTATTTTCCAAATTTCATGGCAAACAGTTCAGCGTCTGTCGGCAATAGTAATCCCTCATTCAAGTTTGATCCAGCTTCACCGCTATGGAGACATGTACAAGTACTAGAGCAAATTCAAGGTGGGGGGACTTGTATTTGGATATGCCCTGGGTGTGAAAGGAAATACACTAGTTCTTATAGCCGGGTGAGATTGCATTTGTGTGGAATTTCTGGAAAAGGAATTAGACCATGTCCAGGAAAAAATAAAATACCTATAACACCTGAGAAAATAGCAGAATATATTGCGGAGCAAGAGGAAGCAGATGCAAGGGTTCAAAAAAAAATGATGCCTCCAAGTACAGAAAAGGGCTCAACTGTGCCATCTACTTCATCTCAGACACATATTGGTCGTCCTGTCACTGTAGTAGAGAACCATCCCTTTTTGAGAGTAAATGAAGATGAAAATACCAGTGAGAGTAGTGTTTCGAAGAGAGCAAAGGGACCATTGGAGAAGGCATTCAATAATGATGCAAGACAACTTGCTGACCAAGCCATTGGAAGATGCATCTATGCAAATGGCATCTCTTTCAATGTTGTTCGATCACCTTATTGGCAAGACATGATAAGAAAAGCAAATGAAGCTCCAAAGGGATACATAAGCCCAGGTTATGAGAAGGTGCGTACCACTATATTGTCAAAGGAGGTAAAACATATAGAAGATTCCTTATATCCCATCAAAGCCTCATGGCAAGAAACGGGTGTGTCTATTATTTCTGATGGATGGAAGGATGCAAGAAATAGACCATTGATTAATTTGATTGCAGTGTGCCCTAAAGGGGCAATGTTTCTAAAGGCTGTGGATTGTGAGGGGCAGGTCAAGGATGCACAATTTATTGCTGACATCCTTATACAGTGCATTAATGAAGTGGGGCCTCAAAATGTTGTCCAAGTTGTAACGGACAATGCAAAGAATTGTAGAGCTGCTGGTATGATAGTTGAGTCACGATTTAGGCATATATTTTGGACACCTTGTGCTGTGCATTCCCTCAACCTCATGCTGCAAAAGTTGGGAACAAAAATAGATTGGATCAAACAAATCTATGCTGAAGCTGAAGAGATCCAAATGTTCATAACAAATCACCACATGTCACAAGCTATCTTTAGATCATTCTCACGACTAGAGCTACTGAAGGTAACTCAAACTTCAAACATTGCATTTCTTTAATGTTATTTTTTAGTTCAATAATTTATTTAGAATACATACATATATATTGATTTTAATTATTTACTTTTTATTTTCAAATAGGTGGCTGAAACTAGATTTGCATCCAACACAATCGTCTTGAGACGACTTGTGAAGGTGCGAGAGGCGCTTGCTGCTATGGTCATTAGCCACTCATGGGCTATATGGAGGCAATCAAACAGTGAGAGGGCAGCAAATATAAAACATAAGATTCTAGATGACATGTGGTGGGATCGAGTGGAATATCTTCTTGCTTTCACCGAGCCCATTTTGAGCATGATACGCTTTACTGACATGGATAAGCCATGCATGGGGGAGGTTTATGATGGCATTGACACAATGCTTGAAAAGATGAAAAAAATCATATGTGAAAAAGAGCAAGATCCTGAAGAAACCTTTTTCAAAGAGGTGCATGCAATTTGTGTTGACCGGTGGAACAAAATGACCACCCCACTCCATCTTCTTGCTTTCTCATTGACACCCAAATTTTACAGCACCCAAGTCCTTGCTATGCCAAACAGATTGCCACCTTACCGTGATACAGAAGTCAACGATGGGTTTAGGAAAGCTCTTGTTAAACTCTTCCCTGATACTGAGATGGAAGATATAGTTTCAAGTGAATTTGCTAGTTTTTGTGACTCTAATAATCAAAGTGCTGCTGCTATCCGTGACAAATATAACAAGGATGCTCACTCTTGGTGGTACCTCAATGGCTGCAAGATGCCACACCTCCAAGTTCTTGCAATAAAAGTCTTATCTCAAGTAAGTTTTAACATTTTAAGTTTTATGAGTCTTTATCATTTAAAAATTTAAAACTAAAATGCGTTATTTTCAAATTTGAAGTTTGATTTACAATTTTTTTAATTTAACAACTCTAATGAGAGCTCCCTTTGCTTCAATAGGTTGCTAGTTCTTCTTCAGCTGAGCGGAATTGGAGTACATACTCCTTCATCCACTCAGTCAAGCGCAATCGATTGGCATCACACAAAGCAGAGGAGCTAGTTTATGTTCATTCCAACTTGCACCTTATTAATCACAAAGAGGATGAGTACAAAGAAGGGGCAGCAAAGATGTGGGATGTAGAACCAGAGCGAGCTGACCTAGATCTTTCTTTGGCTGCAATTGCACAATCTTCTTCAATTTTTGAGGAGTCAAGTAGTCAACATACTTTTAGTGCACGTGCTAATGTGGTTCCATCATCTAATGTTAATGTTGATGATGATCTTAGTCTTGATGATGAGCCATTTGATGCAATTCGAAATTAGTGAATTGGTTACTATTTGTATTTTGTAAATGTTAAACAATGATTATCTATCATGACATTCAAGTTTGATCCTTTTGATATTGAAAACCGAATTTAAATTAGTATATTATGTTTCAAAAATTGAAATTTGTCATGGTATTGTTTATCATATGTATTGGTATATGACATTCTAAACTTATTTTGTTTCTATGTTGCATATATATATATATTTAAATATTTTATTATATTTTTGTACGGACGTACCCGATTCCGTACCCAAGCCCCCAAATTTTTTTGCCGTACCCACGTACCGTACCCACGTACCCGTACCCGTGCCCGTACCCGATTCGGCAACTTAGCTGAAAACCCCTTATCATAGTATTTTTGACTGCAAATTCCAATTTAATCATGAAAAAACTTATGATTTCTCACCAAAATATCACCTATTTTCAAAAATATGATCTTTTGCTCTCTATTGATGGTAAATCAGTTGAAAAGTTGGTCAAAAAACCAGTAGAAATTTGTTGATGCCATAAATTCAATTTCCTGTGAGTTTTTTGGCAATTTTAATTTATCATTGAAGATGACAGTAAAATATTTATTGGGAGAAATTGCAATAAATTGAAGATTTATGCTTCTAGTGTTTGAGTGATGGTTTCTGGCTTCAAAATGATTTTTTGTTCTTCATCTAACTTTGGAGGCTCTGCCTGAAATACAATTTTATGTCCGATGACCAACTTGAAACATGGCTATGAAAACTGGATGTATTTGTGCTGATACTGGTAGCACCAGTTTATATGCTACCTTCCTAAATTGCTGCGACATCATATAAGGACAATAATATTTAGGCACCAACTCTTGTTTGTCCGTTTGTTTCTTGAGATTCATTTGCTTGTAAGGCAAAAGTGTTAGAAACACTCAATCGCCTACCTAAAATGCCTTCCACTTTTATCATTTTATGTTGATTTGCTTGCTATATATCATCCTGTTATGTGTCATGGCCAAATTTTCTTTGAGAGTTGAAAGAACTTGATGCTAATGCTGAATATGCTCTTCCATTGCAAGAACTCTGGGCTGTAGTTACATTGAAGATAGGATAGCTGGAGGTTGGTAGTCGTAAAGTGTCACAAATGTTGATATTTTGGTTTTCATGTGATAGAAGTGTTATACCACCATTCTGCTAGTGGTATTTAGAAAGTCCATTGTGATTGTTTATTCGATTCAAGGCAATAAAGATAGCCCTTCAAACATTTTTCAATCACCTGTGTTTGTTGAATTGTTTATTTGATGCAAAGCAACAAAGATAGTCCTTCAAACATTTTTCAATCACATATGTTTGTTAGTCTGATTGAGGGTGGGAAGAGAAATTGAGAGTTAGTTGTGCACCCAACCAAGAGCATAAGTAAGAACAAAAATGACTAGTAAATGTATTGGCAAGATCACTTCTGGAATGGCTTGTATATTTTGAACCCTCTCTTGCTAGCCATGAAAGGATGAGATAGAGCACAAAAAGTTATTATATTTGGTGTCTCTATTCATCATCGCCATGATTATTTTTATGATTTTTCCCTTTTGATTTGGATAACCCTATGATGAAGTCCATTGACACCTCATATTGTTACGACTGATAAGGACGTAGAATACTTGGATTCTTTATTGTTTCACCCTTGTTCTTTAGGTAGACCAAGCTTTTTGCAACTTGAACATTCCCTTTGGGAACCCCCCTATGACAAACCATGTTTGATGCATGAAGTTCTCACAAAACCCTATTCTTGAGCAGTGAGTTTTGACTAAGAAAGAGCTGATCTTTGAACCATAAAGAGTCTCCTTTACACACAAATTTCTTGGATGCATTAGGATCTTGTTGCAGGCTGTAATGACCCAAGGGTTTACAAACTCTGATCTATCCAATAATAGCAAATCAATTCATTCAAATAAATACCAATGACAATCAAATAATTTATAATTTGCACAGTTCATTGAAATAGAAATTTCAGCATTGGTTTACACAGTCTGTAACAAATTTAGTCAGTTAATTACTCAAATCTTAGTTTAAACACTCAGCAAAGAACCTGGTACAATGCGAATGTGACGTGGATGAGATTACAGTTATTTGAAACACAGATCTGAGCAAATCTTGGAGAAACGATCTCCCTATCCCTCTTGTATCTCACTATCTGGGCGGAAATGGATGAGCAGCAGGAAGTAAATGCCTCCAGACCCTTGAGGAATCTCTTTTGCTGATGGTTGCTCTGTAGTGTTTGGGATCTACTGGTAATGGCAATTTCTGGTGCAGGAGTAGATTTGAGTCTCCTTCAATAGTATGTGCCAGTGTCTGATTGAACAGGTCTTAGGATTCTTTGACTAAGGCAGTTCTGGTCTGATTCCCTGCAAAATCGCTTCTACAGTCTCCAAACTCAGTAAACTTGGCACTCCAAATATCACACCTGGGCAGTAAGAGTGGAAAAATTAAGGAAAATTGCAGATTGCTGGGAGGAATTGGTACGAGGGGGTTAGCGTTTTGTCTAGCCTCCTTGCACATACGGGTTTCATCCTGTGAATGTCAAAAATCTGGTGCAGTTTGTTCAAATGGTTACGTATGCCTCAAACCTCTTGAAACAATGATTAAATAGATGCTCAAAATTAGGGTGCATAGGTAGGAGGAGGTTAGGGTTTTGTCTAGCCTCCTTGCACACACGGGTTTCGTCCTGTGAATGTCAAAAATCTGGTGCAGTTTGTTCAAATGGTCACGTATGCCTCAAACCTCTTGAAACAATGATTAAATAGATGCTCAAAATTAGGGTGCATAACCCCAGCTAAGATGCCTAATTGAAATTTGAATTTGGGTGCCTCATTTATTATATTTGGAAATTTAAATTATTTATTTATTCTATATTTAATATTTTTTTTATATCTAATATTTATTAATGGTTTTGTACAAATTTATTCTTTAAAAGCACTCTCCAAAATTTTACATGCTTATTTTTTTAATCTTTCTAAGTGGATCCCACACCCTCCCAACCCTAAAATGAAACATAAAACTTACTTTCAGAGCCATTTGAGTTCATTTTTAAATTCCAAAAAAAATTTGCAGCTAAGAGGAAAGTGAGCAACAGAAAGAGGAGGGTTTGAAGGAGCTGTTGGACAACAAAAACCAGCATTCAATAGCAAAAAAGGAGAGCATTAAGGCAGCAACCAGCAAGAGAAGTGACTCAGACTCTCATACTCATACTCAAGTGGCAGTGACTCAGACTCTGAGTCTGATTTTGATGCAATGTTGGCAGATGCCGATTAGGGGCAGTCATCATACTTTCTGTTACCATGTTTTTGACATTTGTGACTTTTTCATTTTGACATTTGTAGTTCAAACTTGTGGCCTTTGGGCATTTTATTTTTATAATTTTATATCATATGCACATTGACTGTCTGACATGAATTATGGAAGCAATTAAGTAGCTGTAGTACTATTAATTTGTTCGACTCTCATCACTTACGTGAACTCTATTGGTGTTTTACTAAGTACTTTTGATTCTATAATGTATATGTCAATATGATTACATTTGCAAGTTTACCAATGTTCATTGTTATCATTATTCATATGAATATCTGAGAAATTTCTCTCTCTCTCTCTCTCTCTCTCTCTGTATATATATATATAGTGCCATCCCTTGTCCCCAAAAATCTTGTCTCCGAAATGCGACCCCCCATCCGGGAAACTTGGTGGCACATAGATAAAAAACCTTTTAAAAAGGGAGGAATAAATGTATTTTTTAAATAATTATTAAAAGACAACAAAGGGTATGATGGTTTATATTTTTAAATAATTATTAAAAGACAACAAAGGTTTATATAAAGCATTTATGTGAGGCTTGGACAGTGGCATGGAGATCACTCAATAAAGAAAAAGGTGGTTTGATGGGCTGTGTGCATTGGAGAAAAGGCACATAGAGAGTGTCCAACTTGGGGTATAGAGTACACTCGAGATTGCCCTGGCCAGGGCTATTGCACATGATGAGTGGTACTCTGGAGCATGCTGTGATATGCATGTTGAGTAATACTCAGGAGCATGTTGTGTTGAGTATAGCTTTGGAGCACTTGTGCTGAGTGTTTACTCTATTGAGTATGGCATTGGAGCACTAATGTTGAGCAATTTATTCGTGCTGAGTTCTGAATAAGAACTATTCCTTCTGGAGTGTGCAATAGCTGTGAGAGCCAAGACCACTAAAATCTTCCTAGGGTGAGAATGACCATTCCAAGTGCATTGATTCAGATAAGTTCTGAACTTATTTTATTCAAAGATACTCATAATTATTAATAAATAGGATGGAGTTAATATAATTGAATTCTCAAAAGATGTTATTTACTATTCATATTATTGGATGTCAATTTATATATTAACAATGATCTTAATATGTTTCAGTCTGAAGCCAATTAATTTTGATAAATAAGCATTGTGTGTTTTTGTATTTGAATTATAGATATAGTTTATAATCTTTGAACTTAGTTATTGATACTGATAAATCTGCTGCCATAACTTTGATATATAAAATCTATCCACTTCTATACTCTGGAGAAAAGTTGCATTGCATTTTATTGCCAACACATCATTCATGGTGTTAACAACTAAAGCTAATTAACTAGTTAACTGATTAATAAACAGCTGTTCATGCACCTCATTTACGGAACAAAAAAATTGAGCTCCTAACTCAACAACTGTTCTACTATTAACTCATGGGCTGGATAATACCACAACTGTTCTAACAGTTGGAATATTCATAGATGTCCACAATTATTGGAAATAGTTCTAATCACAAAATAGCATTATTCATTTAGCTTGTGTCTTCATTCACCCCTTTGATGCTCCTTGTGGTAACTCTATTAGCCTCTGAAAATTTTCTTTGGCTAATGGCTTATTGAGAATGTTTGCCACTTGATTGCTGTTGTTGCAAAAGCTCAACTCAATGTCACCATTAGCAACTAAATCTCTAATAAAATGATGACAAATATCTATATGTTTGGTTCTACGGTTCTACCATCAAATACAGGATTCTTGGTCATTGCAATGATATATTTGTTATCAGAATAGATCTCTGTAGCTGAAACTTGTTCCAAACCCAAATCAAACAATACTCACCTCAAACATAGCGCTTGGCATGTAGCTGAAGTAATTGCTATGTATTTTGCCTCTGTTGAAGAAAAAAAACTATTGTTTGCTTTTTTGAACACCATGATATTGCACCATACCAAGCTAAGTATGTAACCTGTTGTGCTTCCATGATCATCCATGGGAACTGCTCAATCACTGTTACTAAAGCCAGCCATTCTAAAATCATCAAAAGGAGAGTACCATATGCCAAAATCTTTAGTGCTTTTCACATACCTCATAATCGTTTCAACTGTTCAGAAATGAGTTTAACTTTGCTCTTGCATAAATCTTAATGCTAAACTTGCAACAAACATAATATCAGGCCTAGTAGCAGTTGGATACAGCAAACTACCTACTAGCCTTAAAGCCAGCCATTCTAAAATCATCAAAAGAAGAGTACCATATGCCAAAATCTTTAGTGCTTTTCACATACCTCATAATCGTTTCAACTGTTCAGAAATGAGTTTAACTTTGCTCTTGCATAAATCTTAATGCTAAACTTGCAACAAACATAATATTAGGCCTAGTAGCAGTTGGATACAGCAAACTACCTACTAGCCTTATACACAAAGTTGCATCCACTTTTTCACTTCCGTTGCCTTTGAACAATTTTTCTCCTAAACTCAAAGGTGTAAAAACAAATTTGTGCTAGACATCTTAAATTTTTCAGTTTAATCACTTCCATACTTTCCTTGAGATATGAAATTTCCTTCCTTCATTTGCTTAATTTCAATGCCCAAAAAATAATGCATGAGGCCAAGAAACTCTGTAGTCATGGCTTCTTTAAATTCATCGATCATCTCTTTACTTGAACCTGTTTTGATCAGATCATCAACATTTAGAGTAAGAATATTACCTCATTGATTTTCACAGAGTGTGGGCTCACAAGAATGACTCTTGAAACAATTGTCATCAAAGTAGCTGTCTATTTGGCTATATGAGGCCCAAGGTGCTAATCTATTTTCTTTTCAACAACTCCAAGATTACCTCAATCAGACACCTCTGCGAGGATAGTGATCTCAGGTAAGATGTGCTGCTTTTAAAAAAATAGAAAATCAGCGGAAATTCTTCAGTCTATCCAAAACACTCTTCAATTTGTCCAAATCGATGCTCTGATACCACTTGAAATGAAATTATTTAGTGCACAAGTAGAATAACATCATTACTCATGATACATCCACACGATACCAATAACAGAATAAATGGGCAAACATGAACATAATATAGCAGGTCCACACAATATTAGTGAAATATGGCAGGGCACTTGATTATTAGACTGAGCCCCTTCAAAGGGGTAATCTTCAAGAGAATTACAAGAAGAACAGAATGAGCAATATGATGATTAACCACTACTCACTGCCTTTTAGGCTTTAGTGATCCCCTAGTACCAAAGAAGTAGACTACCATGCTTTATTAAATCTAGGAACTAAAAAATATGAGTCAAGGATTATGTATGCCATTCCCAAGTGGGCCATCACATATTCTAATACACCCAATGGGTTAGGATTGTAACACTTGATCTTCTTAATTTATCTAAATCAACATAGCTTGTCAATGAAACTCTAATCTTTTGATCAGTTTGTGTTCAGTTGGATAAAATTTCTTTTTAAAAGCTCTTTGAATTCATTCAACAAATTACAGATAGCTTTTTCTTTTCCAAGGAAACTGAATAGCTTTTTCACCAATTTGGAGCTGCAAAATAAATCTTTTGTCTAACTTAATGCAGAATAAAGTATACTTACATTTGTTTCAAGTTTTCGACAATCTATTCATCATATCAACATATATTTTCCCTGTAAAAGTTCTTATTTCAAATTTTCTTTCACTTTTTATAGTGGGGTGGTTTGGATTCTTTTCCCTTAGCTTTGCTATTGTCTTTCTTAGGCCAATCTTCTTCATAGGGAAGCTCTTCTTTAACACCAAGTTACATGGCATGAGCATGAATCATTTTTTCCATGGATTCTTGGTTCCATTCTACGATGTTTTGTTGCTTGGTGATGCCATGTTGAGATTTCATCACATAGTCCAAACTTGATATGATGTGGCAACTCTCTTTGCAAGCCTTTTTTCATTTTTTTCCCACTTTGTATAAATCTTTATTTTGCAAGGTTGCAATGCTTTTTCCTCGGGCCCTCTTACTGTCGTACATATCAACACAACTATTCTCACAATACCCAAATGTTAAACAGCTCTGAAGCTAATATAGTTTGTAATTTCTAAAGTTCTTTTTTGCTCAAAATTAAATTCCTAATGAATTATCATTCTCACTTGAATTGAACTTCAAATGACAGGATACTGAACAGTTTTATTGTTATGCTGGAATTGAGCTTCAGGTGACAGCAGATTGGATTTAGTTTGTGCTAAGTTTATAGTTTGAATGTTTGTTGGAATGGAAACATAAATGGAATTTATATAAATCAATCAAAAACAACACCTTGAGTATAAGGAATTCTACCCTTGAAGTCTGGGGAAGACAGCTTGGAAGTATCAACTAATCACTTCCCTGCCTTCCTTTAACTTGCACAATCACAAAGAGCACACCATGGAGTGTGTATACAGCAATCAAGTATCGGATTGCAGGGACACCATTTTTAGGGTTGTTTTGTCACTATATAGAACATAACTAACCTTTCCACTAACTTAATTATTTCAAATTTGCTGAGGGATGTTTTTTTCCTGATCCTTGTGGACCAAAATCTTGATTATGAAATCCTTTTTAAGAGTCTTTCTCTGATTTGTTGTTGGTCTTCCAAGTTGAAAGAGTATTCCATCTACAATCTCATCGGATGAAATATTTGCATTCTTTCTTAAGTGATAGATCAAGAGAAGATTGCCATCCGCATGTTCTAATACTTACTAGTAATTTGTTTCCAATATGTCTCCTTTTTGAACGATTGTAAATTACAAGCATATTATTTGTTAGACGGAGAGTTTTTTTGCTTATCAGAAGAAGAGAGTTACAAGGGTATTTTCAATCAAAAGCCTATGTACTACTATATTGATGAATTTTTTGTTTTTTAATAATTGCCATGTTTTATCTTTAGCATTACAGTTTTTTGTGCAGCATGGTAGATTGCTCCATAAATTTGGGAATGGGAATGCTTAATATTAAAAGAAGTCTGGTTTAAACTTTAAAGCTTTTTAATTTTTTGGTAGGTTCTTTTGGGATGATCTGAATTCTTCACTATCTTTTTCATTTAACAAACTTCTAACTTAGTTTCTACATGTTTTTTGCTATCTAGGAGCCTTGGCTAGCACCTCTTTGCATGATGAAGCTGGAGGCCATGTTGATCAGAGTCATGGTGCTGGGGTCCCCTCTTCGCCATCCTCATCAGGTGGGTCCATTGGGCTTCTTAATGGAGGCCTCTGTAAGGAAGAATTACCTGCAGACCATTTGGTCCATGAGAAAAATGCAAAATGTTGGTTCTACAATGTTATTTGGCATGAGAATTTGGTTCTGAGCATGTAGGTTGGCTTTGGTGTTGGGAACATTCAATGGGTCAGATCCACTCAGCATGCAACAGTGAAAATTGAATGACTCCCAACCTGTTGAGGCCATCTGAGCAGTATCTAAGCAGTTTGGAGAGTTCAGCAGGCAGGAATTGCCACCTCGGTTCGTATGTTTCTAGCTTTATTCGGTTTGTATCTCCTAACACTTGACTTATTTGTGTCAGGTCCCTTCCTGTCTAATATGCGCGATCTGCTGATAATCTTCCAAAGCTCTAAAGAGCTTTACCTCTATTTGAATGAATGTTCTTTGTGATGGAGCTTTATTTAGATTATATCTCCTTTTAATATTTTTGCTGCTTAGCAAAAGCAATGTGGAAATGGCTATTTGTTTTCCAGATATTTTGCTATTACTTGTTCATGTTCGTTATTAATGTCTTCTCTTTTTCTTTTCCAGGTCAACATCAGGAGAACCCTTTATCTCTTCTTGGTCAGTATAGTGACGATGATTTGGGTGAAGAGGAAAGCCAAGAGACCAAGAATGCAATTGCCTCAGAGTCAACAGCTTCAGGTTGTGCATCTGAACAGGTGTGGTTCTCACCTCATTTTGTTGGAAGACAATATTTACTTATCCTTTGCTTTAGTTTCATTACAGTTTTGTGATTTCCAACAAATTTTCTTCTATATTCTCACATATTTAACTGTCTAAATATTTGTCTTCTTGCCTTTTTTTTCTGTTATCTTAGGTTGTTGATTTCCTGGCAGACTTGCAAAACCATGGGCTTCTTGATAATAATTCAGACCAGACAAAAGGCATTGCCGAAGACAATATTAACAGTGAGTGCAAAAGTTTGGATCAAGGAAATTCTGTCTCTACTGTTCTGGAAGAAAATGCAAAAGAGGAAACTGTGGTGAATAATACAGAAGCACCTGCTACTGTTATAAACGACTCTGATACATCAAATATTCCAGACCTTACTATTGTACAGAAGCAAAGTTTAAAAAATACAGAAAATGACTGGAAAGCTGTTAAGCATGAAGAAAGCGGTCAGTATTATTATTGGAACATTAGAACTGGAGAAACCACATGGGTGATCCCTTCTACTTTGGTTCAAGAAGTAACAACAGTTACTGAAGACAGAGATCCGCTGAAGTTAGAAGGCTCACAAGATATTCACTTGAGCTGTAATGAAGGTAGTTTAGAAGAAGAACCTGGGGTTTCTGGTGTTCAAGAGGAACCAATTTCTAGTTCAATATGTCCTCAGGCGTCGGTGATTTCAGCAAGTACTTATTTTGCTAAAGAGCAGGAGGAGATGTTGGAGCTTAAGACCAGAAATCATCTTGATGAACAAGTGAAAGATGCTAATGGGGAGGCTCAACAGAATCAGCAAAAGGTTGAGCTGAATGATCCACAATGCCAAATAAATGAATCTAGATTGGAACATGGCGGAATGTCTAATTCCATGGTTTCAGAACATACTATAGATGTAGATTTTGTGATTGATGAGATGAAAATTAGTGGAGTGGGCACTGTAGAAACTACTGAAGAATCTAAAGGACACCAGGAGTTGCCAGCTCTCAAGGAAGATATACAAGAACAAAGGCTCAATCCTTTTGAGCTTCTTAAGTGGAGTGAAACCTTGTCACAAAGATTCAAGGCTCTTGAAGGGTACCATCTTTCACTTTTATCTAACGTTTATGAATTTGGAAGGAGATTCCATGTTTTCAAATTTTCAATCGATGGATTATAGAATGTCTGATAAGAATCATCATTAAAGTACTATTGCTATTAATTGTTTTTTTTCCATTTCTTGTGGTGAGTTATTTATCTGTACATTACATTTTCTAGATTCTTTCCAACAGTTTATCTGTGCTTGTATGTCAGGACTAATGATTCTGTTCAAGCTCCAACCTTGCAACTAAGGTATGCGGTGGAGGCAGAAATGCGCTTTGCTGATTGTAAAGCACTTTGTTCATGTGAAGGTTCTTTGGAGCCATATTGGTTGCATGTACAGACACAGCTTAAGCGACTTGAATCTGTTCTCTGTGTTGAAGAGGCTGCAATTTTGTCCTTACAAAGTAAAATTGCATTGAAGACAGTGTCAAATGGAAGTGGTATGTATGAACAAGATAAAATACCTGAACCTGTTAAAGATGAATACCATGAAACCCTTCCAAAGGTTGAACAATGCATGGCTTCTCCTATAGATGATCACATGTGTTCTGAGGATGATGGGCATGTGGTGTCTTCTCAGAATGAAGATCCCAGGCGATCTCCCGAGCATCAGACTCATAAGGGTTCTCCTGATCCTCCAGTGCATATTAGCAATGATACAAGCAATGACTTAGAGGAAGGGGAGATAAGGCAGTTAGATGATTCCAATGTGACACAGATTACTTTAGATGTCTCCTTGAGTCCTCAGAAAACTGATGAGCTTCCTTTGAAAATGGAAGCTGGTACTTCATTTGAAAGGATTGTTGAGAGTTCTGATGTTGCCTGTGAAGATGTAGACATGGAAGTTGACATGGAGGTTGATGACCAGACTGGTATAGAAGCATCAGTTGAGGAGGAAGCTGGCTTATCGACCATAGATAGTCAGGCTTTGCAACCGGTTCCTTTTGACCCATCATTGCCATCAGTAACTCCTGTTGTATCGACTAGTTCAGGATCCTTATTCCCAGTACTTGTTGGAGATGATGAATGGGGAGTACCCCCTCAACCTCCAGAGGAAGATTGGGCACCACCTCCACCTCCAGATAATGATTCAATTCCTCCACCACCCCCTGACGAGCCACCTCCATCCCCTTCACCTCCACTGGTGCCTTCCAATGGCTACGAAGAACCATTATGCCCTGTACTTCCATATACAGAACAGTATACTTCAGCTTATGTTCCCTTGGCCAATTATAACTACTACCCATCTGCAAGCACTGCATCTGACAATCCCAATTATTATTGTTCTGTTGATGTCCAAACTGATGGAACACAGCTGCCTTATTATGATCACACTGCGAATTCTTATGCTGATCATTCAAGTTTGACTAATCCTGTTGAAGGTGCCATATATTATGAGTCTTGTAGCATTGCTGCCCCTGAAAGCTTAGAGCTGAATAATCCTGAATATTCTTCGTACTATGAAAATGTTGATGCGAGCACTTATTATGGAAGCTCTGGTGTTACCACTGATGCATCACAAGTTTCTTCTGGAATCATCACTGCTGTTACTTGTACTTCCTTGAGCACCTTGAGTGCAGCTGAGGTTCCCTCTACCCAAGTTTTGACTTCTGTTGCTAGTAGCTCAACTGTCTCAACAGCTTCAGTGCCTTCATTAGCAGGTGGAACTGCAGGAGTAAAAGGTCATTCCAAAGGTAATGCTGTCTGGGGTATTTGAACTCTATAGGGGAGAGAACCCAGTACCTGAGCATGTTTCAATAGTTGTGATAGTAGTTGTTTATAAAATGCTCAATATTTTTATCAATATTAGATCAATAGTTGTGACTTTAAAGTTTTTAGTGTTGATGATGACTACCCATAATTAAACAAAATGTATTCTTTTGATCTAAAAAGCAACTAATCATGTGATTCCACATCAGTGCTCAATAAAACATGCTATGAATGCACAAGTATTGGTCTCACTTTTGTTTTGGGCCTTTTTGGTTTACCTTGACGAAACGTGTGCTGATGTGGCATCATATTTGATGATGTGGTACAGAAACCTTCTCACAAGTTATAAATGGGGGGACTTGCCAAGTAGCTGCTGTAAAATGCGATGAAATTTCACGTGGGATAATTAAGTCACAGTTAGAATTGCTGCTTCTAGATTCCTCTCCCCTAGTTTTTTTAATTTGAATTTCTGTTTTTGTCTTTGTTTTTTATTTCCATTCTTTTAACTTGTTTAATTAGTCACTTATTACTCTGTTATGTAATGACTGTTATAAGTCTAATTTTGTCATTTAATTGTAGATGTGCGGAGTAAGAAACGATCTATTGCAGCTGCACCGACCTTAAGATCCAATAAGAAGGTTTCATCCTTAGTTGACAAGGTAATGAGAATATCAATATGCTTGCCGTTTCTTCTCTTTCAGAATATTGAATTTCACTAATGCATGCGCATAGTATTGAAGCAGTCTTACTTCAATTTGTTTTGATGGTTTATGCGTGTCCTTACAATGGCCTACTGATGTTGCAGTGGAAGGCAGCCAAGGAGGAGCTTCATGGTAGCGATGATGAGGATGAAAATGAAAAGGCTTTAGAGGTTCTTGAGAAAAAACGCCAAAGAGAAATTGAGGTAGTGTTTTTTAATTATTGATTTCTGGTATGCTAATTCCAGACCAAGTGCTGTGAACAATTATAAATCATGTTTTGAATACCTTTGCAGGAATGGCGCATGCAACAAATTGCCAGTGGGGAAGCACAAGATAATGCAAATTTTCAGCCTCTCGGAGGTGATTGGTATGTATGAATTTGCTTCTTTTAGCATTCAAGTGTAAAGAAAGAAGGTAACAAACTCTATATAAAACATTATCTCTATCACAAAATTACATAGATCTTTTACAGTCATATATATGGGCAATGCTGAAGAAAGTTTCATTTTAAATATAGGTAAATTGTATTTGCATATCGATAAACTCATCGTATAAAGGTTATCAATGGTCATCAATCTCTGCAGAGGTTTACTATATGGTTGTAGGATATTAGATTCTATTCATTTTAGTACATTATCAATATGAGCATATCCGGTGCAACATTTTTCAAGTTGATGATTAGTGACAATGCAGTGGTTGTGTTCAATGATATTATTAGGGATTATAAGGCCATCCGGCTCTTTTTCCAGTTTATGATAAAGCAGTAAAGATAACAGTGGGATCCTATTCTGGTGATGCAAACTAGTAATGTCTTAAGAGTATCCACTTGTTCTTTCTCCTAATTTTTCTTGACTTGGCCGACTGGGATTTCCTGTACTGATGCATTACAATCCAAGTAATCCAATTTGCGTTTCTTAGAACATTGTTTGAACTTTGAAATTATTTATGATATCAGTAGGCCAACTTCAACATTTGCTGAATGATATTATTATTCCTTTTTAAAAATAAGCATGACAAATGCTTAATATTTTATCTGTCTTCGAACAGACTTGTGAAAGCAATTCATTGCTTCAATAATGCCAAAAAGTATTATGCAAATGTATACACCGAGGGGTGTCACTACAATGGCAGTAAGGGTTGGATTGTAATGGAGTTACAGTGTGTTCACAAAAACTCCCTAACATATATTTGATGGCCATTTACACACCAAATTAATAATAACAAATAATTAAATACAACATCTAAATACATATATGATGTTTAAATATTTAAATTATATCATTTACATTATGTTCTGTTTTAAAATTTTACACAACACATTATGTAAAAGATTTGATTTAAATATATCAAAAAAAAATTAATAGAGTTATTGAAGGTTTAAAATTAGAACATATTGTAAAAAGTGTTTTGTATATATATATATATATATATTTCATTATAATTATCTAATATAATATAGTAATTTTTCGAAGACTGACCATCCTCTCCTTTTAAATGCACAAAAGATAACGTAACTGGATGTGGCTTCTTTGAAGCTTGAGGGTTTGGGTCAGTTGTTTTTCTGTTTGTAGCTATTGATGATGTAATGTCCCCTTTTGGTAAATTCCTAGTTTTAGGCCTGTAAAACAATAATAATCACTAAAAACTGATATTAGTAACAAGTAATAACAAGTATCAACTTTACGGTAATATTCAAATTAATATATAAAATATTATAATATAGAGAGCAATACATCATAGCTAAAACATCATAATAGTTAGATCTATAGTTCATAGCATCATTAACATTTCGGAACAAATATCTGCTATCAGTAATGATTGTTCCAAGGCGTATTTCTGGCCAATCATAGTAGAAACTCCCATGAAATATTTGCAGCACAATCTCAAGGATGGTTGTCCTTGTATTATGAGCATGTGGGTGGATCTGGTGTCCATCTCGGGAATGGCATATAGGAAGACCTGAAAGCAAGACACTCATCCACCTCTTGGCCTGACAGCGGGATCTTAGAGATCACTCCATTCCTTAGTCCACCTTGGAGGCACTCCATCCTCCTTGATCAAGCCTAAGAGCACTCATTCACCTCCTAGCCCATGAGCATGGCAGGAGCTCCATTCCATCCATCTTGGGTGGCGTGCTTGATAAGATGCATGAAGACTACCTTCCTCAACAAACCTAGGAGCACTCATATGCCTCCCGGCCCACGAGTGTTGCATCTCGGGGTGGCATGCTTGATGAAGGAGAGGCCGATACTTCACCTCTCATGAACTTGGAAGGTTGATCGACCTCCTTATTTACAAAACACTTCTATAAATTCAAAATAGATTGCTAAAGGAATCTACTATATTAATTGGTAATAAAATATCATTATGCAATTATGATATATATATGGCTATTTCTAATTTGTATTCCCAAACTTACTTCCCAATAATATTCTTGCTGAAAACAATATTTATTTCCAACATATATCTTATGTTTCAATTTCTTATTTTCCTTTTTCCAATTTCCTTCACTTGATGCTTCTCCCCAATGAAATGTCCTCCCCTTTATATCTTTAAATTAGAGGGAGTCATACCTCTTCATCACAATCGCTGCCCTTACAAGAGCCACAACTCATCATAACCAAATGCTGCCCAAAACTCTTAATTTTATTTAATTAAATAAGTTTTTGGAATCGCTGTTAATATTATCCTATTAACCATAATCAATCTCTTTAGTAGGATTGCTATTTAATATTTAATTCATTAAGGCTGCGATCTTGATAAAGCTTTGATCTCTTTAGCTTAGAGGGGGGTTTGTGATTTATGGCGGAGGCATGACAGATGAGGAAGATGCCAAAGATTTGCAGGACAGCAGGGATTCAAAGGACTTGGTGAACACGGAGACTATTTTGGCCTCAACATAAACTTAAAAAAGAAAGAAAAAACATTGCTAGAGAAGAAAGCTTGCAATGATTATGTGCAGTTTTAAGCTTGCTGATGGGTCATACTGAAATTTAATTGATATGGTTTCTGCTGTTACTATAAACTATGGTTTTATAGATCTTTGCAGCTCCTCATCATTTTTTTTGCTTATTTAATTAAAGATATCATGGAGAAAGAAAGAAAGAAAGAAAGAAAGATAGAAATCATATTAATGTTCATGAATGACCGAAAGTATGTCAAGGGGATTTGAGAGTGCATTAGATTATAATAGAAATTTCTAGGAAGAGAAACCTAGAGAGGCCCACAAAGGGAAGAACCAAAAAGTAAAAACAAAAATTCAATACTGTTGGGGACAACCAACATGTGGTCAAGAAATCAATATGAATAGCCAAGTTGAGGGGACAAGAACCCCAAAGAGTACAAGTCAAGGAGTACTGAAGACATAGGAAAGTCTCATCGACTACCACAGCCTAGGCCTGAAATGGAGGAGTCACCGGTGTCATTTTCAATCATGTTGAAAGGATCAATACAAGATCTGATAGTGATAAATTGTGTTTTATGTGTAATTGGTTATGGTTATAGATGTTCTATTTTGACAAGTAGGATTGTTTCAGTTTTTCTAATGTTGTCTTTATCTGAAATCTGGAAGGCAGTTAGGTATACAGGAATGCTGCCAGTATGTAATTCTATTTCTCAGTAATAATATAGTGTTTCTATTGTTTGCAAAAAAAAAAACTAAATTTTAATCCATCATTGGTATAAATAGTTCAAACATTCAACAATTTCCAACTTCAAGCATTTTGAACATTTCCATTTTCCTCAATTAGATGGACTGTAGATTTCAATTATTCACTCAAGATAAGACCATCATCTTTATTAAGATTATTCTAATGTTGATCAATTTGAGTAACTTCCTGTGTTGTACATTATTCTTCTCTAGTAATTTTTTTTATATAATTACGCCAAGAGGCATCATACAGTGATGTTAAGGGGAAGAATGTTACTGTGTACATAAAAACAAAACATAGCCAACATATATTAAAAAAAAAAAATGATAAAATAACTTTTTAGTAAATATTAATAAATCTAATAAAATAATTATTGAATAATTCTAAAGTAAATAAAAGAATTATAGAATAAGTCTTAAGTAAAACTAAATAAAAATAACTCAACATTATATATGCATTTTAGATAGATGTATTTAAGATATATTATATATACAAATCTCTATATTTAATCCTTCTATATAAATTTATAAATATATAGGCTCTTAGGGAAAAATATCTCTCAACATATTTTAGATAGATTTTTCTAAAGATAGATATGCTAGTATATATGCACATTGACAATTTGTGGGTTGATTCCTGAATTCTGAAGTAAGCTTCTGCAATGGAGCTGAAATTTCACCTTTTGTTTGACAAGTGATAAAGTCCTTGCTTGGTGCTATAGCAGATCAGCAATTGGAGAGGGTATTTCATTTGGGCTTTGGTGCAATGAGCATGCTATCAACATGGTCATAGGGATGGATTAGATTTTTGTGAAGGACAAATCTATGGTAACTTATAAGAGCTTTGGCCAAGTTTTATGATAAAAATGAGTTTAGAGGTGCTCCTAAAATTTGCTATGGCTCATCTAGGCTGTACTCTCTACACTAAGAGGTATATAACTACAGTGGCCGCAAGGGGTGGAGTGTAATGGCATGAGCTCATTAACAAAACAAAGCTGACATATATTTAAAAAAATGAAACTATAAAATAACTTTTAAGTAATAAAATAAACTAACTTTGAAGTAAATAAATATAGCTCTTCAAATAAAGTAAACAATATAAATAAAATAAGATAATTCCTAAATAGTTTAAAAGTAAAATAAAGTAATTCTTAAGTAAATAAAAATAGTAAACAATGTGAATGAAATAAAATAATTCTTAAATAGTTCTAAAGTAAAAAATATATATTTTTTAATTTAAAAAATGAAACTATAAAATAACTCTTAAGTAATTAAAATGATTTAATAAACTAACTTTGAAGTAAATAAATATGGCTCTTCTTGTAAAGTAAACAATAATGTTCCATGGGGATGCACTTGCCCCCTTGCTCCCCCACAAAAAAAATCTGCACGTTTTTGGGATGGGGATGTCCCCAAGACGTTTAGGAGACTTCCAGGAGTCTCTCTATCATCCCAAGCACTTATAGGTGTTGCAAAAAAAAGTGATAAAATTGTGAAAATGACATTCACCATGACGGTTTGTGAGGTTTTGAAGCCCCCAACTTGCGAGGGGCATTGCCCCTCAACCTTGTCGGGGGCTTTGCCTCCAAAACCTTGCAAGGGGTGTTGCCTCCAAACCCCCGCAAAGAGCGTTGCTGCTTGACCCCATCGGTGGCTCTACTCCTTGACGCCAAACCTCCACCCAATCTTGTTAATGTTTAATGCAATCATTGCCATGTTTTTTATGTTTATTAGTTTGAACTTTACTTAGTATGCCAAAGTTTCATTTGCAATTCTTATACTTATTCTTGATTTGCCTCCAAACCTCTACCCACCATTGTTAATGTTACATGCAATCATTGCCATGTTTTTTTATGTTTATTAGTTTAAACTTTACTTATGCCAAAGTTTCATTTGCAATTCTTATACTTATTTCTTACACATCTTTTTATTATTAATTTTTCAAGTACTATATATATTTGCGTCATCCCCTTGTTGCCTCACTACCCTTGTGTTAGTGCCCCCCACTATCGCCCTGCCGTTCCCAAACTTAGGCCTTTGATGCCCCTGTCCCCAAAACGTGTCCCCTTGTCTCCCTGCCTCTTTGTTAGGAAACTCCATGGAACTATGGTAAAAAATATAAATAAAATAAGATAATTCTTGAATAGTTGTAAGGTAAAATAAAATAATTGTTAAATAAATAAAAATAGTAAACAAATTGAATAAACTAAATAATCCTTAAATAGTTCTAAAGTAGAATAAAATAATTGTTAAGTAAATAAAATAACTCTTAAGTAAATAAAAATAGTTCTTTAAATAAAAATAAAGTAAACAATGTAACTAAAATAGTTCTTAAATAGTTCTATGTGAAATAAAACAACTCTTAAGTAAATAAAATCTCTCAAGATCGATATCTCTTGGTGTTTTTTAGATAGATGTATTTAAGATATTTAAATTAGTCCTATTATTGGTAATGAGGTTTGAGGATTAGTTTCAATTGCATCATTCCAAAAGCTTGAAGCATATTTGTAGTCCTTGTTGAGGTCATGGAGGGCATGCAAGTAACATGCCAAAAAATGTGGAGGGTTCATCTTCTGCCAGAATGAAAGCAGGTTGAAGGTAAGGTATTGAGTTTCTTATATAGTTTGCTGGGCTGGCTGATGGTGCTCAAGATGGAAGCAGAGATTATGGTGGTGGTGGTGATGATACAGAGGTGATCCTTTTGGATTGAAATGGCTCAATATGTTTGTATATGTTGTGTTAAATTTGGGTATAAATTTTAATCGCCTGATTTTCAAGTAGTCTCTTTTGTAAGGTCTTAAGCTCCTATGCTATGGGGTTGAAGCTCTTTTGTATGGTTTAAATACCTTTGCTAAGGTTCCATAGTTCAAAACCTAATGTTCATATTTTCAAAGTTTAATATAAAGAGAGTGGGTCCCTTGCCCCACATTTACGAATTAATTTTGTTTTACATATAAATTAATAATAATTTATAATTAAGAGTAGTTTATTTAACATAGCATACAATCGTTTGAGGAAAAAATGGCAAACCAGTAGTTTTGAGGTATGAAAAATGGGGAAAAATCAGTTTGAAAAAATGGCCAAAAATACTTACGATGTTTTCCAGGGTTTATGCATATGTACAATATGATAGATAAGAATATACTTAAAGCAATGAATATATAAAAAGTGATTGAAAGACTTTGGTGACTTAGACAATGGTGTCAGCTTTCTGTTCAATCATATAAAGCTTTAGGTGTCGTGAAACTCAGGCTTGATTTGTGAAAATAACAGTTAAGCGCGAACCTATTGTGTAAGCATTTTAAAACTTACATGATTTTGGGGTTTGGTTTTCGCATGATTGCTGTGATTGTTTTACCATTTAAATCACAAGGCATTAATATATACGATTTCAACGATTTTTAAGGTCCAGCGAAATCATGAGTTTTTGGGGAAAAATCGGGAGCGATGCAATTTTTTAAAAATGTGATTTTGCTATTTTTGCCAGATTTGTACTTCTATACTTCATGCCAATGATATATTATATTTATCATAGTTTGAAGACTCAGACTTGGCTTGGACTTGACAGCCCAAAATTTTGCTCAGACTTGGGACTTGGCAAAAAACTTGGCACAAATTTGGCAAAAAAACCTTATAATTACACAAACAAAAATAAATTAATTCATTTAGAGAACATAAAAGTCTAATTTGACTATCAATTTATCATAATTCAAACATTACACGTCATATGATTCTCAAAAGTCTCAAAATTTGAAATTTCATAGTTTCAAATGTATAACAACATTATAAATTTATAGCTGTTTACATATGGTGATATGTCAAAAAGAAAAAAACAACCAAATACAATCTGCATCTTCCTCTTTCCCCTTGCAATGTAACTTAATATTTTAGGCCTCAAACTAGAAGGTAAGTCAGTATCAAAATGATAGATTGTTTCTTCAAATTTGTCTTCATTTTCCTCCACTGCATTTAATTCTGCTGCTTCTGCTGCTCCTCTCTCCAATTCTACAAGATCTTCATCAATAAGGAGGACATCATTTTGTTCATCGACTATCCATTCACCATAAGGATCAATCTCATCCAAGTCAGTGGAATCATGTGAAATGCCCTCCACCTTTCTAGTTCAAAGGTGAAGGTTGGACCAAATGAAGACAAGATCATTGAGGTGCTCTTCGGTCAACCTATTTTTCTTCTTTGTGTGAATTCTCTTAAAGAGGCCCCAATTGCGTTCACACCCATAAGCACTACAGGGCTGGGACAAAATATGGATGGCCAACCTTTGAAGATTTGGCATGCCAACACTGTGATTCTCCCACCATAAATCTACAAAATAACATTTAAAAAATATAGGAATTAAGTAAAAAATATAAGAATCAAGTTTCTAATTTCTACTTGTAGTATTAAGCTAAAAATTAAAAGATATTTTTTTAACTTGGTTATTTCCCTCTCCTTTAAATAGCTTGAGTTGAACAAAAGAGTCTCCCCTTGACACCCTTGTAGACTTTGAATAGATAGATGGAATATAGCAAGTTAATTATTATGTATGTACAATGGATGTTTATAAAGAATTGACATTGCCAAATTCATAAATAAGATATAGTAAATCTCAACTCCGTAGTAAATCTCATCTCCAACTCATCAAAGACTGTCTCTTATCCTAGCATATGGCACTATCTTATCAATTCATGAAAAAACACCTGCCATAACCTCATCAACCTTGAATGTATCAGAGACGTAGAACTTTGGGTTCAAGTAGTAGGCCAAGGCATGTATTGGTTGGTGGAGTTGATTTGTCCATCTGCAATCAATGATGTGCCAAATGATTTCCTAATTTTTTTTGTTTCCACCATTGTAATGCAAAATGGCCACTTTTGCCTTATCCATGGCCTCATAAAGGAAAACCCATTGGCATGCCATCTCCATCCACCATACGAATAACCCTGACCAAAGGTTCAGTCACTTTAAAAATTGTAAACAAGTTTGAAATTATTGTTTGAATTTGTTACTTACCTTGATTAACGCCTCTCCAAGAAGTGTTCTTGCAGTCGTCTCCCCTTCAACTTTTTTGGAAAATGGAGATTCCAACTAAGCATTAGACACAAACATTTGCTTGAGATGAGGAATTGTGGCAAGAATGCATTGCCAAGTGAGGAAATGGCTAGCAAATCGTGTCACTCTTGGTCACACAATCTCCTTGCCATTTGTGTGCTTTCTCATCAAAGAAAGGACCCAAGTATGGTTGTAGATAATTTAGTAATTTGTTTAGCATCTTCACCACACTTTTGACCTATCTAATCTTCCCAATGTCTTCTAACAACAAATCCAAGCAATGTGCAACATGAGGTGTCCAAGAAATAGTAGGATGCTTCTCCACAATAAGTCTCCTTGCGGCTACATATGCTGTTGTGTTGTCTGTGATAAGTTGAACAACATTCTCAACTCCAACTTCTTGGATCACCTCATCCAATAGATTGCACAAAGTCTCTACATCTTTGACTTCATGTGAGGCATCTATAGACTTCAAGAAAATCAATGTGCCATTAGAAGCCACTAAAAAGTTAAAGAGATTCCTGTTCCGTCCATCTATCCATCCATTTGATAAGCTTTTGCATCCTTTTTTCCGCCATACTTTCTTTTGATTAGAACCACAAGTCGTGTATTTTTTACAACTTCCTCTAGCAATGGCCCAGTCAAATCTTTAGCTGTTGGAGTCGTAAATCTCTATTACGAGCAACTGTTAATGCATTCATCAACCCTTCTCAATATGGGCTGTTTGCCACATTGAAGGATAAATTGTTATAGTACCAAAAGTTTGCTGCTGCCATCCTAACCTTATGGTGTTTTTCTTTATTCCAAGTGGTACCTTCAAGTGAGGGTTGTGCTCCTAGAACATTGTGTGGAATAAAGAAATTTGGTGATGATGAAGGAATATGACTAGAAGTAGAAATAAAACCCTCATAACTCTAACCAATAGAGGAATGTGGATGATGAATGCTTGGACTTGGGGTAACAAAGGAATCCATAGGTACATTCTGATTCATCATTGTTGCTATTGCCTCCATTGTCTTTTGCTTTTTCACTTTTTTCATTTCACACTCAGCAAGTAGGGCATTTATCTCTCTAGTAACCTCTTTGGACACCGTAGTGCATGCCTTCACATTTTGTCCAGGTATTTTAGCACGGTGGTATTTTAAATTTTAATCTATTACTTCCTCTTGTCATAGGCTGCTTGCATTCATTACAAGTGACTTGGCCCTTGATAGCTCCTGGTGTCCCATACTTCCATGAAAGATCTCTTTTACTACTCATTTGTTTTGAACTTGACATTGCTGTTTTAACATGGAAAAAAAATCAGTAGGGTTTTACAAAAACAGCATCAAGCAAAATGGTAAGCATTTATTTTAGAATGCAAATAGAAGCTAAAAGTGTTAGGAAATAAGGGATGAGGGGAAATGGAGGTTTTTTTGACAGCCCTAATTTTTCAAGTTTTTTGATTTTCAAATCAAGAAAACAAAAAAAAAGACAAATAGTTACTTGTTTGACGACTTGATCAACTTTCAATCATTAAAAGTTCTCTTCTCAAATTGCCTTCTTGCTAGGTTGATGTTTTGTGGGGTGAAATGAGTGAATAAGAGCAAAAAATGACAAAAAAATGATGATTTTGGACTTTAAAGTTACGGCTGGGCGTTATAATGCAGTTCAAGAGTTTGAGCTCAGGACTCGAGAGTCCGAGCTTGAGACTTGGCGAGTCCTGGCCCAAGACTTGGCCAGACTCGGCTCGTGAGCCTGGTCGACTTGGCACCAGACTCCGCTCGTGATCCTGGTCGACTCGGCGCAGCCAGGAAAAAGGCTCACGAGTTGGCCAGGTCTTGCTGAGTACTTGGACTTTATTTATATCTCTTTGTATACCAGAAATATCAGTGGTATTCGCTCAGTTTGCCGTTTTGGATTATATCTATAAGATTTTACTTCTCAGCAAAATGATAACATTTGCATAAAATTGGGCGACAGCAATTGACAATTTTTTTTAATGTCTAGGTTACTGGTTTGCATCTTTGAAACCTCTGCATGAGTCTGGTTTGAACTCAGTATGGGCCCTCTATGGGGCCTTAAGGGTCCTCCGACATGGACCTGGATTTGGCCAGGTCTGCTGTTGTTTCTCATCAAAATGATTACATTTGCATAAAATTGGGGGAATTGATGATTTTTCTTTTATGTCTAGGTTACTGGCTTGCTTTGGAAAACCCTGGAACTGGGTCTGGTTTGAACCCATTCTGGGTTCCCTGTGGGTCTGTACAGGGTCTTGCAAAATGAACCCAGATTCAGATGGGTGCGCTGCAGAGCAGACTGGGAATTATCTGGGTCTGTTTTGCAGGACCTGGACAAAACCTGGGATGAATACAGCTAAAAAACAATGGATTTTTATTTTATTTTATTATATTTCCGACTGTTATATTTATCCTAATGAGAATGAGAGTGAGTGTAGCAAATACAGTGGTGATTATGCTGTTTGCTGCAACTATAGGGACTGGTTTAAACCTTGGATATTGCTCTAACTGTCATGTCTGATTTTAATTGGACTGATAAATTGTGGATGACCATTTGCAATAGCAGCCCTTATCACAAAATTCAGAAACCTTTTTTATCGTTATTAGTGGCCATGAAGACGTGAAGCTGCATATTCCAATGAAACCCTGATGCTCTTCTTGCAGTGAAGAAGAAATCCTGGTAATTAAAGTTGGAGCCCTTGTATGCTTCCCAACTGAAGTGCAGCAAAAACTGCTGCAGTGCAAACACTATTAAACCCTATATATTTTGCAGATTAATATGTCAAATAAATAATACTAATAGTCCGTATCTTCAAGGCTGTTTAGTAATTTAATATATTTTACTTTTTAAAGTATGTTGTTTATAAACAATGAGATTATTAGCTCATGAAGAAAGAAGCATATTAATATTTCGATTTCATTAGAAGTTCCAAATTATTTCATTTCTAAAACTATTGTATTGTGTTTTATAACTGTGCTGATATTATGAATTTGCCTGCTGCTAATTTTATCAAATGGTATTATCTGATACTCTTATATAGTCTTAATGATACTTTTTAGTGTGGTTGCATGTTAGAAGGCACTGATATGTGTCATTTTGACATAATACTCTTCTTTAACATAATATTTTTTAAAGTCATGGATAATGAGGGCTGCAAATTTATATATTTATGATTTTTATATGGACCAAAACAAACGCAACCTCAATGCTTTTTTGCTGTACTGGTATATCTGAACCTGAACCCAATCTGGTAACTTAGTTTTATGTTGTTTTTAAATTTTTTAATCTTAAAATATTTCCTATCTCATCACAAATTTCTATTTCTCAACAAAATTTCTAGGCTATGCGTTTTTTTGATATACAGGTTTGAACCAATGGAAATGATTCCATTTGTCATGGCTTTCCGTAAGGAAAACTTAACTTATTGGTGGCCATCTATGTTCGAATAAGAAATTATGTAAAAATATGTAAATACATACAGAGATCTGCAAGGTGTGTGAAGAAGCAAGAGAAATACTAACCCATGAGATTGTTGCGTTTTTCAGGGAAAAGTTAAACACTGATATCACCATCTTTGTTGAAAAGTATATATGCAATAATTATTTTGTTACCAAATTCTGCTTCATGTGGTCCAAATCCCATGGATTGGGATTATTCAGACTTAACCAAATTGGTCAGATCTGATATGGACGTCTGTTTATATATATATTTTATAAGTTATAATTTAATTTGTCCACAAACCTATGTTCTAGCCGACTTGCTTTGCTTAGCCCAAAAATTAAAGTTATACGTGTGCTTTTTTTTCTTTCTAAGATGGGCTTTTTGGTGTATATTTGGAATGATGGATTTTATATTTTTGTCCTCTCATTCAGATTTACAAACTTGGTAACTATGAATAATTTGATTTTGAAGTTTGCAACCTGCGAATGTAAAAAAATAACAGAAACTATTGAGTTTCAATGCTTGCATTATCACTAACTTGACTAAACCAGCTATTGACAAAAGTTAGGGAGAGACCTGAAGAAATACACTGAATCTTAGACGAGTACCTCAAAACTGTTTAATAGCGCTCTCCTACCCTTGAAGCTTCTAGATGATATTATATTTAATATTTACTATTTACAATTGTTCTCAGCATTTTAGAATAGTACATTAATTGGCCTTTCGTTGCTATTCATTTCAATTCTATGAGATCAGAAGGAATATTAATGACCTTAATAAATTCTTAACTGGTTGCTATCAATTCTGAACAGTCATTCTGTGACATTACAGTCTGCACTGGGGACTCTCTAGTGGTAGGCTATGTTGCTGAATTGGCAGATATACAGCCCGATTCTGGGTATGCAACATACCTGAATTGGATCCTGGTTTGAATGTCAATGAATCGCCTGTGGGTTTGACTAAGATTTAACTTTTTCACACTGGAATGATCCCACCCTTTGCCAGTCAAACATGACTGATTCCAGCACTGACATGTTGAGTCTGCTGCGAATCTCGAGTAATTCCAGAGGTGGACATAATATTTGGAGTGTTTTCTTTTCTTTTTGAACTGGAAAAAGCCCTAAACCTCATTCTGCCATGGGAGGAAAAGATGACTGTGAATGGTGGATGGGATTCAACTACTACATTACCTCCTTCAAACATTATGCAGCTGCTGCTTGAACGTGATTTTGTACATTTATTCAACTCTGAAGATGCTGTGAGACATTATATGTGCTGTGTATTGGTGAATACATTCTTCATTCTGCACTCGCATTTAGCCTTTAGGGTTAAATCTTATGGCACTAAATGTTGTTATAAGTTTAGGCTTTAGCATTTTAATATTTATTAAATGAACTATATTATATTTATTATTATATAAACATTAGAAACTATAAATTATGTTTTTTGAATATATAAAAAAATAAAATATTAAT
>VDFB02270716.1:0-11075 GCA_007258455.2 Sequoia sempervirens
CCATAGCCTCTAGAATCATAGCATAGCATAGCTTAGCATATTCACAATCCATATGATGGCCTATCATCCTCATATCATAGCTTCAAAAGAATTCATAATCCACAACCCCTATGCATAATCTACAGCGCCTGTGCATATCCGCATACCAACATTTCACTTCACCAGCATATAGGATAGAGAAGTACTCTCTCTTTGCATACTCGTTCTGTAGGTTGCCATTCTGAGAAGCTTTGCTTATACAACCTGAGAGCAATAGCTTCAAGCAAATCACTAGAGATAAAGGACAATGGAATGATTATGAAGAAGCTCTATTTGATTTCTTTGATTTCATTCTATTTAGCTTTCTTTAGTTTAATGTTGCATTGGTGTGTTTTTGTTATCTTATTTTGATACTAACATTTTCCACACACATTTTTGGCACCCACCATGGGGCTGTTGCCCCAATTTTAACATCTTTCCATAGATTTTTCTGATAGGTTACGACCAAAAGAGCATATTAGCGCATTAAACACGCTTCAACGTAGTTCACACCCAGTTTAGCGCTCTTTAACTCTGTTATAGTGCTCTTTAACTTTGTTACAATGCCCATTACTGATCCTGCAGTGCCCATTACTGATCTTGCAACACCCATTAATGATCCTGTAGCACCCATTATTGATCCTATAGCGCCCATTAATGATCCTATAGTTCGCTTTACTGATCTTACAACACCCATTAATGATCCTGCAGTGCCCATTAATGATCCTGTAGCACCCATTACTGATTCTATAGTGCTCTTTACTATTTTCATAAAGCATTTCTGTTTTAACGTTCTGGATGTCTGTTTTAGTGCATTTCTTTTTTTTAGCATAGAATTTGGAAGTCTACAACTGTAATCTATAACTTAAGTAGGATTTGGCTGGATCTGACCCGACCATGGCTAGTAAGAGCTTTAAAAAAAATGAACCAATCCTAGGATAGTCACTTAATTCAAAAATGAATCAATCCTAGGATAGATATGGATTTTAAAATGGATCAATCTAGGATAGTCACCACACAATGATCTTGCAATTAAAGTTGAAAAATTTGTTTTGTGAAGCAATATCTTCACTTAGATAAGATCATTGTGATTTGGGTTTTAAAAAGAATATTTTTTTCCTTTGTCTGTGGCAATAGGTATCATCTCCCCTTAAGCTGGGTGATCAAAGTACCAAACTTTTCCTTTTCAAATTTCATGCAAATTTACCATTTAGTACATCCTTTAGAGAGCCTTCTCTTTGTGGAAAAATTACTCACCCAAGAGGAATGACTCAAGTGGGTTCAAGCCAAAGCCAGGCTATTCCACCCTACTATAAAATTTAAAGCAAATCTAGCGAAACCCTCTTTTGACGGTAGTGTGCAAGATAACCATCCCCAAAGCCTTTGTTCTAAAGGTTGGGAGGTCTCTCAAGGGAGTCTATCATTTGCTGCACCGAACGGAAACCCTTACTATGAACTTAGTGTAGTATCCAGCCGAAGTCAATTTCTAAACATCATAATAATCACAATGTAGGGGAGGGAAGAATCTAGCCCCAAGATACTCACCATATAACTACCAAGGACTGTTTCCTCAGGGGATTTGGTATCCACTTTCATCACTCGATGCAGCGCTGGAAAAAGAACGAAAACAGGTGCCCCTTGAGAATTGTTTTCTGATTTATTAATGAGTTGATGTCACGGTTCTAAGTTATACAGTGATTATTATGGTAACCTAAATTTTAAGAGTGAGTCTACTTGAACCTCTGTCATGTGTAAAACTGTGAAAACAATTTTTGAAAAATATTTTGATCATACACTTAATGTTTAGTATAGGACTTAAAACAACTATTCTATAATTAAAACTGATGTGTTTTGAAAACATTAATTCAGTAAAGATCATCAAACTCACAATTACATTGATTACTCTCATGTTAGAGATTGGAAATCCACAATGACCTTTGTTGAAATTCATTCAGTGATAAAAAGCCAAAAGAAACCACTTAGCTACAAAGAAACTATTAAAGAAAGATGATTCTTGTACCAAAGCCGAAAGGTTTTACTTAAACATAGAACCTTTATACATCTATATCATGATTGTGTTAGGGGTTTCACTGATGATTATGTTGTAGAACCATTATACTCACAAGCTTTCTTTCAAAGAAGAGCCCTTTCTCAAAGGCACAACCACAGTCAATGTATTCATTTTTGTTATATTCCCCAACCTGCAATTGAATATTCTACTCATCCAAATCAATTTCTGCAATAGAGAACTCAATCACATTAGGCATTTCTCAGAAATCCATCTTTTTACGAAGCTAAGATCAAACTTCATAAAGTGCAAAATCATTTTTTCTTGATCTTTTGCTTAAATTCCCGCCAACAGGATTTTCATCCTTTCAATCAGGGAAAACACGAGCTAAAGACTAGAAATATTTTAAGTCATAGAATTTTCATTCTATCATGACTTTCATAACCATCAAAAGAAATTACACTATTTCATTCTTTTGATCAAAAGTTGGTAGAATTTGGGGCAAAGCTTATGCCTATTGTCACGAGATCTTGAAAGCACATAGAAAAAGATGAAAGAGAAAGTACCACAAGAAAAATGGGTGATAATAGTGAGAAGGAAGAGAATCCATTTCATATTGAAGAGATAATAGAAGAAAAACTTCAAGAAGCATAGCAGGATCCCCAATTCCATACTCTTATAGAAAGAATTTTAGAACGAAACAAAGAAAGATATTTTCTTTCATTAGCTAATCAAGGAGCTAAGTTACCTTCCGATTTTGATATAGAAGGGATTAAAGAGAATCCTGAAAGTCCTCCTAATGATTTTAGTGCCCTTACTCAACAGATAAAAGAATTACAAGGGAAAATAAAGGAAATGCAAGGGGTGCAACAAAGAAGTATGTTTTGGATGACATATCTCCTTATCCATTCGATAGGAGTCTTCAAATGATCCCTTTTCCAAAACATTGTGAAATCCCTAAATTTGATAGGTACAATGGAAAAACTGATCCCATTGAACATGTGAGGGGATTTCTGAAATATGAGTCTAGAATTCTCTTATGATGATACCTACTTAATGTGATTGTTTCCATGAATTCTGGGTGGACAATCCATGGAGTGGCTTTCCAAGATCACTCCCTCCATCAAAACCTTTGAGGAGTTAATAAATCGGTTTATATCACAATATGCCTACAACATCCAACACCAAATAACCATGCTTGATCATTCTCAAAAGTGAAACAAAGTAGGAGAATCTTTCACTACATTTTAAATATGGAAGATTGTTTGCACAATATTCCCATCTTGTTCCTAAAAGGAGAAAAGATGGATATCTTCATCAATAGCCTAGATCAGAATTAAACTCTGAGGCTTAATCTTCATTGTCCCCTCATAACTTTGAAAAATTGATTGAAAATGCGAAATCACCATTGAAGGGCCTTGGTCAAAAGAGGTGATAAAAAATGATAATCAAAGAGTTTCATCCAACCATAACAACAATGATAAAACGGGTTTGGAACATAAATAAAAATGTTGTCAATGATGGTATAGGGGATGCCAACAATTTACGAACAAGACCATCTATCTTCAACCTATCAAGTGCTCCACGAGCCAACCAAAAAGGAAATACCAACCAACAAAGAAACAACAATCAACAAGGACAAAATTCCAACCAAGAAAACATGACCAATCAAAACAACAAGGATAATCATGGAAATTTCAACAACAATCTTGGCAATACCCAAACATCAAATCTACCAAGACCTCCATTCTTTTCAAATCGATGGAATTTTACCACTTTGGGTCAATCTCTTGAGTCTGCTCTCAAGGAGCTTCTTGATAATAAGGTTATTACCTTACCACTGCAAAGAGATTATGAGCCATGAGTCAAACCACCATCATGGAATGACTCATATTATTGCAATTATCATCAATGTAAAGGTCATAGAACAAATAACTGTCAAGCCTTGCGAAATCTTGTACAAGATTTAATTGACAATGGCACTATCAAAATTGAAGGTCATCATACCAATGACGATCATCAAGCATTCAAAGATCCTTTACCAAACTATCAAAAGGGGGAAACATCAGATACCAAAGCAAAAAGTATAAATAATGTTGAAGACAACATAATCTGCCACATCTATGTAGATGATCAATGGGTTAATGTTATTAAAATCAAGGAAAAACAATAATATCAGCAGGTTCAATGTGACTCTGAGAGGGACAATAGGGAGTTGTCTTAAAGAGGAAGTTCATCAGGGCGCCTCCTCCTCCAAGTCATTATAATCTAGTTGATCAATTGAGAAAAACGTCAGCTCAAATCTCCATCCTTGAACTTCTCAAAATATCTCCTTTACACAAGACTATTTTAGAAGAAGCTCTTGTAAACACAACTATTGACACTAATCTAGATGTAGACAAATTTCAAGCCATGGTGGGACATTTGTCTTCCCCCACTTGTCTTTCATTCTCTGAAAAAGATGATGCCTCCATGACACATCCGCATAATTCATCGCTTTATCTTGAAATCATGATCCATAAACACTGAATTAGACGTGTCTTGATAGATGCAGGAGCTGGTTTAAACATTTGTACCCTAAAGCTAATACATGCCTTAGGAATGTCAAAAAATTCCATTGATCCACAAAGAAAAATATCTATCAAGGCATATGATGATGAAGAAAGAGCTTCTAAAAGGACTAATAATGTTACCTATGTGGTGGGACTGTTGTGAAAAATACCTTTGTTAGGTTCTAGATCGTGATCTTTCCTATAACATACTTTTTTAAGGTCATCCATGGATTCATGATATGCAGAAGCGTTTTATCAACGTACCATCAATGCCTCAAGTTTACGTATGATGGACAGAGAAATAACTTATCCAAGGCCGATAACAATACTTGAAACTTGTTGAAATCTCTGAGCAACTCAAGATGTTTTTGTGCTGCACAATGGGGAGGCTCTTACTGCCTCTTCTTCCAATCTACAAGGCCAATTACAGGAATTGACAAAGAATCTTGACACCAAGCTACATTTAAAAGAAAAAGGAGTAGGTGAATATTTTCTATCCCTTTCTAGCTTACCTCCTTCTCACGAGGGTCATGGTCAGTTGACCCTATCAAATCAAAGGATCACAACAGCCTCTACATCCCAAGCTTTTATGCCAATCACAAAGTTTGATGGATAATTCATTAAAGCTAAAACCACCAAGGAAGAAGCCAAAGATAGGGACATCCTAAGCTGGCTATACAAAGATGAAGATGAATCTATTTTGCACATCAAGTTACCTACTGAACAATATGGCAAAGGGTATACTATCATGCAAAGAATGGGCTATGAAGGAAATGGTCCTATAGGAAAAAGAAAAGAAGGAATCATTTAGCCAATTCAACCTATTTCAATACATCCAAAAGATAAAATAGGACTTGGATATGGTAAGGATACAGAAGAGTCAACTTCACAACAAGCACAACAAACTCATGAAGGAGAATCAATTTCAGATAAACCCCATGAAGATGTCACTCTACAAAAATTTGATGGATCAGTTTTACAATTGCAGAACAGTTCAAACACTGATTTCAATGAATACGAATGGGATGATGTCTCTGATGATACATTCTTAACAGAGAAAAGGGTGGATGTCATACACAAATTCACACCCACGTTCTTACAAGGAGAGGGCTCAAGGCCTCCACTTGATTATGTTTTACAAAGCGATCATGACTCAAGTGAGGATGATTCATATTTTAACAAGATTGATAATCGACAGGAGAATACCATCATAGACCTTGTCCATCATGAAAATGACAACTATGTCATGAATTTGACCGCTCAAGACCTTACCCAACCTAATGATCCCATCCCTTTAGTCTATCCAGAACTTATTGATTGGGACAACAATGCACCTATCCATATCCCTACATTCCATGATGATGAGGATATTGTAAATGTCCTTTGTTCATCTAATCAAGAAAACAAGTGTTCCATCGAAGAATCTCATACTCAAGATTTTGATAGGGAGGGTGTCAAGTATCTTAGCTGCAAAATAAATGAAATAAAAGATGGATCTATCGGTGAAAACTAAAAAACGGCAGTGGTAGATCACAACAAGAGAAAAATAAAGAGCGAATCAGACGGTGAAAACCTTTTTGAGGTACTGAAGGATGAGAAACTTGACACTCTTCCAACAAATTATCAAGAAAGATTTTCTATTTTGATTGAGCCCATAGAATCAATCAACATAAGTACAACAGAGCAGCCAATTTTTTTGCAATTGGCAGCATCATTAACAGTGGAAGAAGTACTGAAATTCATAGAGTTCTTGAAGGAGAATCAAATCAATTTCACTTGGTCATATGCCGATATGCCAGGGTTAGATCCTAATATGATAATGCATCATTTATCTATAAACATAGGGGCAAAACCTGTGAAGAAAAAACTTAGAAAAATGCATCCACATGTTGCATTATTGGTTAAAGAGTTAAAAAGAAGCTTTTAGATGTTAGTTCAATTCGATCTATTGACTATGCAGAATGGATTTCCAATATCGTACCTATTTCAAATCCAGATGGAAGGATTAGAATTTGTATAGATTTCAGGGATTTGAACAAAGCATGTCCCAAAGATGACTTTCCTTTGCCAAACATAGATATGATTGTTGATTTAACTACTAGCCATGCAATGTATTCATTAATGGATGGATTTTTAGGATATAACCAGATAAAGATTGCACCAAAGGATCAAGATAAAACAATGTTCACATGCCCTTGGGGTACCTATTGCTGGAATGTAATGCCATTTGGGTTAAGGAATGCAGGAGCCACTTATCAAAGAGCAATGACAACAATTTTTCATGATATGATGCATACATTCATGGAATATTATGTCAATGATCTCCTTGCTAAATCCAACACAAGAGAAGGACATATTGAAATCTTGTCAAAGATCTTTATCAGAATGGAAAAGTTCAATGTTCGACTCAATCCAAGAAATGTGTGCTTTGGACAAATCTGGAAAAATCTTGGGATACATTTATTTGAAAGAAAGGGCATAGAGTTGATCTAGAGAAAGAGTACCAAGCTATAATGGACCATTTGCCACCATGAAAAAATCGATCATTTTGATCAACGCAGGATGACTGTCCATCGGAGGTTTATAGCAAGCTCAATGGTAGACAAAAAGCTTACTATTTACACATCTATTGCATAAAATGTCCCACATTTCAAATGGGAGGAAAAGTGTGAAAGCAACATTTAATTAAGATCAAGCATTATCTCATAGATCCACCAATACTAATTCCACGGAGTTCGGAAAGCCCCTAAACAACAATAAAAAGTATTATCTTTGGGAGCATTACTTGCGCAGGAGGATTCTACAGGCAAAGAAAGAGCCATATACTATATCAGCAGAACATTAACAAGTCATGAACTAAACTACACTTTCATTGAAAAAGCTTGTCTAGCAGTAGTGTTTGCTTCTCAAAAGTTGCGACACTATATGTTGGCTCATACAGTTAAGCTGATAACCAAAATTGATCCACTAAAATACCTCTTAAGCAAAGCTACCTTAATAGGAAGACTTGCAAAATGGGTAATTATCTTAAGTGAGTTTGAAATTCACTATGTAGATCAAAGAGCTATAAAAGGACAGGTCATCGCAGATCGGTTGGCTGAAGCACCTTTACAAGAATAAAACCCAATGCACATTAGATTTCACGATCTGGTTATCTTCCAGCCAACAATTAATAAATCCATGGACATTGTGCTTTGATGGATCCTTAACTATGGCTTGGGGGCATGGATTCTTTTATCACACTGAAGGACATACCATTCCAAAATCATATCAGTTGATGTTTCTCTACACAAATAACATAACCGAATATGAAGCATTGCTCACAGGAATGAAGATAGCATTGGACTAGTGGATTACAGAGTTACAAGTCTATGGTGATTCACAACTGGTCATTAATCAAATCAATGATGATTATCAGACTAAAGATGATAAGCTTCTACCTTACAAGAACATGGTGGATGATTTTAAAAAGTATTTAGTGGCAATCAAGTTTTCACAAATCGCAAGGATTGATAATAAAGTTGCAGATGCAATGGTTACAATTGCTTCCTTGTTACAATTATCAAAAAAATAAAAAACGTTACAAATTCTTGGTGGAACAATTGTTTTCTCCCGCCTATGATAATCTTGAGACCCAAGTTATATGCCATTTAACCAGTTCTGATTCACCTTTATATGGCAAGATTTATACCTACCTGAAAAATAACATCTTACCTCTGGACTTATCTTGAAATCAAAAGGAATTTCATATGCCAATCATCCCATTATACCTTGATCTTAGAGTATCCTTTGAAGTGGTCTTGATGGTACGCTCATTCGATGTCTTGAACGTGACGAATCTGAAAAAGCCTTACAAGAAGTTCATGGTGGTATTTGTGGAACTCATTCAAGCGGTTTAACCTTAGCCAAGAAACTTGTTAGAATGGGATATTATTGGCCTACCATGGAGAGAAAATCTTTTACTTTTGTCAAGAAGTGTTCTAAATGTTAGATCCATGGGAATCTTATTCATGCACCTACACAGGAACTGCATCCTTTCACTCACGACATGGCCTTTTCTTAGTGGGGACTAGATCTCGTTGGAAAAATTCATCCTTCATCATCAAATGGAATAAATTCATCATCAGCTGGCTGCATATTATTTTACAAAATGGATCAAAAGTTGTTCCTTTTAACAAAGTGGTAAGCAAATGCATTTGCATTTATCTTGAATTACATCATCTGCCGATATGGAATTCCTAATTCTATCATCACTGATAATGGGAGGCCTTTCAAGAATTGAGATGTTGATGAACTTTGTGAAAGATTTCACATCGAACACAAGTTCTCTACACCTTACTATCCACAAGGAAATGGTCAAGCAGAAGCTTCAAACAAAACAATCTTGAAGATCTTTAAGAAGACGGTAAATGATGCTAGTCGTGATTGGCATGTCCGGTTAAATCCAACTTTGTGGGCATACAGAGCTAGCATTCGCACACCAATATGGGCTACCCCATATGCCTTGGTATATGGAGCATAAGCGATCTTACCATTAGAGGTTGAAATACCTTCACTTAGGGTTTCACTAAAAGGATTGATAAATGATGAAGATTACCGAGTATCTCGTCTGCAAGAGCTAGAACTATTAGATGAAAGATGTCAACATGCAGCTAATCATTTGAAGGGTTATCAACAAGTTATGTCTTGTAGCTACAATCACAGAGTTAAACCACAAACATTTCAAGTAGGTGACTTAGTCTTGAAAGAAAATCCACGCAATCAGCAAGACAGAGAAAAGAAAGGAAAATTTGAACCAAATTGGCTTGGTCCATTTATCATCATTGCAACATATGGTTCTGGAGCATGTTAGTTATCTACATCAGAAGGGGACCTATTTGAAGAACTGATCAACAACATTCATTTGAAGAAGTTCTATGTAGAAAAATGCATAAAAAATTGAAAAGTCCTAAAAATACATAAAAATTAGAAAAGTCCTTAAAAAAATACAAAAAATCAGAAAAGTCCTGAAAAATGCATAAAAATTAGAAAGCGGATAAAAATTTAATAAAAAAAAGTGGTGAAAACCTGGCAAACAGGCACTACTTCTGATCAAAATGGGCTCCTCTATCTATTATCTTATGTCTTGCATTTGTTTTATGACATCATCTATTTATATCTATCATTTGTACATATTTATCATATCCATATCATGTAATGGGAATCCTTGTGTTTCATCATGGCTTGATGAAATTTGTACATATCCATCATATTTAGGTTATGTTTACACTGGCAAAAAAAACACAGACTAAACAAGGGAGGGACAACGAGCTTTTAGAATATCACAAACGGACAAATGACGGTTTGACAAAACACAACATACATTGATGCATCAAATCAACCATAACACCAAAACAATTACTCAACGCCAATGGAATCAAACAACATGGTCAAAACATAACTTTAATCAAAACACAAACATCAATGTTGATAACCAAGTTGGATGATCTTAATTTGAATAATGTTTGAAATACTTTAGGAAAAATTTGAACTGTTGGTTCATTTTTCTATCATATCTCTAGAGCAATTCGATGATGTACTAAACTAGAAAAGTAAGGAAGGAGTATGATTTTCCTTTGTCTGTTGTTTGTGAGGAAATCATTAGTACTATGCAAATTGGTCGCGAGACATGCTCTACTAAGTATCATTGATGACATTTAGAACCATGGGAAGCAGGGTTAACTATTATGCTGTTTATGCAAGCGATATTCAGGTCATCTCAGTTCAATTATACCTAGATGCTTGTATTAACTTGCTATATCAAAAATCATGAAAGCAATACTCAGGTCATCATTGGTGCTAACATACCCTTTGATGCTTGTATTAACTTTCAACATTTCAATACTCTATGATATTAAAAAGCACAAATGGCTCTCGGAATGGTAATATTATATAGATACCTACATGGTTAGTGTAGTTCATTCAAGTTATTTCTACATTTTTCATTTATAGGAGATTTTCCCTAGGCTGAGAAAAAGTATCAAAGTTTCATATCTTTCCAATAAAATGACTGAGTACATTGTGACATTCACAAAAACATCATCACATACATTTTTCATACATATTTGCATTAGAAAATCATAAAAAGAAAGCATATATCATAATCACAACATTCATGGGCATTCATAAATTGTACCATCCATTATTTCACATTCATATTCATTCATCACATAGATTGCAATCGTAATATCATAACATTGCACTTGCATTTTCATATCTAAGAATCATGCATACATATACATCATGAGCATAACATTGTGAAAACATCACATAAAACATCATGCATATAGAAAATAGAAGCATTCATCACATAAGGAATCATCGCTGCATATCATATATCTCAAAAATGAATGTCAAATGTACAAAAGATGTCAACTATGTATGACATAACATCATAAAAAATGGGACCATATCAGTATGTATACATCATCAAAAATGGGACCATATCAGTATGTATA
>VDFB02270717.1:0-123371 GCA_007258455.2 Sequoia sempervirens
AAAGTATGAATTACAAAGGAAAATGATTAGGTCTTCATGAACAAGGTATCCTAGAACTCCTTTTCTATTCAAAGAAACCCATATCACCATAGCCTTGATTATATGCCTAAGTGTCATAGTTCATAAAACCTTCCATCTTTCCTAGGTCCTCATTCTAATTCATCAAACATTCCATCTATCCTAGGTCCTCATCCCAGACCATCAAACCTTCCCTCTACCCTAGGTCCATATCCTATTTCTCAAGAACAAAAAAGGCACACATCCTTGATGCCCTTTCAAAATTCTACCCACATTTACTCATCCATAATACCTCCATATCATTCATCTCAATCCACCCCTCCCATTGCTCTTGGAAGCAATTTGGGTGCCAAATATCAAAAGCTTCTATATCAAAATCCACATGTATCAAAGGCTCAACATGTCTCCTCAAAGAGACATGCAAAAATAAAAGAAAATTTGATCCAAAATCAAAAGAAATTTTCAAAAGGTCACAAAGGCCCATCAAAGAAAAAAGGAAATTTTCAAAGACCACAAAGCTCCATAAATCAAAAAGAAAAATTTCAAAGGCCACAAAGGCCCACAAAGAAAAAATAAAAGTCAAAAGTTATGTGGATTCCTAAAAGTATCATAGAAGCAATAAAATCTAAATTGGCATCAAAATTTGCTAATTCAAAAGCTTCCTCCAATTTTCCATCTAATAACCTATCACCTTCCAAATCCATTTTTCCTCCATCACTCCACCACCCTTCAATGTGTGTGCCAACGTTGATCTTTCCATCCTTTCCATATATCCATCAAAAGGCCTTCCAACCTCCTATCCATTATCCAACATTCATCCCCCATCATTCTCCTTTAATCCAAACCTTTGCATAAGTCCTTAGATTCTTCCATCATATCATTAATCTGCCAACATTTAGGAGTCTGATTCCCATTGCCATGGTTTATTAGAGGGATATTTGGTTGTGAAACTTGATGTTTAAGTACTTCCTCCATCTCCCTATCATCCATATTCCTCTTGCACTCTACACTTAGAGACAAGTTTCGTCCATCTTTTCATTCATGGTCATTATCCTTTCTATGCTCATTCCTTACATTTCCACCTTTGATCTTGACAAGGTTAAGGATCTTATTAAACATCATATATCTTATCCTATACACTTTATCCATATCTTCCATACCATATCATTCATCTTATCCATATTTCATCATTCTTACTAAATACATTCTTTCGTCCTTTCCTTGGTCTTGATGAGGAATAGGGGAAAAATACTTGGGCCTTATGTCTGTATCTTATCTAGTTGATCTTGATCATACCATTCATTATTGTTATCCTTGATTTCTTCCATTCCATATCTCCTAGCTTATCAAAATCCATGTCATTATGTCCCTTTGCAACCTTGAATCTTATCATGCAAATCATATTTGAGCCTAGCTACAAAAAATTATCCAATCCTCATATCTTTTGTCAATCAATCATCAAAAATCATCAATCTTATCGTACTTAGAGGAAATTAGTGATCCTAAGTACTTATCATCATCATGCCTTATGAAATCAATCATTCCTCACATCTTAATCAATCAACCATTACCATATTTTGACAAGAGATATGTTGCTTTTGTGACATGTTTTGTAGTGAATATTTCATTTTGATCTCTCATTTATCCATGGTTGCATTACCCCTATTGTGGGCATCTTGTTCCTTCAATCAGTCATATCATCTTGTTTCATCTTAAATATCCTTAAAAATCCAAAAAAAAAAAGATTTGCAAAATCTAAAAAAATCAAAAATAAAAAAACCACAAAATAAAAGAAAAGAGAGAAAAATACAAAAAAAGTGAAAAAGTAAAAAAAATACAAAAAAATCATAAAATCTGAAAAAGGTGCAATAAAATCTCATGTACATATCTTAGAAAATGTGGTCGTGTCTCACCCTAGCTTGGGGGAAAAATCTTGAACTCACTGGGGGCAATAAACTTTGAGCTTAATCAAATAGACAAACATCAGTATGACTAACACACCAAACAAAATTATCATAGGAAGATCTGACATTGAACATACAACAAACATCGAAACCATTCCATCAACCATCTATATCAAACATTGAAATTAGTATCAATATGGATGATCTAATCTGAATAATGGTTGAAATAATTTAAGCAAAAGTTAAATTCTTGTACTTTTATCTTTGTTATCATTTCTTTGGAGCAACTCAATGATGTACTAAACTAGAGAAGATAAGAAGAAGAATGGTATTTTCCTTGTCTGTTGTCTATGAGTTAATCATCATTATTGTTTGAATTATCGTGAGACGTGCTCTACAAAGTATCACTGATGACATTCCAATTCACATAGGAAAGTGATTGATTCTTGACTGTTTACACAAGAAATGCTCAGGTAATCTCAGTTTAATTATACCTCGATGCTTGTGTTTGCTTGGAATATCAAAAATCATGAAAGTAATACTCAGGTCATCATTGGTTTACATTATACCATTGATGCTTGTACTCACTTTCAATATTTTAAAATCTCCATGATGATACAAAGCACAATAAAAGAACTATTAAGATGCCAATGTTTGCATGTAGATTTGCACAATAAAATAGATTGCATTCATGATAGTGTTACATCTGCAGAGTATTTTGCTACAAAATTAGTGAATCATTCAATGACGATATCTTTTCTCATTAAAGGATTGAGTATACTTGACAGTAACAAAAAAATCATCATTATCATATAGCTGCATAATCATTTTAATTGCATTCATTAGAAACATTTAATTTATCATTTCGTGATTTATCATTTAAAACATATAATTTGCATTAATCATGTCATTTCTTCAATTGTAAATCACATCATAAATTGCATAAGAAACTATAAAAAACAAATCACTATGTAGTTGCATCTTTATTTATTTGCTCATCACATCATTATCACACATTCAAAATAACATCATATATATCATTCATAATTTTCATCATTCATTCATCACATCATAATTTGCATTGATATCACAAGAATAAAAGTGCACATATACCATTTACATCATATATCATTTACCATTAAAACATCATAACCATCATCATACATATAGGCATACATACGTCATGATTATAAATTACATCCATACATCATACATCCATACATCATCATAATGCACATCATAGATAGAACATCATAAATCATAAAGCATGTCATTGTGATTATAATTTGCATCCATAACATCATAATAGAAGGATCATCACATGGAATATAGAACATAGAAATAAATGCATCCAACATAGAATCATATAACACACATGATAGATCGATAAAATCCGCTGCATATCATATAGATCTCAAAATCATAAAATGTCAAGTATACATTGATGTCTGAAATGAAGAGAGATATAACATCAAAAAAGGTTGTAATTGGAATGTACATCATCATCTCAAAATACAATAGAGGAATCACATCATGAAAACTAAGTGCCGCTAGCTCCAGACGGTGCAGGCATCACAGGACTAGTACCTCTACCACCACCAGATGTACTAGGATCTCTCAGGTCTCTGGGGATAGGCTAAGTCACTAATAGTCCGAGAACGAGTCCTGCCAAATCGGGACTTCCTGTAGCTCACTCTTTGCTTTGAAGGGATGACATCATAGAATTTACCTCTGTAATACTCTACCTCCCCACCAATATGAAAAACCTCTCCCATATAATCTACAACAATCATACCATTTGCCAATCTCTGCAATCTCTCAGTTGTTGCCTAAGCTCCCTTTGCAGTAAATCTGGTGACATCTCTCTTAGCTATCAATGATGCAATCTGACCCTGAGCTTCCCTTACAGTATTCTTGGTGGCATCCCTCTCGACTATCAATGTTGTGATTTGAGCCTGAGCTATAGCCAACTGAGCCTATACTAATGCTAGAGCTTGTGCGTGTGATTGGGCCTGTGCCTGCATCTTTGTTTTTGCCTGAACCAACAAACCCTGAGCCTAAACAAGCTGAACCTGTACAATCTCTAACTGCACCTGAAGGCTTGCAATCTATAATTACTCTGTAAGATCTCCCATTACTTGCCTCTTACAAGGCACTGTATGCTCATGCACATCTAATGCTAGACTTGACCCACCTGCAACATCTCCACTATCAAAATCATACTCATCTCCACTGCTCTCATCAACATTATCCCTCTCATCCCCACTGCCCTCCTCATCTCCACTACCAACCTCAACATCCTCCTCATCATCATCACCAACCTCAACATCCTCCACCTCAACCTCACCAACCTCCTCTCTCCTCCACCTACACCCATGTGCCACAACAACATCCTCCTCTACAGGTAGTGGAGTAGGCTCATCAGGAATGGTAATGCGTGGGAAAGGATGCAAAGCCATATACTCTACATAATTTTTTTTCATAGGTGGCTCAACAATTTCTGGACGGATATCCCACTCTGATGGCTACAAAGACTGATACTCCTGAACAACATCATATGATAGAACAGGCCCCCACTCTATAGAATCTGACTAACGACGGGTGTAATGAGCAACACCTTGGGGCATCCCCTGGACCAAACCATATTGTCTATGTACTTGTCTGATCAAGAATCTCTCTAACACCCAATGAGTCTAACCAATCAGTAACATAGACTAACAAAGAAAAGGCACTTGAATATCATCCTCATCCCAATGCTCACAATCTAGATATGGATGCCATGTCACAGACTCTATATCATCCATCACTCTCCTCCAATGCTCTAACTTACCTAGTCTAGATTGAGTAAGGCGACCTACATATCTATACACATAAGGTCTCATAACTAGTCTCTGTCTCACTGGCACTGGACACATGGCAGCTATGTCCTCCCACACCCACACCTGTAATAAATTAGCTCCAGATGACAAACTGCAACCTCAAAGGTAAACAACCGAATGCAAATCATGATACAAATGGGAGATCATACACATGCCCCAAGCATATCTCATCCCATGAATAATCATGCTCTCCAACACATAGCCCCAACCAACAAAAAGTCCCTTTGACCTATGATCAAGACAAAGGAACTCTCCAATGAACCTAGCAAGAACTGCAAGAAGGGTGGCATAAGCATCCACCATCTCATGCCAAGGAATCCAATATCCAAAAATTTGATCATCTTGAAATACTCTGCAAAGAGCATTAGTCTCACTTTGCTTTGTGGAATCATAGAAAACAACCTCTCCAACAATGGGAATCTGCAAAATCTACCATACATCCTCAGGGGTGACTATCATCTCACCGGTAGGAAGGTGAAAGGTGTTATGCTTGCTATGCCACCTCTCGGATAAGGTTGTCAGGAGACCCCAATTAATCCTAATCTGGGGCATGAATAAAAGAGAAGACAATCCACATCGTACAATGAATGTCATCTCAGGCTACACTAACTATGGTATCAAATCAAATGTCCATGGGAACTGCTCTCAAACTTGAAGGTTCATCAACGCCTCCTATTATTAGGAAATATTCAAAGTCAATACTGTTTTTCAAATCATCAAACATCAATTATCCTATCAAATCTAATTAGCTCTTGGTGAGAATTTTTTATCAAATATCGTGAGCGAATATCATTGAACCTCTCCTATCATGAGGTCAATCATTAATACGTCAAATCAACCTCACTTATCATGAGGTACATTAATCAAACTATAATTATTCCTCACCTATCATGAGGATAAATTATCATCAATCAAACATCAGACCACACCTATCATGAGGTTGAACATCATCTACTTGATCAAGATCATCAAACATATCAAACCAACGGCTGACACGATCAAAAATCAACAAAATCAAGGACAAATTTGGCAAACTTTATCAATCTGACTTGGATGAGCTGAAACAAAGTTTCTATGCGCCAAAATATCAAAAGCGCTAAATCACTATATGCATCATTTCATCAGTCAAAAGCATTATTTCAGGCGGTCACAGCGCCATTTCATCAAAAATGCTATTCTATTAGGTCAATGTGCTAATCTATCGGGTTGATGCACTAAACTAATCAAAGCACTAAAGTTTATATCCTAAGCGCTAAAATGTTGAAAGCACTAATTTATCCTATCTAAGTGCTAAAAAAATCTACCAAAGCGCTAAATTTTTGGAAGTGCTAAAACAGTAATCCTAAGTGCTACAACGGAAGGGAAAAGCGCTAAAAGAAACCTAAATTTTAAAACCAGAAAAAATACAAAAAATTAGAAATGCACAAAACACGAGGGAGTTCAAGGGTACGTACTAGAGGTCCGTAGGCGACCGGGTGGTTGTGTTGTCGCATGCTCTCAAATCGGTGAGTGTGGTAGGGGATTTGCATCTTGCTCCAAGTTGCTCAAATAGCTCTCACAAAATTTATAAAACTCAAATGCACAAACAAGTTTGAAAATGACCTTTTTGACCTTTTATGGGTTATTAGACGTGGGATTTTGGTGGGATTAATAATTTTTTTTTAAAAGAGATTAATTCAAATTCATCTAGGGGCAATATTCTACATTCTTTATCAGGAGATAAATTGTTTCATCACAAAATCTTTACCAAATCATAAAAAAAAATCAAAAAATCATAAATAAATTAAAAAAAAAAATTGATTGAAAAATTCAAAAAATCATAAAAATCATAAAATTCATCAATTTATCTCCCGAGGGGGCATATATTCATCATCACTTGAAAATCAATGTCTAGGGCATACTGAATTTTTTTCGTCAATACTAGCAGCAACGGCAAAATTTTCTTTGAAGCAATGCGTAAACACATCACTTCAAAGAGGGGAAAAATGTATACACCTAAAAATGGTCTGAAGAATATAATTAATTAAATATGACTTATTTGATTAATTAACCTTAAATTCATCTACTATTAAATAAATAGAAATATTTATTTATAGTTCATTCTTCTAAATTCTTCAATTTTAAATTATCCTATCTTAATTAAATAAGCAAATATCAAATATTTGTTTCATTTAATTAAATATTTTATTTTGCTAAATTTGAATAAATAAAAAATATTCAAATAAAGGCATAAAAGCAATATTCCTCTATTCACTCACTAATAAAATTAGATATTTCAAATCTAATTAATTCAACTGGCATTCAAGGGAGAGCTTTGAAGATAAACTTGTAGGCAATCGTCTTCAATCTCCTTCCTTTGATTCTTCCTATCATTTGGCTTGATGTTTTCATGGGGATAAACCATTCCCATGATCAGCTCAACCTTCTCAATCTCTTACCATTCACTTCCCCAAATTGAATCCAAGCCTTTGCTGTGCTACCCCTTCACAAAATTGTTGTCGTGAATCTATATATACAGTCTTCTGAAGAAAAGAATGGATCCCAACTTTGTGCAAACTTACTCTGCAGGAATAGCAATCAAGCAATCATAGCAATAGCAATAGCATCTTAGCATCATAGCAAATCATAGCATCAGTAGAATCATAATCATGGATGCATCATAGTTTTACTGTAGCTTCCATTCATCAAGTTTCATGTCATAATAGATTACAATAGCATCATATCATTTAGAAATCACCATATAGAAGTACATCATTGCATTTAGCATCACTCCATTCTCTAGATTGACATTTTAACAGTCACACTACTTACCAAATTTGAGAGCCTTTCATGACTTGATAAATCTTTCGAGATAGGAAACAATGAGACGCTTTCAAGTTTTTTGTGCTTTAAATTAGTTAATTGTTGTTAAATCTTGATATAATGTTTCATTAAGAAGTTTTTTTAGTTGTTTTTACTTATTTACTTATTCCACACTTACATTCTGGCACCCACATGGATTCAAATTGAAAGGAACAGAAGATACAAATGTATGTATTTCATAGGTATCAAGTAACATACCCTTCCTCATCTAGAAAAAATAGATGAAGTTGTTCGTCTGAAAGAGAAACTAGGGACCTTTGTAAGGTGGCCACTAAAATATTTGAAAAAAATCACAAAGAGTTAGCCATAAGTACAAAAGAGAAAGAGAAGGGTTAGAAACAACAGAGTGTGGAGAGTGAAGTTGCAGACATAGAATGTACTGAGCCTGAATAAGTTGAACCCAAACAAAAACCAGAAATTTGATTTGGGTGTACATTATGTGAGTAGAATAGTGAATGTTCTTTCTTACTACACCTGTAATGTAAAACCCCTTGATTATGTTTCTCTTTTTGTTTGGGTTCTGCTCATTCAAACTGGTGCATAATAGAAAATGGGATATGTTGCTATGTAAGCAATAGATGCAGAGAACAAGGGTGCAAAAAAAGAAGTAAATACAAAGTAGATAAAGAGGTGTAGAGAAGAGGAAAAGTTGCAGAGAATGCAACATACATGTATATGCAGTTGCAAATAAGTTGCAACATAGAATTTTCATCAAAATTGTAATATCTTGCATAACCAAAAAAAAGGCATTGTAACTTAGTTTTCTCAGTCACAACACTGAGAAACACTTTGTAATAGTACTTTTTTTAAAGCAAAGACACATTTTTGTCTTGTATCTGTTGTAAGAACACGTTTTCTCAATAAAATTTTAGTATTTTTCCTTCTTAATAGTCATTTCATTATGTGCAAATGAATGATTGATTATGTTTTTCTATGTTTTTATATGTTTAAACCTCAATTAAAGCATTGTCTCATTTCCAACACTTATAGGCATAAATCAATTAACAAAAAAAATTAAATAAACTACCAATTGACTAAATATACTACCAACTGACAAAAAATAGTGTTAATAAATATGACAATATAATGATTATGCAATTAATAAACAATGTATCAATATACCTATCAATTGATAGAAATCATTGAGCAAAAACAATTAAATAAACTACCAAATTGATCAAAATGATGATTAAAATTAATGACTAAATACACTACCAATGGACAGAAATCAGTGAATAAAAATGACTAAATAAGTGACCAGTTAACATCAATCAATGACTAAATTGATGACAAAATATACCAGTGAATAAAAAAATGACTGAATAAGTGACCAGTTTAAAACATTCAATGACTAAATTAACGACTAAATTACACACTGCCAAATCAATCAAATTAATGACTACATCAACAACCAAATGGATCAATCAAGTGACTAAATTAATAAGCAAGTCAATCACTCAGACGACTAAACCAATGACCAAATAGATTAATCAAGCAACTAAATTAATGATGAAAATTGATCAATCGAACAACTAAAAATGGTTTAGTCATCCATTCTGTCATGTTATAAATGACTGGAAATAAACAACTACTAGTCACATGACCATGTTTAGTCGTTTATAAGCAATTTTTAGTAGTTTTTTCAGTCACATATTGTTGTTTATGTACTATTGAGTAGATTTGATACATGATCAAAGTCAAGAGATGATTTCATCTTTGTGATTTGCAGAACTATCAAGAACTGATATGTGTCAAGTTGGGTTAGACTTATTAACGACCAATCCTCAAACCACTCTTTTGATTCACACTCATTCCATGCTTGAGTTGTACATGAAGAATAAAAGCATGCCATATTTCACATATGGATAGTCCATGAACCTGTGTTGGAGCTTCTAAAAGAGTGCAACTCGCTTGATGCTGTTAGTGTACATGTAATGTCCCTTTTTTAGCGTGATCCTATTTTATGATGGTTTAGCCTATTCCTGGCCCTTGTGGGCTAATGTAGATGGTTATAGGGTCATGCTTGGAATTTATCAGTGTGTTTTCTCTTCTTCAGAGCTTAGTTGATTCAGGTTTAGTCTTTGTTTGACTCAGTTTTGCATACTTACTATTTATAGTAAGTCATTTAGCCAGGGTTACTTTTTATAGTAGGGCACCTAATTGTGATATATTGGCAATGTCGATTCCAGTATTCAGCTGGTTTGGTGAAATAAGGAGTTTTTTCTAAGTTATAATGTTTAATTATTATTAAAGGTGACTTTAATAATAATTAATATTTTAATATTATATTATAATGTTATATTTGCACTTTATAACTTGAGAGTCCATTCATCATTAAATAGGGGGCCATTTTAATTAATTATTTGGGTGCCAATTTCAAGGACATATTTTAATATTCCAAAGTGCAAACTTTATATCATTTTAAAATGATTAAAAAGGAAAATTGGAGGGAATCAACCTCTTGAGAAATATAAAGAGGAAGCCAAAAAGAAATTGACTCATTCTTGGAGCATTTGATATTTGTCTTGTGTTTTCTCTTTGGCATTTAGAGAAGGGAACCCAAGGGTTTTTGCATTTCCAGAGCATATCGACATTGGAGAGCATAGATTCTTCATTGTATCAACATTCTAGGGTTGTGAGACTATCAGCTAAAGATGCTTAACTATTGACTTCATTCAGAGGTCAAGTTTGTGCAGATTTGAGAAGTCTATTTCAAGGGTTTGAAGAGTAAATCATCTGAAGAGGAGATAAATCCTTGAAGGCTGAATTTCCATATTGTTGGAACACATATCCAAGGTTGTACTTCTTTACTAGCCCATCTGTACTTCTCTCAAAGGCTGGTGTGTTTTACTAAGGCTGAAGCGCCTTGATTTTGAGAATTTTCCTCCATTACTGAAGGCATCCAAGATCATCTTGAGTATGTTATTACTGTAAATCATCTCCAGCTTGTGAAGGTTTGATTTGTGAAGGGGAAATTTCAGTTTTGAGGGAGAATAAAAATCAGACTCTGAATATGGCTAGGACACACTTGTGCAAGGTGCAATTTTGACATAGAAGCCATGTAAAATCTCAAACCTACTATTAAGAGGTTTTCTAGGCAGCAAGGAAGCAATTCCTAGATATTAGGAGGTTAAAGTCAAAGTATACAAAAATAATAAAATTACTTTATGTTGGCCACCATCTCATTCTAGGTTCTTTATTGTTTGCATTAGATGCATTTTAGTTTGCATTTCATTGGGTTTAAGCTACAGATCTATAGAGTTTAAGTGTTGATATAATTGAGTGTAATCTTGCATTCCATATTGCTCCATTGTATTTTATAAATAACTATCATAAAGGACTGAAGTTGCTAGCCAAGAGTCTTGGCATATCTCTATAATTGGATTATGCACCATTAATAATGGAGGAGGAATTGAACAAAAATATTTTTCTTTATATCTTTGACTATAGGTGATAAGTAGCATGCATGACAAATGTTTGTCAAAAATTCTTATTGCTGTAGATGTTAATTTGCAGAAGTTCAGTCATCAAAATGCATTAGGAAAATACAAAACTTATTGCATAGCATTTCTAAATATTTAGTAGCTAGTTTGCATTAGTGAATAAGCATTTCAACTTCATTATCCTCTCTTCAAAACCTAAACAAGCCAACAAAACTCATATAATCCCATATAGAATTTGTGAGACAACTGTTTGATAATATTCCACAAGGCTTAAATTCAAAGAATAATCATTAAAAGTGCAGGAATATAGTTGGGGAGAACTTAGGGTTCTTACAGTGGTATCAGAGCAATTTCCTACCAGCTTTAATAGGGTTTGAATCCAACTTCATTGATGCAACAAAGTGAGAGGTACAAAATATATTTTGCAAGGGAAGATAGAAAGCAAAAATAGTGGCCACAAGCTTATCTTGAACAAGACACCTTTTCAATTGCAATAGCAGCAAGACAAAAGGGTATTGAGGTTAGTTCAACTAGCACAATGGGTGATAGAGGTGGTGGTAGTCCACCTAGAAATGAAGCTAGAAATGGGGTAAACAATGAAGAAAGAGAAGCACAAGAGATTATGAGAAACATGGAAACAGGACAACAGGTTGCAAATTCTTTGCGAGAACTTACAACAATGTTACATTAGATGAACCCTCATGGAAGATAGAATCATGAATTGAAGGACAATAGGAGTGCGATTGTGACCCCCAGGGCACAAAGAGCATCCATCCGTACCTCAGATAGACCTACATGTACTACCTTTTTGAGAAATGAACCGGAAGAAGGAAATACTGAAGAAGAGAGAGAGGAAATATTTACAAACAATATCATGGTAGCTAATGATGAATGGGAGTTGTTAACACTACAGGTTAGGGAGTGCATGAGCTTTGACATATTTTTTATGTCAGAGGAGAGAGCACTACAAATCAAGGCAAGACTGAAACCCAAGAAACTAAAACAAAGACCTGAAACATTCTACCAACAAACTCACATTGCCTACATTTGATGGTAGTGGTAAGAGCACAACACAGGATTGGGTTCAAAAACTAGATAATTTCCTTACTCTTCGACCCATGGCAGAGGAGGATGCCATCAAGTATGCCACTTTACACTTGGAGGGAGTAGCTCATGATTGGTGGTACCATGGGATGGTCACGTTGCAGCATAACCACATCACCTCTTACCAGGAGTTTGTTGATAGGTTGATTGAATGCTTTGATAAGAAAGATCCAAAAACCTATTTCAGAGACTTGGCTCAGCTCAAGCAGGTTGGGAGTTTGGAGGTTTACATTGGTGATTTCTAGAAGCTATCAGTTATGGTTCCCAACATTTCTAAAAGATGATTAGTCATGTTGTTTACAGAGAGCTTATCTAAACCATTGAGAGGATGGATCAAAGCTTTTGATCCCCCTTTACTTCACGAAGCTATGAGGAAGGCCAGAAGTATGGATTTTCTAGCCCTAAAATCCAAGATTACTCCCAAAGATGTTACTTCTTCCAGCAATGAGAATCCTCAACAATCTGCTGATAAGAAAAATAAATTAGTAGCTATGGTGGACAAGGAGTCACGAGAGGAGTTAAGGAAAAATAAATTGTATTACTGGTGCAAGGAACCTTACAATAGAGAGCATGACTATCCTTTGAGGCATAAGGGCAAGGAAAATCATATAATGTGGGCTTATTATGAGGATTCTAATTCTAAAATTTTAGATTGGCCAGCTACTTCAGGGGATGATCGGGATGGAAAAGCCTCTGCAGAGTTTGGGCTTGATGGGAATCTGTCTCCTTTGACATTATTTGCTAATGTACAGGATGAGACTTCATTCAGATTCAAGGGAATAGTCAATGGGAAACATTGCATTGCTATGCTTGACACTAGAGCAACGCATAATTTTATCGATCATGGGTTTGTGGTCAGATGTAGACAGAGGACAGAGGACTTCAATGGATTCAGAGTCCGAGTTACTGATGGATATACCCTCACATGCACCAAGAGGATAGGTAATCTTACCTTACTGTTGAATGATTATGAGTTATAGGATGAATTATATGTGATCAACATGGATGAGATGAACATAGTTTTAGGCATGAAATGGTTCCAAGACACTGGAGAATTTACCCTCAACGTACTTAAGTTGGAAATGAAATTTGAATTGAATAATAGGAGGTATGTGTTGAAGGGGATTACAAATGGGATCTTGCGCGCTATCTCTTTCATTAGTGAGGAGAGCGAGAGGATAGGGGTGGAGTTGGTTCAGGAGGAGTTTGTACAGAAGATTGGGCATGATTGTATTCAGTATCCAGGGGTTCTGAGGTAGTTGATTAGGATTAGCTTAGAGGCATGGTTCAGTTTGTGACCAACCCCTTGTTTGAGGAAGATGCTACATTGACATATGAAAATCCACTCTTTGAGGAAGATGTTGATCACTCTCTTGAACCTAGTCATGAGATGAGCATTGAGCATAGTGTTTGGGATCCTTCCAATGCATCGAGATTTCAGAATGACTCATAGAGGAGTTTTTGGGTGTGTACATGGTGTAGAGTGCATACAGTTTTACATTTGATCCTCATGTAAATGATTTGTTCTAGTTGCACAGTTTAGTTGTGAACGTGCTAGACATTGTATATGACATCTTACCTTATGCAGCTATGGGAAGTGAACATTATTAGTTTACAAAGCCACTTCCTTTTGAGGTTTATACTCCTACGACACTTGATGTGGGGATTGATTTGGCTTAGTAGGCTCTGTTAGTTGTTTTTGTGTTGGTGTTACAGGAGTTGGTTGGTGCTATTAGGGAAATTACATAGATCTTCCCTTGGGACCCAGGTGGAGTGATCTTTCAGAGGGTTTTCTCTCAAAATTTGAGATTGCTTAAGGACAAGCAATTTTGGGAGGGTGGACTATAATGTTCCCTTTTTACCATGATCCTATTTTATGATTGTTTAGCCTATTCCTAGACATCATAGGCTAACACAAATGGTTAGAAGGTCTTTCTTGTCAGTTATCAGTGTGTTTTATCTTCTTCAAAGCTCAGTTGATTTAGTTTTAGCCTTCGTTTGACTTAGTTTCACATACTTACTATTTATAGTAAATCATTTAGCCAGGGTTACTTTTTATAGCAGGGCACCTGATTGTGATATATTGGCAATGTCAATTCTAGTATTTGGCTGGTTTGGTGAAATAAGAAGTTTTTCCTAAGTTATAATGTTTAATTATTATTAAAGGTGTCTATAATAATAATAAATATTTTAATATTATATTATAATGTTATATTTGCACTTTATAACTTGAGGGTCCATTCATCATTAAAGAGGGGGCCATTTTAATTAATTATTTGGGCACCAATTTCAAGGACATATTTTAATATTCCAAAGTGAAAACTTTATATCATTTTAAAATGATTAAAAAGGCAAATTGGAGGGAATCAACCTCTTGAGAAATATAAAGAGGAATCCAAAAAGAAATCGGCTCATTCTTGGAGCATTTGATATTTGTCTTATGTTTTCTCTTTGGAATTTGGAGAAGGGAACCCAAGGTTTTCTACATTTCCAGAGCGTATCGACATTGGAGAGCCTAGCTTCTTCATTGTATCAACATTTTGAGGTTGTGAGACTATCAACTTGTTGGGTGAAAATTATGTAGCCCTTTAACAGATTACAAAACTTGATTTCAACCACAGCTGTGTGAGATACAATCTCTCCTCTCAAAAAGGGGAGGCACCCTTCTTACTGCTTATTGAAACTAAGTAAAACTAATTAAGTATTCAAAATTATGTACACTACGATTAAGAGATGCGGGTGTGTCACATTCATTATTCTCTCCTTTTTTAGAGAATATATTTTAAAATGCTTCATGGTTTTAGGTTTCTGATTCAATACAACTTCAAACTACAAAAAAAGCAATAATTCCAATGTTCTTATCTTGTCAAAGCAAAGACTAATAATACCAACATGATAACAATAAATGATAAAATAAGAAAACTCACGAAGGCACAAAGTAATTTCGTAGCTTTCACCAATGAATCCTTTGAGATATGTAACTAGCATTGTATTAGAAGCATAAAGTCTTCTAGATAATCCACGATAGATCCACGAATAACATGAAAAAATACAAGCACAAAGTCTTGTAGAGAATTCACCAATAGTATTCAATCAATATCAAAAATTCAAGTAGAGAGTGTAACTCAAAGTTTACATGGATTTACTCAAAGCCCTTTAGATCTCAATTACTAATCACTACCAATTCGATCAAGCCATAAGATAATTTCTTCCCAAAACAAAGTTTGGTATGAAACTTCACTTCTTTATTGATCAAGTTCAGATTCACAAAGATGAACACAAAGTTTCATGTATTTTCTTCTCAAATGGGCAGCACTTCATTGCAAAAGATAAAAGGTAAAGATTACAAAAGAATCCCCTCATATTTATAAAAGAGAGGGAAGAGAAAATCTAAGAAAAATAGATGAGTGAATCTAGGAAAGTTAGGTGAGCAAATTTAGGAAAATCTCACCTAAAAAGTCGACTTATTCAAAACTATTGTCCATATTTTTAGGAAAACATCTATGTTTTTACATGTAATTACATCTTTTAAAATGAAATGTAAAATGTCAAAACTTATTTACATAAAGCATGAAAAATGATAAAACTAGGAAATCTAATCTAAGGAAAAAATTGGCCTTTTTCAATATCTTTCTTCATGAAAACTTCATGATGACGTGCACTTCATCACTATCAAGGATTGGAGTGTACTTTGGAGATGATGAGGATTCTTGAGATTAAATCCTCTGATTAGATTGAAGATTTTTCGATGCCTTTCAAATTTAAAATAAGCTAGAAATCTACCATTTTGTTCATTGAAGCTATTGAGAAAGCTTCATCTTCAAATTCTTCTTGGCGCTAAAAATCAGTGCTTCAACATATTAAAGAACTTGGGTAGTTTCATGTAAAAGCAGTTAAAAATGGAGCTTCTACATGAAATATGTAAGAGTGGTGAAAAACAGAGCTTTTACATGTCATATGTAAAAGTGGTGAAAAATGAAGCTTCTACATGTAATATGTAAGAGTGGTGAAAAATAGAGCTTCTGCATGTGACTTGTGGTTTGAGATGTAGAAGCGCTAAAAAAACTTGCTCCTACATGTGACTAGTGGTTTGAGATGTAGAAGCACTAAAAAACCCTGCTCCTACATGTGCCATAAAATGAATACGACATGAAATATGTAAGAGTGGTGAAAAATGGAGCTCCTACATGTAATATGTAAAAAAACTAAAAATCAATGCTCCTACATGTGCAGAAAATTTTCCAACTCCCAAAACTAATTTTTCACAACTTGGTTTAAAATGCGAATTTCGGCAAACTAACAAAGGTTAATGCTCAAAATGACTTTTAGAGGATGGGTGACCACGCATGAGGACCAATGCAATTTTCCTTGCTTTACATGCTTAGGGTATGTGGGGTACAAAATAGACAAGTTTCATAAGGGTTATCCCTTGAATTGAGTTCATTGAATCCGAGGATAACACAACCGAAGATGCTTAAATGTTGACTTCATTTAGAGGTCAAGTTTGTGCAGATTTGAGAAGTCTATTTCAAGGGTTTGAAGAGTAAATCATCTGAAGAGCAGATAAATCCTTGAAGGATGGATTTCCTTATTGCTGGAACACATATCCAAGGTCATACTTCTTTACAAGTATAGTTGTACTCTCAAAGGCTGGCGTGTTTTACTGAGGCTGAAGTGCCTTGATTTTGAGCATTTTCCTCCATTATTGAAGGCATCTAAGATCATCTTGAGTAAGCTATCACTGTAAATCATCTTTAGCTTGTGAAGGGTTGATTTGTGAAGGGGAAATTTTAGTTTTGAGGGAGAATAAAAATCAGACTCTGAATATGGTTGGGATGCACTTGTGCAAGGTGGGAGTTTGACATATAAGCCATGTAAAATCTCAAACCTGTTGTTGAGGGGTTTGATAGGTAGTAAGGAAGTAGTTTGCAGACATTAGGAGGTTAAAGTCAAAGTCTGCAAAAAGAATCAAATTAATTTATGCTAGCTTCCATCTCATTCCAGGTTCTTTGATTGTTTGCATTAGATGCATTTAATTCTACATTTCATTGGGTTTAAGCTACATATCTATAGAGTTTAAGTGCTAATATAATTGAGTGTAATCTTGCATTCCATATTGCTCCATTGTATTGTATAAATCACCGCCATAAAGGATGGAAGTTACAAGCCAAGAGTCTTGGAATATCTCTGTAATTGGATTATGCATCATTAATAATGGAGGAGGAGTTGCAAACAAATATTTGTCTTTATATCTTTGACTGTAGGTGATAAGTAGCATGCATGACAAATGCTTGTCAAAAAGTCTTATAACTGTAGATGTTAATTTGCAGAAATTCAGTCATCAAAATGCATTAGGCAAATACAAAACATAGTGCATAGCATTTCTAAATCTTTAGTAGCTGGTTTGCATTAGTGAATAAGCATTTCAACTTTATTGGCATCTCTTCAAAATCTAAACAAGTCAACAAAACTCATATCAACTTGTACATAATTTGTGAGAAAATTGTTTGACAATATTCCACAAGGCTCAAATTCAAAGAATAATCATTAAAAGTGCAAGAATACATTCGGGGAGAACTTAGGGTTCTTAAAGTACAACAATCCTCATATTTTGCAATGTTAGTATCATCTACCAACCAAAAAATCTATGAACTAAAGAATTACCTTCATTACTTGGACCCATACCATGATTACACCAGTGGACAATTGATTTTGCATATGCCAAATTTGAATTAGCTTTGCACTTTAACTCTTCTCATGCTAAGGATATTTTGATACACACTCCTACAACATCATGCTCTTCATTTCCATGCCTAACCTCTAAGAAATTCAACATATGTTAACACCACTAATCCTATGCATCTTTCTCAAATGATAAAACATTCTAGAGTTCTTGAATTTCAATGAGCAATTATCTGACCATATGATATGCTCACTAAATGATATGCCCCTGCTAGCCAAATCAATGTAGAACATCTGAAAGAAACCTTGTACAGAATCTATAGAATGTGAGTGATCATCACTAATGTAAAAGTGATACTCCCTCAATACCTTCTTTTTATCCTCTATACTATCAGTTGCATGAATGAATACTAGATATGAACAAATAGAGCAACCTATTTGGAGTTGTAGTAATATGATTACACCTCATTTTGTGGTTATAGTGTGTAGTTATTTGCAAATTCAACAATTGAAATGATGCTATGAATGAAATCATGTCCTTGCATAATTTGAACTACGAGTCCAACCATCGAGCTCTATGTGTATGCCTTCCATACACATAGACCACATGATCACAAAAAATACCCATAAACTAATACACTGGAATCTTATCACTGACCAATTCACACTTTTTTTCTTCTTTCCCATCTTTTAGACTATAGGCCACTATCTTGTATCTTCCAAATTCCACAATTTCATTTCCAACTGCATGTGTACTATCCATGTGTTAGAAAATTGGAAAATGTTGCAAGCCGACAGAATGAACACATGTGCTATCCAAACATGATTTCCTGTAAAAAAATTGACCTTCCACTCTTTCACATAAAATGGTAGATAAGAAATCCCTTGAAGATCTAGGTGGAGGCCTTATGTTACATTGCTACGAAACATTATTAGTATGCATATCTACACAAATTTGTTGATAAACATCATAATAGTTAGAAAAATCAATATGTACTCTACAAGTAGTGTGTGTGTGATTTATTTTGACATAAAAAGGCTTTAGCATTTCAAAAAACCTTTGAAATTTTTTAACTTGAGGATACATCTCTATAAATTTAGCAAAAAATTGGGTATCCAAAAATGTTTTGGATGAAATGGCTCATAGATTTGAATAACAATTCTCTTTCTTATAACATCTCTTTGATTGGGAGAGACCCTTGTGTTATTCTTCCAAAATTCTTGTATTAGAGATCTCAAGGCTTGAACTATTTCTTTATCTTTTTGTGGTAGTCTACCTAAGAATGCCCATAATTCATTGTTATTTGGATCCTCCACTCTTTCATGCATTCTTTTGGCTCTCATTAGAGATGTTCTACTTATTTTCATAGTTTTACTTGTCTTTGAAAGGATCATTTTATTCATGGTTTGATCACTTACCAATGTTGATGTCATCACACATCATGCACGACATTACAATATTTCATGCATGAGGTAGAACCCACACTCTCATATGCACTCATTAGATTATTTACAATAGATTTATCACTCAATTCATCCAATGTTCTTATCCCAAGAATCTTCATGGTGGGCCTAAAATTGAGTTGCCTCGTCATTTCAACAAATAGTTGACATCTTCTAGCCTCATTTAGTTCCTCAAAAACTAATCTCCATATCCTTTTTGCATATCTTTGACATGTACATTTTAGAATCTTATCAACCATTGGTTTCAAAACATTAGCATCAATATCAATCAAATATTTAGGTTTTCTATGCAAAACACTAGGAGGATTTCTCAAAGGTAAAGTTGTGTCAACATTAGGAATGTCACAAACATCAGGGATAGATGGTGTACCTTCAATCAGAGATGAAAATGATGACATACCTTGAAATTGACATGTAAATGATGTTGTACCTTCAACTTCAGATGTGTTATGTGGAGTGTCTTCAAATAGAGTTGTGTTTGCTAATGTACTTTCAACACCACATGTTGTATATGGTGTGTCTTTAACTAGAGATGTTCTTGTTGATGTAATTTGAACATTGGATATTGTAGATGGTGTGCCTTGATCTCCACTTATGGTTGATGATGTGCCCCCAAATTTTAGATTCATTTGTCTCACGTTGCACAAATATTTTGCATGTATTGCCTTTGTGATGAAAATTTGACATCTCTCTTAGATTGCATGGGAGTTTCTTCTTCTATGGGGTTTAATTTCTTTTATTCATGAAGTTTCCTTATTGTTTCTCTTATCCTTGCATTTTTGGTTTCACATTCATCTAGTGTTAGAGGCTTTGCATGTTTCCTCGACATGATGTTCAATGCTACATGTTCATAAACATAAAAATAAATAAAGTAAGTAATGATCACTAATATAAAAATATCAAATTCAAATGAAAACAATTACAATTAATCTATGTAAAAAGGTGACAAGCACAAAACATTAAATTTAAACAAACTCTTGATAAACAATTGAATTGTACAAAAATGACAAATATGACCTCATATAATCAAATTTCATCTAAAAACTTCAAAATTTACACTAATATAATACTCTTTCATGAAGGGAAACAATAATACTCTTTGACGAAGGGAAATAATAATAAGTCAACTCTATAAGGGAAAAGAGCATTCTTTGTAACTTGTAGAAAGGGTGTTCAATTAAAGTTATGTCTATGAAACATAGAAAATAGGGGTGATTTATAGGACAAATATGGGATGATGCACCTATCTTTCTATTTTTATTAGGAAAAAGAGATCCCTAAAGATAAGATTAAATTTCAACCTTTTGGTGAGTCAACCATAATGGAGATCTTGCTATTTTCCATATGCAAAGATGGGGTAAAATCTACCTGAACAACACTTTGGAGAGAAAAACTAAAAATAAAAAATAAACTCAATTATGCAATGTGCAACTTGAATCATCAATTTAAAGCATAAAACAATCAGAGTGAGCAAAAATTCTAACAAATCTGAGAAAGGAAAGTTGATGTGTACCAATGACCAAAAGTGGTTATTGAGTGTCCTCCTGGGAATGATTCACTGTAGGGTGAATGGGTCTTGCTACAGGGATCCAAAATCTATTTTGAGAGTCCTTTTCTCCCAAGTCTACACTCTCGATTCCTTCAAATTTAACAGTCGAAAAGTTGGAAATAAATTTTGCAAGTGAGTTTTCATATCTTTACAACTTTGACAACTTTACAAAATTGCACTTTTGATCAAATCTTCAATCCATCTTCACCTACAAATTTGCAAACACAAAGGGAGGGAAAAATTGTTTATTTTTGGTGAATGGGGGTTTGCCTTGGTCAAACCTCATTTTGGTAATTAAACCCTGAAATGAAATGAAACATGAATGGAAGGAATAATGAATGAAAAATGCTATGTTGAAACTCGCCAAACCCTTAAATGGAAATCCTTAGAAGACTGATGTCTAACACATCTCTCCAAGGTCTTGATCTTGCATGGAATCGCTTGATCGGATGTTGATCTTGATGCTTGAAAACTTGAAACCTACATCACAATGTTAGCTCCAAAAATATGCATAGATGCAAATAACTTTGACATGATGCTTGAGATCTTGAATGCCGCTATAGAAGACTAATAAATATTCTCTTGAACACTTTTGATAATAATATTTTCTCTTGTGAAGTTCACCTCTCAATTCAAATCTCTAGTTTCAAATGATAAAAAGACCTTGTATTTATAGGTAATTTTCTAATTTCCTGACAATTAAACATCAAAGGCTGAAAATTGCAAATTGAATTTGAATCATAAAAATGTTTCCAAAAACATATTAAAAATTGAGATACTAAACTTAAGGGAGACCCATTCGCCCTTGGGTGAATGGGTCCTAGGACCTAAATCTAGGACACTCAATTTCCAAGGAAATTTAATTAATGTTTACAATTTTTTAATACAAGTTTCCCTTTCAGAAAATGGGATTAATTAGGCTTTTAAATGCATAATTGGGTCAAGTAGAGGCTTAGTTAATTCCAATTAATTAAGGGATCTGAACATAGTGTGAAAATGTAAAGGAGTACATTTTCTAACACTACATTGAGCCCCCACATTAGTGAGAGGATAAGCCCTACGCTCAAACTCACACTAAAGTAGACAAACAAGAGTCAAGGGGGGTCTAATTGTAAATTTTTCGAAAAGATAAGATGACAAAGGTTGAGGAGGATGATCAAGCCCCCAAGATCTAAGATCTCATGGCAAACCAACAAAGGAACAAAGAGATGTATGCCTATGTTAAATATGTAGCACCAAGACAAGATACACAAGCATACAATGTCAAAATTAAAAAGAAGAGAAAAGGGGTAGATCAATCCTCAACTATTTTTCCAATAGGTATGGATCAAGCCTTAGCTATTTTTCCAAAACAAATGTTCACAAGTGGAAACCCGTTGTCCACTATGCAAATAAAATTTACTCACATGGGCTAGTGAAATTCGTTGTCCACTAGGTGAGCCCCAAAAAGGTGGTTGATAGGAAATTCATGTTGGTTCTACAGGATCACATACATCAACCATATCAAAATTTATAGCTCCTAATAACTTTGATAAGGTGCCACAAAAATGGTCTCAAGGCTAGCAAGTTGCACTATGCTAGGCACTCATGAAAAAGGCTCCACTAAGAAACAAGTTGTGTTATGCTTGGTGGCCATGAAAAAATTGTAAATGCAATAGGATAAGATAATCAAAGAGGTTTTTATTAGTTCATGAAAGGTATCACCTTAGGGGACATCATGCTTAATGTCACCAAGAGAGAACTAGTTGAGGATAAAATATTTGCAACTTAGGGAATGCAAGTCATAGCATCACCACTACGAGGAATACCATATGCCAAGAAAGGTCACGCTCTTGAGGAACATCAAAACCAATGTCACCACCAAGAAGACACATCCTGTGAACTAAGAAGACCACACTTTACAAAAAACAATGAGGGGGGACATGTATGTCCCCACTTTAAAGAAATTGCTAAACACCATGCTATGAGAAATTACTTTAAATCATAACACAATAAATGCTAATACATGAGAGCTTTATATGTGGGAATCCCTATGAAAAAAATATGTTTCTGAAATAGAGCTACGTCATGAAAAAGAGGGTTTACCCCCATATGCAATCCTAAGATAACACATAAGAGATCCATGGATCTATGATCAACATTATGTCTTTGCTATAGTGATATAATCGAGTTCAGAATTGTCATCATTCCCCAAATGACTCATGGAATAGTGAGCACAAAGGAAGAATGACACATAGAGAGCAAAAAAAAAGAAGGCTTTTGGGTCAACATGGAAGAGACTTGAATGTCTCAATGCCTTGTGTCATCCCCAAAAGGAAAATACCAAACAAGATAAAGGTTTACGACATATAGAAGAATGAAGATACAAATAGAAGAATGCCACAACAGGTTCACTTCCTTTGTATTCTTGCACCAATGGAGTGACAAGGGTCATCCAAAGTAGGCTCACAAACATATAAAGGCACGCCAAGCAACACTGTATGAGGGATCACATTATGCACATGCAAACACAAAGAACATGAAAAGAAAACAAAGAGAAGATTATTATAGAACATGTGATTCAACGTATAGTAGGTCATCCACATCCCAATATTGTTCATCATATGTGGAAGGTGGAAAAATAGCCAAAGGGAAAACAACAAGTCTTGTACGAGAAGCATCACTAGGTTCAACATGTGGTGAGTCATTCTTGTTAGGAGGATCATCACGTTTGTTATCTTTTAAGCTCATGGAAGAGGAAAACAATAAAATTATCTCATTATGCACTTCCTCATCAACCTTAGCAATCTCATCATAATCATCTAAGTTAATCACAACAGGAGGAATAATTACATTGTCCATAGAAGTTTCATGTGTTTGTTGTGGTGAAGGTGGAGAATTATCATGCTTTGTTTGAGTTAAATTTTGATCTTGATTTTTTTTTATTTTCTTCTTTTCACTTACAAGCAATAGCATGATGTCCACTCCTATGCTCTTTATCATTTCTATTTCTTCTTGTGCGATTTTCAAGTTGTGATTATGTAGGATCGGGTTAATTAACCATAGGTTTCTTTTCTTCCCATAAGGGAGGAACGAAAGGAACCATGGAAGGTTGTTCAACCACATTCTCTTTAGCCTTATAAACTTTTTTTATCTTAGGAGGCACAATGAGACTTATATTGTTATCTCTTGGAATTTAATAGGAAATGGGTGAAGGATTTGTCATGGTTGGTCCTAGTTACTTGGAAGGGCTTTTGGTCTAATCATGGTATCGTCAATGATAGGAGGCTCAGTCATGGGTTGAGGCATGTTTCTAAGGGATAATTCTTCTATGCACTTTTCCTTGATCTTTTTATAAGATTTGAAAAAGAAGTCCTCACGAGGCTAAGGAGGTTCCATGGATTCAAGCCAAAATAAATCCAATGAAAAATTCCCACAGGAAGACACGAGATTAAAGCCACCATGATGCATAGTAAATATGTCATTTACAAATGGAAACTTTAAAAATGTATGCACTACCAATGGGATAACATCCATGGAGTGTAGCCATGGATAACCTTGAGCTTCACATGGAATTGGTTTGACAATAGGATGATGGAGAATGAGACATTCAATTATTTCGGCCCCACTTTTAATGGGAGAATGATTGAACATACCATAGGGAAATAAAAACCATTATGTGTTTTGATCCATCCTTTTGGTTGTTCATAAGAATCTTGATAAATTTCATGCACATAAGAATTCTTTGGTGATCACATTCTCTACACACACGAGATCAATTAATATCCCATTAGTAGGCTTGTCATTGATTTTTCCAGCAATGTAAAGAGAACCATCGGGTGCCCATCTAATTATGTCACTTTGTGAGAAATAAATGTCAAGGGACATTTTGGTTTGGCCCTTACAGGGTTGAACATTAATGAAGCTAATCACATGTTGTAAGTATTCTTCATTATCGCTCATATTGTCATTATTTGTATCTTGAAGTTTGTCAACATTCAGCACATCATTCTTGGTATTAATACACTTGCATAAAATAATTATTATGATTTGGAATGGGGTTGGTAAATATTTTTAAGTTTTGGTTGGGTGGGGAAATAAACTTATTTCCTTGATCATTAACACCACCAATCTGGATGCGATTAGAATCAATGAGGTCATGCACAATATGTTTAAGATGCTTACATTGTTTTGTATCATGTCCATTTTGTCAGTGATAATGGAAAAAGGAATTCGAGTTGAAGTTTAGAGGTAAGGGCTTAGTGGTATCTATGGCTCGAATAGGAGGTAAGGTAACTAAGTTCTTACTTATAAGTTGCAACATAATGGAATGGAGGGTATCGGGTAATAGGGTAAATTTTCTACTCCTTTCCCTAAATGGATATGGATTTTTCATTTTTATGGTAGCCACTTGGGAGTTAACATGTTGAATTGTTTGAAGTGTATTTAGTTGTAAAATTCCCCTATTTTGTTTCTTGAAGGGTTGGAAATTGTTATGGGGCACGAGTTTGGATTTCTTAGGACGGTTGGAAGAAGTTTTAGTTTCATGATGACTAACCAAATTCTGGTAGTCACGAAGGCTCATGCACAATTGTGTAAAGGAGGGAAATTTCATCATCCCAAGTTTTTATTGGATTTTTTCTTGCAAATTTTAAATGAACATTCTTTGAAGATCAACATCGGGAATCTTAATTTTTATTTTTGAGTAAAGCAATTGATAACAGGCAATAAAGTCGGTGACCTTTTCATCATCCTTTTTTTTATATTGAATTAAATCAACAAAGGTCATCTTACGACCAATGTGCACTTGGAGATAGTTAAGAAAGGCATCAACAAGTTCATTGAATGAAAAAATTGAGTTATTTGGTAAAGAATAAAACCATTCCAAGGTAGTGTCTTTCAAGGATCTAGGGAAAATTTTAGACAAGATCTTATCCTCAAAAATGAAGTCACTACATAAGGCTATGTATTCTAAGACATGGTTACTAGGATCTCCTTTACCATCATATTTTTCAAATCTAAGAATCTCTATGCCTTATGGTATTTTTTCTCTCAATATCTCCAAAGATAATGGCTTTCTTTTGACATAGTGTGAAAATTGGCCATTTGAACTTTGGTTCAATGTGGAAATTTGTTGTTGGAGGGATGAATTTTTTTGTAAGAGTTGGTTAAGGATGGAATCATTGGTTGTGTTGGGAGATGGAGGTGAATAAGGTGGAGGTATATATATATTAGGAGGACAAGTGGATTGTAAGTTTGTGAGGGGAGATGGATTAGGAGATATGAGATTTCAATGCACAAAGATAAAGGGATTCCCAATGGAAATTCCTAAGGATGAATTGACATTTCTATTTGGTTGTATGGTTGTAGCAACATGTGGGTTGGTATATGTAGGAATAGAGGCCACAATTGGAGGAGGAATTAAATTTCCACCTTGAATTTGAGTGTACCCCAAAGTTTGAGCACAACTAGCCATTGTAGGGACATTATTGTTAATGATATGAGATAGGATACACACAATTTCTATTCTTTGTTCATTGTCAAGCATTTTCCTCATGTTATCTATGATAGGAACCATAGTACCAGCAATGCATTCAAAATTCATAAAGTTTTGCAATTTTTCTAAGGCTTCATCCATTTTTTTCAGGTTTTCTTTAGGGACATTAGCAACCATTGTGTCAACATCAGTCACTTTGGTTGTGGGTAGGGTGGTCATGGGAAATGAGGTATCAAAGCTATGGTCCATAATGGGTTGACTAGTATCAACACTATGAGTGAAAGAATTGGAAAACTCAAGATCCACGATAGATGTAGTAGTGTGGGATGACATGAGTCTCAAACTATGTCTCACTACAATATTGGTAATAGGATAGGTTGTGAAGCTCATACAAGTTTCACCAAACCTAAGTGCATGAAAAATGGAGAATAGACACTAAACAAATGCAATGAACACCCATAATTATGTAGTGTAATGCAAGTATGTAAAAAGAAATAGCAATTTTCAAATTTAAAACAAGATAATTTATTGATCATAAGCAAAAACCTAAAAATGATGTCTTTAAATGCCAATTTTGATTTCAAACAATGCACTCAATTTGACCAATTGAACTTAAAGAAAGAAAGTATAGAATTTTTTGTGTTTTGAAACTAAAACCCAAAATTAACAGCATAATAGAATGAAGCAAATAGAGACAAATTACTACCCAGAAATTTGAAATAACACCTATACATGGACTAATTCACCCTAGGGAAAATGTGTCTCATGTCAGGGTTCTGAAAAATGAAAGTTTTAATTTATTGCTTAATGTTTGAATTTCCAGTTTCAGGTTGCAGACTGTGGTTTCAATGATTGAATTTTCCAGATTTAGGTGTCCTAATGCAAGTGAAATTAAAGCAAAATCATGAACAAAGTGACACTTTTTGAAATACAAATTTGACCAAATTTTCTAATGTAAATGACTGAAAGTACACTAATATTCAAGTACTATGCAAAATTAATGTAATATGCATACAATTTTTTGTATTTTTTTAGATTTTGAACAATGCAAAATGTAAATTTAAAACCCTATATGAGATACAAACTAATGCAGTTTTGAAAACCCTAGATGAAATGAAAACTAATGCAATTCCTAGATCTAGGGTTTGAATGGACTCCAAATTAGTAAATTTACAGTGCAAGAATGTTGGGTTCACCAAAATGAAACATAGAAAAATAGGGATGGTTGATAGGATAAATATGGGATGATGCACCTATCTTTCTATTTTCATTAGGAAAAAGAGATCCCCTAAGATAAGATTGAATTTCAACCCTTAGGTGAGTCAACCTTATGGAGATCTTGTTGTTTTTCTTATGCAAAGATGGGGTCAATCTACCTAAACAACACTTTAGGGAGAAAAACTAAAAAATAATAAATGAACTCAATTATGCAATGTGAAACTTGAATCATCAATTTAAAGCATAAAGAATTCAAAATCACCAAAATTTTGGTAAATCTGAGAAAGGAAATTTTATGTGTACCAGTCACCAAAAGTGGTTGCTAAGTGTCCTCCTAGGATTGATTCGCCCTAGGGAAAATGGGTCTTGCTATAGGGATCCAAATTTTGTTTTGATAACTCTCTGCTCCTAAGTCTACACTCTCGATTCCTCCATATTTCACAATAAAAAAGTAAAAAATGAATTTTGTAAGTGAGTTTCCATATCTTGACAACTTTAACAACTTTGCAAATTTTCACTTTTGATCAATCTTCAATCCTTCTTCACATGCATATCTGCAAACACAAAGGGAGTGAAAATTGTTTATTTTTGGTGAATGGGGGTTTTCCTTGATCAAACCCCATTTTGGTAATTAAACCTTGAAATGAAATGAAAAATGAATGGAAAGAATGATGAATGAGCAATGTTATGTTGCAACTGACCAAACCCTTGAATGAAAATTCTTATAGGATTGAAGTATAAAACATTTCTCTAAGGTCTTGATCTTGCATGACATAGCTTGATTGGATGCTGATCATGATGCTTGATTTGATGCTTGAAAACTTAAAACCTATATCACAATGTTAGCTCCAAAAAAATGCATAGATGCAAATAACTTTTACATGATGCTTGAGATCTTGAATGCTATTGTAGAAGACTAATAAATCTACTCTTGAACACTTTTCACAATAATCTTTGCTCTTGTGAAGTTCAACTCTCAATTCAAATCTCTAGTTTCAAATGATAAAAAGACCTTGTTTTTATATGTAATTTTCTATTTTCCCAACAATTAAACATCAAAGGCCGCAAATTGCAAATTCAATTTAAATCATAAAAATACCACCAAAAACATATTAAAAATTGATATCCTAAACTTAAGGGGGGCCCATTTTCCCTTGGGAAAATGGGTCCTAGGACCTAAATCCAGGACACTCAATTTCTAAGGAAATTTAATTAATGTTTACAATTGTTTAATACAAGTTTCCCTTACAAAAAAGGGGATTAATTAGGATTTTAAATGCATAATTGAGTCAATTAGAGGCTTAATTAAGTCCAATTAATTAAAGGACCCAAACATAGTGTTAAAATGTAAAGGTGTGCATTTTTCGACAGTACAATCTATAACTAAATATCTCCATGGAATATTGTAGCAACGTAGGTGATCTTTCCAACCTTTCCAATGTATTTTCAACCTTTCGTAATGGTATTCTCTTGTTTCATAGTAGATCAAGGTATAAATTTGAAGTGGATTATTAATACAATATGTGTTAGTGATTCTTGTAATCCAAAATATGAAAAATGCATGGCATAATGAAGATGTAATGACATAGGATTGAAGGCTAAAGTGAAATTAAGGGAGCAAAAATTTGTGACTTCACACCTTGTGACAGTTATGGTGATGAGAAGCTTGTATAGTATGAACTTAACTACCTCATTGATGTTCTCCCTTATTATGTCATTAAGAATTGTGATGCCATTGATGCTTCCTCCACATGTATTTTCTTTCATGAGGATGAGTAGATTGGGTCTGCACTTAAGGATGAATTTTTTGACATGAATGACACCACATGGACATGGATTTTAAATTTGAAGAGATTTCCTTAGAAGAGTATAGTTTTGTGATCATATGGATGCATATGAGTTGTTCGTTTGGTTCAAGGTGTGAAATCTTCCCCATGCTAATGTCACAACAAGGCTGGAGTTTGTTCAATTGAGGAGAGAAGAAGGATAATGTTGTAGGTTTGATAGCATAAATGGTATGGCCTTGGAAAACTCATAGAAAGGAGCACAATTCAACAAAGACAAATATGCAGCTAATGGAGCAAGGGGAAGATTGCATCCATAACCAAGGTCTTATTGATAGAACAAGAGATAGATTGTATCCAATTATTTATACACTCATCGAATATGAAAATTTACTACATAATATAGGTAGTAGACAATTGTAACTTAAAAGAAAAGGAAAATGAAAAGTAATTGATCTATGTGACAAGAAATGAAAATATGCAGCTAATGGAGGAAGGGGTGAACATTACATCCACTGCAAAGGTCTCATTGAATGGAGCAAGAGGCAGATTGTAGCCAATCATTTGTACACTCATTAAATAATGATAATTTGATACATTGAATATAGGTGGTAGGAAATTGTAATTGCCACATTCTATTATTTCCACTGCCACAATCTATATTTTGTCTCTTAAGAGGGTTTCTAGGATAAATATAGTGTTCTTAATTCTTCATTGTAGTGGTGGTTTCTAGGATAAATATAGTGCTCTTAATCATTTTGAGATTTCCAAATCCACCTACATTCTAGCCAATGTAGAGTGAATCAATTTGTTTGTTTTTAGTTCATTTGCTAAAAAATCAAATGAAAAAGAGTAAATTCCACTAACCATGATGGAAATGGACTACTATAAGCAATGCAAATAGAATACATATGCATTTTTGTGTTAAATTGAAATCCCCTATATAAGTTTACATGAATGAACATCTAAATTGTATCATTTTTTAATTTTTTTCTTCAAAATCCTAAAAAAAATAACTTTTTTATGCAACTTCCATCTTATTCAATGTTGAATTCTATGTAAAACTATTATATTTAATATAATTATGAAAGGAATGGTCTATATTGTCAAAAATAAACAAAAAAATCAATATAAGCATTTCAATTCTACAAAAAATGAATATATTACCTGAGATAATCAAATATGATTTAGAAACTTCAAATTATATTCTTCTACATTGTACAACAAGTAAATTGATGCCCAAAAGGAGATGGAGAAAGCATAATATGGTACCACAACAAGTAAATTAATTTTTATTGTTAGAGAAAGCTCATAACCAGATAAAGGTAGAGGATTGTGGGTTGTATTACATGTGAAATCCCCTTTTTACCATTTTTGGAAAAGTCAATTTGGTGCTTGCAAAATTTGGAAAACGCCAAATGTGCTACATAAAAACCTTTCAATTTGGTGAGTGCTAAATGTGATGTTTTGAGGCTTTGCAATTTGGTGAGAGTCAAATGTGCTATATAGAAAATTTGTAATTGTGAAATCCTTGACCCTACATGAAGACCCACTAAGGGGAGAGAGAAGAGTGTGAGAGACCTAGAAGAGTAGCAAGGGATGGAGGGAGAGGCTTAATGATCTTTAATGATAATGAAAAGGATAAGAGGGAAGAGTGGGAGAGACCTAGAGGAGTAGTAATGAGACAAGGTGATTCGGTGGATATTTTCAGTGAAAATTGAAGTGTCTCATTTCTCTCTAGATTTGCACCATTAGAGAGAGCTCAGCATCCTGATTCCAACATAACTCGAACGGAGCAAAAAGGAGTCCGTTTGCACAAGTTATGGCTAGTCAAACCTTGGGTCAAACTGGTATTAGAGGGTGTCCAAAAGGTGAAAAAATGATCATCTCATAAATTTATGGAACTTGTGTCATCATGAAGAGCTCGTCGAGATGATTCTGACAGTGTTCGTTTCGTCAAAATCTGACATCGTATGCTCAACTTATCAGTGGTCAAAGTTTGTAGTTGACTTTTGAGGTGGACCGTACGGATGCTGATGTTAGCATTCCGTACTGTACGGATGGTGAAGTGGACGAACCAGTATTCAACACATGGCATCCATGTCAGCATTGTATGCAACCAATCAGGTGGTGACATGTGTCCTTTTCGTACAGTCGTACACATAGTCAACATCTACGTCAACGTACAGTCAACCTTGTCAGTGGCCACGTCATCGTCGGACACATCAGCTTCCATGTCATCATCCAATTGGTAGACACGTTAGCATCCAGTCACCACTATCAGCAAATCAAGTTTTTCCACGTGGCACCTCCTCGGCATGCCACGTGGCTTCCCTCTTCCCCCTGCGAATGGGTAAGTCGGTTTGTTTGTTAAAAAAAAAATTGAGGGGATTCGAACACCCCATCTCTCACTTACGAGGTTCGCGCCCAACCATTCCACCATTTTTTGTGGCCATTACCAATGGTAGGAAGCAGTTTTCTTTTGTTATGAATTTGGTTGTAAACAGTGGAAAGGGAACCGACGGCCGGGAGTGGAACCCGGAACCGTCGGGTTCCCAAAATATTTTGTCACCAACGAGCCATCAAACAGCTCATACATATATATGGCATTGGTTGTATTTAAGTTAGGATCAAAACTGAATGCTTTGATTTTAAGAACAACTCCCCTAAACTATAACAATTAATCCTTTTAAGGATTAACAAACTTAATAACCTCCTAAATAGAATACCCGAAACTAATAATTGAAAGGTTATCATAATTTGAAAATTATTAGGGGGATTCTTAAATAAAGATTTATATACAAATATGGGAGATTATCAAGATTTCTATGTAAAATGGAGAAATAAGGTTGATTTGTAAATCAATTGGTTAGTAACCAATTTGAGCCATTTTTTTATATTTAAAGGGGTGAAAGGGAGAGAGTTAGGCTAAGTGTTCTTGGGAGATTTTTCAAGTTAAGTGGTGAGAGAAAATAGGTGTCAGAGGATTCAAAAGAGGAGTTCTAGGAGATTTTTGAGCCATTTTCATACATCGAAGTATTTTCATACTACCGAAGTGCTCGAAGAAATGGTCTTGGTGCATTTGTAATTGATTTTGGAGATTAATCAGATCGGTCGTACTCTATTGGAGCCGACCCGGAGACGTAGTCACATTTGTGGCGAACTCTGTAATCAGACTCTGTTTGCACTTTCTATCTTCTTCTCTCTCAATTATGTTTCTCACCTTAAGTTTTGATGCATAATTTCGTTAATGCATGCATGAATTAAAATTACGCAAAGTTGTTTTAATTAAGCATCCAATTCTGCAAATAGTCTAGATCCTATACAGATCAAGTTGCTATCAGAGCTCAGTTGACTATTATTGCAGTTATTAGTTTTTTTGAATGCTAACGAGATCTAGGATTCAAAAGGGTGAAGGCAAGCTCGAAGACTTTAATCCTGAGATTGGGAAGCGAAGAAGTTTTTTGAAGATGTATGTGTCTGGAATGGAGGTTCCTAAAGAAATCAGTGAGTAGGAGTTTTGTAGAGCATTCCTCGAGATGAAGGCTAAGGTGGACATACTTTTCCATGAGAGACAAGAGCGGAAGGATCGTGAAGGAGGTTCATCGAAGGAAGTTGTTCGTGAAGACAAGAAAGGGAAACAACATGGAGACGGTGGCAAGCAACCAAATCACCCCTTTTCTTCTTCTCCTCCCTCTTCTCCTTCTTCTCCTTCTTCTCCATCTTCTCCTCATTCTACTTCTTTTAATCCTTTCAAGAGTGGGCATAAACCTAAAATTAAATTGGATGTAAAATTTGACTTGCCTAAGTATTATGGTGAACTAAATGCTGAAAAATTGGATGATTGGATTTAGCAAGTAGAAGTCTATTGTAGAGTCCAAAAGCTATTAGATGATGTTGATAGGATCCAATTAGCTACTCTTCATTTAGGAGGTACAACCTTAACCTGGTGGGAGAGTAAGACTAAGGCAGAAATTTCACAGCATGGTAGAGTCAGTTTAACTTGGGCAGAGTTTGTTAATGCTCTTAAGAAGCAGTTTTATCCCCTAGGACATATGCAACAGTTAATGATGGACTGGAAAATGTTTAGGCAAGGGAAGGGTCAATCTGTTCAAGAATACACCCATGAATTTAGGTAAAGGGCTATTGCTTTGAATGTTCCTTTGTACACCCAGCACACTTTGTTGAAGTACATAGGAGGTCTACATTCCTACCTTAGGCATTCCATTTTGGTTTTGAATCCTTGTAATTTGGATGAAGTGTCTGTTCAAGCTACACACTTAGAGTCGAGGGGTAAAGGATCTTTTATTGATAAGTTTGATAATGATGTAAAGAAATCTTCTAAGGTTGCAGAGACAGGGAAAGGAAAGAAGGCAGTTACAGTTAAGAAGGATGAGAAACTTTCTTGCACTCATTGTGACAGGAAGGGTCATGATGAAGAACATTGTTGGCAGTTGCATCCTAAACTGAAGCCTAAGTGGGCTCAGAGACGTGATCAAAAACAAAAGGGTAAGGAGAAATTTGCAAATGTTGTTTTGGATCTTGGTTCAGATTCAGATGATGAGACTAAGATAACAGCTATGGGTCTAAAAGGTAAAGCTCCTATTTCTAGTGTTTCTATTGCTAGTTGTGCTTCTACTTCTACAGTTAATGATTTCTCTAAAGATAAGAAAAGGAATGAGTTGTTTCATTTAAGGGTTGTTGCTAAGAACACTAAAATTGATGCACTCATAGATAGTGGTTCTCAAGTGAATTTAATTTCTAAAAGTGTTGTAAGAGGCTTGGGATTAAAAACTACACAACATAAGCAACCTTATCCACTAGGCTAGATTTGTGAAAATGATAAGTTGCAAGTAACAAAACAATGCACCTTAAGGTTCACAATCACTAGTAAGTTTGTGGATGAAGTACAGTTTGATGTGGTTCCACTGGATATCTATGGGATAGTGCTTGGTAGCCCTTATTTGTATGACAGGAAAGCAATTTTCTACAGGGAAAAGAATCATTATCACTTATTTAAAGATGGCATATAGTATATTGTACATCCTCACAGGATTAAGACTGATTGTTCTTTTGCAAACACAAGATAGTTAAAGAGGGTAATTAATGCAAGTAAAGAGTTAACTCTTATGTCTGTTAGTACAGGTGGTTCTAAAATTGAACTTGGAGTAGCTAACCAGGGTTAGATGTTGTAGGATGCACCCGCAGTACAGCATGAGGGAATGATGATTGAAAGCATTGATAGTTCCTTGGGTAAAAATGCTCCTGTTGTGAAGGATCGATATGTTGTTGATTTATTCTCTTTCATTTATGTATTATTGTTCAACTTGATGCTAGTCAATTTTTGTTGGTTAGTGGCTATGGCAATTGATGTAGATGCTTATGGAAGCGATAGAATAATGTTTATGTAAAACAATGTTGTTGCAGTCTTCATTGTGCTTGTGAGTCAGGTTTTCAAATGTATAGATGATACAAGAAGAGTGGGGAGGCCAAGTCCTCACTTAATGTCAAAGTAAATGTCACTTTTGGAGGTCCAAAAGGTCTTCAATGGGGAGGCTTGATCCGGTGGATATTTTTAGTGAAAATTGAAGTGTCTCATTTCTCTCTAGAATCTACACCATCAGAGAGAGCTCAGCATCCTAATTCCAACGCAACTCAAACGGAGCAAAAAGGAGTCTGTTTGCACAAGTTATGGCCAGTCAAACCTTGGGTCAAACTGGTATCAAAGGGCATCTAGAAGGTGAAAAAATGATCATCTCAGAAATTTATGGAACCAGTGTCATCGTGAAGAGCTCGTCGAGATGATTCTGATGGTGTTCATTTCGTCAAAATCTGACATTGTATGCTCAACTTATCAGTGGTCAAAGTTTGCAGTTGACTTTTGAGGTGGACTGTACGGATGCTGACATCAGCATTCCGTACTGTACGGATGGTGAAGTGGATGAACTAGTATTCAACACATGGCATCCATGTCAGCATTGTATGGAACCAATCAGGTGGTGACACGTGTCCTTTCTATACAGTCATACACACAATTAGCATCTATGTCAATGTACAGTCAGCCGCCACGTCATCGTCGGACACATCAGCTTCCACGTCGTCATCCAATTGGTAGACACATCGGCATCTAGTCACCACTATCAGTGAATCAAGTTTTTCCACGTGGCACCTCCTCGGCATGCCACGCGGCCTCCCTCTTCCCCCCACGGATGGGTAAGTCGGTTTGTTTGTTAAAAAAAAAATTGAGGGGATTCGAACCCCCCATCTCTCACTTGCGAGGTTCATGCCCAACCATTCCTCTCTTTTTGCGGCCGTTACCAATGGTAGGAAGAGGTTTTCTTTTGTTATGAATTTGGTTGTAAATGGTGGAAAGGGAACCGATGGCCGGGAGTGGAACCCAGAACCGCCAGGTTCCCAAAATGTATTGTCACCAACGAGCCATTGAACAACTCATACATATATATGGCATTGGTTGTATTTAATTGAGGATCAAAACTGAATGCTTTGATTTTAAGAACAACTCCCCTAAACTATAACAAATAATCCTTTTAAGGATTAACAAACTTAATAACCTCCTAAATAGAATGCCCGAAACTAATAATTGAAAGGTTATCATAATTTGAAAATTATTAGGGGGATTCTTAAATAAAGATTTATATACAAATATGGGAGATTATCAAGATTTCTATGTAAAATGGAGAAATAAGGTACATTTGTAAATCAATTGGTTAGTAACCAATTTGAACCATTTTTTTATATTTAAAGGGGTGAAAGGGAGAGAGTTAGGCTAAGTGTTCTTGGGATATTTTTCAAGTTAAGTGGTGAGAGAAAATAGGTGTCAGAGGATTCAAAAGAGGAGTTCTAGGAGATTTTTGAGCCATTTTTGTACGTCGGAGTATTGTCATACTGTCGAAGTACTCAAAGAAATGGTCTTGGTGCATTTGTAATTGATTTTGGAGATTAATCAGATCGGTCATACTCTATTGGAGCCGACCCGAAGACGTAGTCACGTTTGTGGCGAACTTCGTAATCAAACTCTATTTGCACTTTCTATCTTCTTCTCTCTCAATTATGTTTCTCACCTTAAGTTTTGATGCATAATTTAATTAATGTATGCATGAATTAAAATTCCGAAAAGTTGTTTTAATTAAGCATTCAATTATGCAAATAGTCTAGATCCTATACAGATCACAAGGACTGAGAGATGTAGAGATGGCTAAGGAGAGATGGAGAGGTAGAAAAGGATTAAACCCTCATACCTCAACCCTCAATCCTGAACCCTCCACCCTCTACCCTTAAACTATCAACCCTCAAGCCTCAACCCTTAAACCCTAAACCCTTAAACGATCAACCCTTAAACCATAATCCCTCAACCATCAACCATTAAACCCTCATCCCTCAACGCTCAACCCTTAAACCCTCAACCCTTAATCCCTCAACCCTTAAAACTCAAACCTCAAACCTTAACCCTCATACCTCATACATCAACCCTCAACCCTCAACCCTTAAACCCTCAACCCTTAACCCTCAACCCTTAAACCCTAAACCCTTAAACCCGCAACCCGCAACCCTCAACCCTAATCTCTCAAATCTATACCTTAGACCCTAATCCCTCAACCCTCAACCCTCAACCCTTAAATCATCAACCTTTAAACCAAACCCTAATTCCTCAACCCTTAAACCCTAATTCCTCAGTCCTATAACCCTAAAACTTCAACCCTCAACCCTCAACCCTCAACCCTCAACCCCCAACCCTAATTTCTCAACCTTATACCTTAGACCCTAATCCCTTAACCCTCAACCCTTAAACCCTAATCCTTATCCCTATACCCTCAACCCTCATACCCTCAACCCTCTACCCTTAAATCCTCAAACCTTAAACCCTAATCCCTCAACCCTCAACCCTTAAACCATAATCCCTCAATCCTCAACCTTATAACTTAGACCATGATACCTCAACCCTCAACCCTTAAACCATAATCCTTATCCCTATACCCTCAACCCTCATACCTCAACCCTAAACCCTCTACCTTTAAACCCTCAAGCCTCAAGCCTCAAGCCTCAAGCCTTAAACCCTAAAACATTAAACCTTAAACCCTCAACCCTCAACCCTTAAACCATCAAACCTTAAACCCCAATACCTCGACTCTCAACCCTTCAACTCTAATCCCTCAACCCTCAACCCTTAAACCCTCATCCATTAAGCCTAAAACCTTAAACCCTAAACCCTTAAACCATCAACCCTTAAACTTCAACCCTCAACCCTTTAACTCTCAACCCTCAACCCTTAAACCCTAATCCCTCAATCCTATAACCCTCAACATTCAAACCTTAAACCCTAATCCCTCAACCTTCAACCCTTAAAATCTCATGCCTCAACTCTCAACCCTTAAACCCTCAACCCTTAATCCCTCAACACTCAACCCTCAAACCTCAACCCCCAACCCTAATTCCTCAACCTTACACATTAGACTCCAATCCCTCAACCCTCAACCCTTAAACCATAATCCTTATCCCTATACCCTCAACCCTCTACCATTAAACCCTCAAGCCTCAACCCTTAATCCCATAAACCATCAACTCTTAAACCATAATCCCTCAACCCTTAAACCCTCAACCCTTAATCCTTCAACCATCAACCCTCAACCCTTAAACCCTCAACCCTAAAACTTCAACCGTCAACCCTCAACCCGTAAAAATTCATCCCTCAACCCTCAACCCTCAACCCTCTACCATATACATTAAACCCTCAACCCTATACCTTAAACCTTAATCCCTCAAACCTTAACCCTCAAACCCTAATCCCTCAACCATAAATTATAATCCCTATCCCTAAATCCTCAACCCTATACCTCAAACGCTAATCCCTCAAGCCTCGACCCTTAAACCCTTAAATCCTTAACCCTCAACCCTCAACCCTATACCTTAAACCCTAATCCCTCAACCCTCAACCATTAAACCCTAATCCCTCAACCCTCAACCCTTAAACCCTAAACCCTTCAACCTCAACCCATTAAACCCTTAACCCTTAAACCCTAAACCCTTAAACCCTTAACCCCTAAACATTCAACCCTTAAACCATATTCTCTCAACCCTCAACCCTCAACCCTCATCTCTAAACCCTTAAATATTCAACCCTAAACCCTAATCTCTAATCCCTCAACCCTTAAAACCTCATCCCTCAACCCTACAATCCTCAACCCTCTTGAACCTCAACCCTAAAACCCTAATCCTTCAACCCCCAACCCTTAAACCCTCAACCCTAATCTCTCAAACCTAAACCTTAAACCCTAATCCCTCAACCCTCAACCCTTAAAACCTAAGGAGCAAAGGCAAGATAGTGAGGGTGGGAGAGGGATGGGTAATGAGACAAGGAGGGAGAGGTAGAGAGGTAACGAGGGAAGGAGGGAGAGTCGTGGAGATGGGGAGAGAGAGGGTGGTCCAAGAAGAGGTAGTGATTGAGAGAAAGGAGATAGATTAGAAAGAAACAATAATAGAGGGAGAGAGAAAAAGAGAGAGGTAGGGATGCAAGGATATAGATGGGGGTAAGGAGGGAAGGAATAATAGAGAGGGAGATGGGGAGATAGATTGTGAGAGATCTAGAGAGTGGAGAAAGAGAAGAGAGGGAGAGTGAAAGGGAAGTATTGGTAGATGAGTAACAAGCGATGGAGGGAAAGTACACAAGGAGGGAGTGAGAGACATAGGGAGGAGAAGATAAAGAGGTGATGGCCTAGAAAGAGGAGGGATAGGGAAGATAAGAGAGAAGAATGGGATGAGAGATAGAGGGGGAAAGAGGTGAGTAATGAGACAAGGTTGGAGAGACTTGGATATGGGGAGAGAGAGAGAAGAAAGAGGTGAGAGATAGAGGGGGAAAGAGGTGGGTAATGAGACAAGGAGGGAGAGACTTGGATATTGGGAGAGAGAGAGGTTAGGAGGGAGAGGTAGTGATCGAGAGAAACAGGAGAAACGGGTGAGAAACAATAACAAATGAAGATAGAATTGGAGAGAGGTAGGGAGGAAATGATGGATATGGGGTTAATGAGGGAAGGCAAGGCAAAGAGGGTTGAGAGAGAATAGGGTAAGTATTGGTTAAGAGGGAAGGGGATAGGGAGGGAGTGAAAGGTAAAACCTCGACTATCCATCATTGATCATAAACCATAAGCTTTAATCCTTATCAAAGTTGGGTAGTGAGAGACAAATAGAAAGCGAAGTTGGTCTTTTTGTCAATTCAATACATTTGGTGCTCACGAAATGTTTTACATTGGGAAATACCAACTCAAAGGGTTCGATTTTGCCTCAAGAATCCAACCCAAAGGGTTGGATGACCATTTCATGCCAAGGATGTGATTTTATGAAAGGGTAACAAAATTTCACACATTTTTGGTCATGCTAACTGTCAGGTTTGTATGTCTTTCAATGTAAGTTTATAAAAAAATTGTGATGTTAGGCTCTCTCTTACCTATATAACCATTTTTTAACATTTTGATTATCTTAAGGTTTTCATCCATAACTTGTCTTGTTAGTGCCTCCATTTTTTGTCAAAAACCAACCTGTGCTAGTTTTAGTATAGATTTTTACTTGTTCATCATTTTTTTTTTAAATCATTTTTTTATAAACTAGACTCCGTTATACACATAATCGAAAAAAATGAATTTATTTTTTATTATTTTTAAAAACAATTGGGGGGGGGGGGGATGCTCAAATTTTATCTTTTCAAGATGTGTCAACTTTGAAAATTCATAAAATATTAGCCAAAAGAGCTGGGATAAATTACATGGTGTTAGCTAATTTCTCACCATTTGGGTTTTTGAAATTAAAAAAAAAAGTTAACAAAAAAGGGAGACAACAACATACGCTATGCTATTTTTTTTGATAAAAATAGGACCACTTTTGTTGGCCCCCCTTTTTGAAACCCTTAATCTTCATTATTTAAAAAAAAAAATAGTAGCTTAGAAAGTAGACTCCAATCACTTCAACTCTTGTTCTTGTTGTATCTTCAAATTTTGAGCGTAACTATCTTCATTTTCTCATGAACATCAAACTTTGCTGATTTCAGAAGAAAAAAAAGAAAAAGTGGCATCTTAAGAGTGATTTTTGTGTCACAACTTGGAGCACTTACCCTATAGTTAAATAATTATTTTAATTATTTAATTATTCATGCACCATCTCCTAAATTAAGTAATTATTTCAATTATTTAATTTATCTAAATTTATCCATTCTCTAAATAATTGAAATTACTTATTTTATTTATTTAGCCCACTTTGTACATGCAATAATAATGAATTATTTTAATTAATTATTAATCCTCTCATGTAGAACCAAACTCATCTTCTATCTAGCACTTTATTCTAGTTCTTCTTTCATGCAATTAGTTATCTCCATATTTACTCACTTCATTCCTCATGCATTGAGTTAACTAGTCCATCTCTTCATCTCAACAATCCTTCACCGTTGATCTTATCAATACACCTCTTAATACTCACCATTCATTTGATCTAAATTTATATAAAAGAAAGCTATCAATCTCATTCCAATCTAACCCCTTTCTTTGATATTTTTCTATCTTACATCTACATTAATATTTTTGTAGATTATTGTCATCCATTAAGGTGGATAAACTTAGACATATAAGCTAAAGTATATTTTATTTATCATTTAATTTCTATTTTCATCTTGTACTTCATTGTTAGATTAGTGTCTCTATGGTTTGAATTATATAGTTTTGTGGTTGCTATCAATGATTCATGCCTTCCTCCTAATTTTCTCTATCGACACAAAGTACAAGACCACAAATGGAAAGGTTCAATAAGGCCTTGATCCATGGATTACAATTCACTCTTATGAAAAAGGTTAAATAACTAAAGATGTTTGGAGATTCAAAATTGGTGATCCAAGAAGTAAGAGCTTAATTTTCTTATAGTGACATGTTCCTATCATACCATCATTGCCATGTCTAGAATTTAATCAAGCAGTTCAATGCTTTTAATTTGCTGAATATTTGAGTCTTGATGCTAATTATCAAATGTTGAAGTTTACTTGCATTGATTATTGTCATTGATAAGATGTGAAAAAGAAAAAAACATTATTATTGTTTTTCCCTTTTATGCCTTTGCTAAATTATAGAATTTAAAGTGGCACATCACCCATGGAGATATTATATTTATTGAAGTTTCATTAATTCTAAAATTATATTCCTAAATCCTTTTTGGCTTAGTATGTTATTTTTTGGTGATAAAATGAACTTTCCTTTAAAATATCTTTAAGTGAGTCTATTTGTTATAAATTAATTTCATAAGTACATCTAAAGATATTATTTAAATTGGCACCCTGTCCATGGAGATATTATTATTGTTGGAGTTTCATTAATCCTAATTTAATTATATTCTTAAATCATTTTTTACTTAGTATGTTATTTCTTAGTGTTAAAACAAAATTTCTTTTAAAATATCTTTAAGTGAGTTTGTTCTCTTATAAAGTTGAAGTGATATATTTTTATAAATTAATTTCATAAATACATTTAAATATATTATTTAAATTGGAACCCCACCCATGGAGATATTTTTATTCTTGAATTGTCATTTACTTTTATGATTGAAATTATATACTAAATTTATTTTAGATTAATATGTTATTACTTGGTGATAATATTTTTGTTTTTTTTATAAAAATCTTTTAAGTGACTTTATTTTTATAAAGTTGAAGTGACTTATTTGTTTTTATTAATTTTATAAAGCATTTGGAAGGTTAAGTTATGACTCAATTATAATTAATTAACCATTAACTTCAAGATATAAAAGGGACTTATAAATATAATTTAAGGAGGAATTTATATAGAAATATTTAATGACACTTTTTCTTATGGTTAATTAATTTGCTTGAAGTATACATGTTATAGTCATAGTCATATGTTTGATAATTATTATTATATTTTTTTATTGATTAGTAAATAATTCATGTGCATTTTTGCATGGTGGCTTGTTCCTTTACATTGTAAATTGAGAAATATCAAGTCTTGTTCAAATTAGTTTGCACTTCTATGAAAATTTTAACTCTACAATATTTGTAAATTATAATTTTCTCATGTTAGTCTCTAATAATTTATTTTCATATCACAATGTATTTTACCAATATTCTCTACATTTAGTATCTTGTTCTAATTAGTTTTATTTTCTTTATTAATTTAGTCTAGTTTTAGATTTTTTTCCTCTATCTTCTTGAGAGTAGATGTGCTACACTAAAAATCAATACTTTTGCTTGAAAGTATCTAATTAGTTTAGTTTAAAATCTAGAGATGTCAATTTTGTTTTACAACTTGCAACATTCCCTTAATGACATTGGCAATAAGTAATAATATTATATAGTGAATTAATTAATGCACTCTTTAACAAGAGTATAGAAACAATTCAATTCATAGTTGTGTACATTAACAAATTGATTATATTTGATATTGGATTATAACTATCTATGTTTACTTTTCTTTTCTTTTTTGATATATAGAAGTGGTGAGAAGGGGCCAAACCCATAAATACATACAAAACGGTCTGATATTAAACCTTACAAACCAACTTTGACAGACAATATTACATTACATTGAGGAAGTCCTATCTATGTTTACTTATTGAGATAGTGTTTCATTTTTTATTGTCATTTGTAAGTTGATTTTATATTTTAGATTAAAACTCAATTCATGTACCTAGAATAGATATTAGATTTTAAGTTTATCTAATTAAAATAAGCTACCTTTTTATGCCTAAACTAATTCTATAATTAAAAATTTCTTTCAATTAAATTATTCTAATTTAATTTTAACCTTCACAATAAATAAACAAATCAATTAATTGAATCAAATTAAATGATACATTTCTAATGAAAATATTTGCAACTTAGGGAATGCAAGTCATAGCATCACCACTAAGAGGAATTCCATATGCCAAGAAAGGTCACGCTCTTGAGGAACATCAAAACCAATGTCACCACCAAGAAGACACATCCCGTGAACTAAGAAGACCACACTTTAAAGCAAAGAATGAGTGGGGACGTGTATTTCCCCACTTTAAAGAAATTGCTAAACACCATGCTATGAGAAATTAATTTAAATTAGAACACAATAAATGCCAATAAATGAGAGCTTTATATGTGGAAATCCCTATGAAAAACATGTTTCCCAAATAGAGCTATGTCATGAAAATGAGGGTTTCCCCCCATATGCAATCCTAAGATAACACATAAGAGATCCATGGATCTATGATCAACATTATGTCTTTACTATAGTGATATAATTGAGTTCAAAATCATCATCATTCCCCAAATGACCCATGGAACAGTGAGCACCAAGGAAGAATGACACATAGAGAGCAAAAACAAAGGAGAAGGATTTGGGTCAACATGGAAGAGACTTGAATGTCTCAATGCCTTGTGTCATCCCCAAAAGGAAAACACAAGACAAGATAAAGCTTTATGAAATATAGAAGAATGAAGATACAAATAGAAGAATGTCAAAACAGGTTCCCTTCCTTTGTATCCTTGCACCAATAGAGTGACAAGGGTCATCCAAAGTAGGCTCACAAACGTATAAAGACACACCAAGCAACATTGTATGAGGGATCAAATTATGCACATGCAATCACAAAGAACATGAAAAGAAAACAAAGAGAAGATTAGTATGGCACATGTGATTCAACCTATAGTAGGTCATCAACATCCCAATCTTGTTCATCATATGCAGAAGGTGGAAAACTAGCCAAAGGGAAAACAACAAGTCTCATATGAGAAGCATCATTAGGTTCAACACGTGGTGAGTCATTCTTGTTAGGAGGATCATCACATTTGTTATCATTTAAGCTCATGGAAGAGGAAAACAATAAACTTATCTCATTATGCACTTCCTCATCAACCTTAGCAATCTCATCATCATCATCTAAGTTAATCACAACTGGAGGCATAATTACATTGTCCATAGAAGTTTCATGTGTTTGTTGTGGTGAAGGTGGAGAATCATCATGCTTTGTTTGAGTTAAATTTTGATCTTGATTTTTTGTTTTATTCTCTTCTTTTCACTTACAAGCAATAGCATGATGTCTACTCCTATGCTCTTTATCATTTCTATTTCTTCTTGTGTGATTTTCAAGTTGTGATTGTGTAGGATTGGGTTTATTAACCATAGGTTTCTTTTCTTCCCATAAGGGAGGAATGAAAGGAACCATGGAAGGTTGTTCAACCATGTTCTCTTTAGCTTTATAAATTTGTTTGATCGTAGGAGGCACAATGAGACTTATATTGTTATCTCTTGGTATTTAATAGGAAATGGGCGAAGGATTTGTCATGGTTGGTCCTAGTTACTTGGAAGGGATTTTGGTCTAATCATGGTATCATCAATGATAGGAGGCTCAGTCATGCGCTGAGGCATGTTGCTAAGGGATAATTCTTCTATGCACTTTTCCTCGATCTTTTTATAAGATTTGAAAAAGAAGTCTTCACGAGGCTTAGGAGGTTCCATGGATTTGAACCAAAATAAATCCAATGATAAATTCCCACGAGAAGACACGAGATTAAAGACACTATGATGCATAGTAAATATTTAATTTCCAAATGGAAACTTTAAAAATTTATGCACTACCAATGGGATAACATCCATGGAGTGTAGCCATGGATAACCTTGAGCTTCACATGGAATTGGTTTGACAACAGGATGATGGAGACTGAGACAATCAATTGTTTCGGTCCCACTTTTAATGGAAGAGTGATTGAACCTATCATAGGGAAATAAAAACCATTATGTGTTTTGATCCATGCTTTTGGTTGTTCATAAGAATCTTGATAAAGTTGATGCACATAATAATTCTTCAGTGATCACATTCTCTACACAATTGGGATCAATTAATATCCCATTAGTAGGCTTGTCATTGATTCTTCCAGTGATATAAAGAGGACCATCGGGTGCCCATCTAATTATGTCACTTTGTGAGAAAGAAATGTCAAGGGTCATTTTGGTTTGGCCCTTATGAGGTTGAACATCAATGAAGTCGATCACATGTTGTAAGTCTTCTCCATTATCACTCATATTGTCATTATTTGTATCTTGAAGTTTTTCAACATTCATCACATCATTCTTGGTATCAGTACACTTGCATAAAAGAAATATTAAGATTTGGAATGGGGTTGGTAAATATTTGCAAGTTTTGGTTGGGTGGGGAAATAAACTTATTTCCTTGATCATTAACACCACCAATCTAGATGCGATTAGAATCAATGAGGTCGTGCACAATATGTTTAAGATGCTTACAATGTTTTGTATCATGTCCATTTTGTCAATGATAATGGAAAAAGGCATTCGAGTTGAAGTTTAGAGGTAAGGGCTTAGTGGTATCTATGGCTCGAATAGGAGGTAAGGTAACTAAGTTCTTACTTATAAGTTGCAACATAATGGAATGGAGGGTATCGGGTAATAGGGTAAATTTTATACTCCTTTCCCTAAATGGATATCGATTTTTCATTTTTATGGTAGCAACTTGGGAGTTAACATGTTGAATTGTTTGAAGTGTATTTAGTTGTAAAATTCCCCTATTTTGTTTCTTGAAGGGTTGGAAATTGTTATGGGGCACGAATTTGGATTTCTTAGGAAGGTTGGAAGAAGTTTCAGTTTCATGATGACTAACCAAATTTTGGTAGTCACGAAGGGTCATGCAAAAGTGTGTAAAGGAGGGAAATTTCATCATCCCAAGTTTTATTGGATTTTTTCTTGCAAATTTTCAATGAACATTCTTTGAAGATCAACATCGGGAATCTTAATTTTGATTTGTGAGTAAAGAAATTGATAACAAGCAATAAAGTTGGTGACCTTTTCATCATCCTTTTGTTTACATTGCATTAAATCAACTAAGGTCATCTTGGGACCCATGTACACTTGGAGATAGTTAAGAAAGGAATCAACAAGTTCATTGAATGAATGAATTGAGTTATTCGGTAAAGAACAAAACCATTCCAAGGCAGTGTCTTTCAATGATCTAGGGAAAAGTTTAGCCAAGATCTTATCCTCAAAAATGAAGTCACTACATAAGGCTATGTATGCTAAGACATGGTTACTAGGATCTCCTTTACCATAATATTTTTCAAATATAGGAATCTCTATGCCTTATGGTATTTTTTCTCTCGATATCTCCAAAGATAATGGCTTTCTTTTGACATAGTGTGAAAGTTGGCCATTTGGACTTTGGTTCAATGCAGAAATTTGTTGTTGGAGGGATGAAATTTTTTGTAAGAGTTGGTTAAGGATGGAATCATTGGCTGTGTTGTGAGATGGAGGTGAATAAGGTGGAGGTGTATATGTATTTGGAGGACAAGTGAATTGTAAGTTTGTGAGGGGAAATGGATTAGGAGATATGAGATTTGAATGCACAAAGCTAAAGGGATTCCCAATGGAAATTCCTAAGGATGAATTGACATTTCTTTTGATTGTATGGTTGTAGCAACATGTAGGTTGGTATATTTAGGAATAGAGGCCACAATTGGAGGAGGAATTAAATTTCCACCTTGAATTTGAGTGTACCCCAAAGTTTGAGCACAACTAGCCATTGTAGGGACATGCTTGTTAATGATATGAGATACGATACACACAATTTCTATTCTTTTTTCATTATCAAGCATTTTCCTCATGTTATCTATGACAGGAATTGTAGTACCAGCAATGCATTCAAAATTTATAAAGTTTTGCAAATTTTCTAAGGCTTCATCCATTTGTTTTAGGTTTTCTTTAGGGATATTAGTAATCATTGTGTCAACATCAGTCACTTTGGTTGTGGGTAGGGTGGTCATGGGAAATGAGGTATCAAAGCTATGGTCCATAATGGGTTGACTAGTATCAACACTATGAGTGAAAGAGTTGGAAAACTCAAGATCCACGACAGATGTAGTAGTGTGGGATGACATGAGTCTCAAACTATGTTTCACTACAGTATTGGTAATAGGATAGGTTGTGAAGCTCATACAAGTTTCACCAAACCTAAGTGCACCCAAAATGAAGAATAGACACTAAACAAATGCAATGAACACCCATAATTATGAAGTGTAATGCAAGTATGTAAAAAGAAATAGCAATTTTCAAATTTAAAATAAGATAATTTACTGTTCACAAGCAAAAACCTAAAAATGATGTCTTTGAATGCCAATTTTGATTTCAAACAATGCACTCAATTTGACCAATTGAACTTAAAGAAAGAAAGTATAGAATTTTTTGTGTTTTGAAACTAAAACCCAAAATTAACAACATAATAGAATGAAGCAAATAGAGAAAAATTAATACCCAAAAATTTGAAATAACACCTATGCATGGACTGATTCACCCTGCGGAAAATGTGTCTCATGTCAGGGTTCTAAAAAATTAAAGTTTGAATTTCTTGCTTAATGTTTGAATTTCTAGTTTTAGGTTGCAGACTGTGGTTTCAATGATTGAATTTTCCAAATTTAGGTGTCCTAATGCAAGTGAAATGAAAGAAAAATCATGAACAAAGTGACACCTTTTGAAATAAAAATTTGACAAAATTTTCTTGTGTAAATGACTGAAAGTACACTAATATGCAAGTACTATGCAAAATTAATGTAACATGCATACAATTTTTTGGATTTTTTCAGATTTTGAACAATGCAAAATGTAAATTTAAAACCCTATATGAGATGCAAACTAATGCAGTTTTGGAAACCCTAGATGAAATGCAAACTAATGCAATTCCTAGATCTAGGGTTTGAATGGACTCCAAACTAGTAAATTTATAGTGCAAGAATGTTGGGTTCACCAAAATGAAACATAGAAAAATAGGGATGGTTGATAGGATAAATATGGGATGATGCACCTATCTTTCTATTTTCATTAGGAAAAAGAGATCCCCTAAGATAAGATTGACTTTCAACCCTTAGGTGAGTCAACCTTATGGAGATCTTGTTGTTTTTCTTATGCAAAGATGGGGTAAATCTACCTGAACAACACTTTAGGGAGAAAAACTAAAAATAGTAAATGAACTCAATTATGCAATGTGAAACTTGAATCATCAATTTAAAGCATAAAGCAATCAAAATCACCAAAAATTTTGTAGATCTGAGAAAGGAAAGTTTATGTGTACCGGTCACCAAAAGTGGTTGCTAAGTGTCCTCTTAGGATTTATTCGCCCTAGGGCGAATGGGTCTTGCTACAAGGATCCAAAATCTATTTTGATAAATCTCTTCTCCTGAGTCTACACTCTCGATTCCTCCATATTTCACAATCGAAAAGTAAAAAATAAATTCTACAAGTGAGTTTCCATATCTTGACAACTTTAACAACTTTGCAAATTTTCACTTTTGATCAATCTTCAATCCTTCTTCACATGCAAATATGCAAACACAAAGGGAGGGAAAATTGTTTATTTTTGGTGAATGGGGGTTTGCCTTAATCAAACCCCATTTTGGTAATTAAACCTTGAAATGAAATGAAACATGAATAGAAGGAATGGTGAATGAACAATGCTATGTTGCAACTGACCAAGTTTTACCCTTGACTGAAAATCCTTATAGGATTGAAGTATAACACATCTCTCTAAGGTCTTGATCTTGCATGACATAACTTGATTGGATGCTGATCATGATGCTTGATTTGATGCTTGAAAACTTGAAACCTGCATCACAATGTTGGGTCCAAAAAAATGCATAGATGCAAATAAATTTTGCATGATGCTTGAGATCTTGAATGCTATTGTAGAAGACTGATAAATCTACTCTTGAACACTTTTGACAATAATCTTTGCTCTTGTGAAGTTCAACTCTCAATTCAAATCTCTAGTTTTAAATTATAAAAATACCTTGTTTTTATATGTAATTTTCTATTTTCCCAACAATTAAACATCAAAGGCCAAAAATTGCAAATTCAATTTGAATCATAAAAATACCACCAAAAACATATTAAAAATTGAGATCCTAAACTTAAGGGGGGCCCATTTTCCCTTGGGCGAATGGGTCCTAGGACCTAAATCCAGGACACTCAATTTCTAAGGCAATTAATTAATGTTTAAAATTGTTTAATACAAGTTTCCCTTACTAAAAAGGGGATTAATTAGGCTTTTAAACGTGTAATTGAGTCAATTAGAGGCTTAATTAAGTCCAATTAATTAAGGGACCCAAACATAGTTTGAAAATGTAAAGGTGTACATTTTCTGACACTGCAGTCTATAACTAAATATCTCCATGGAAGATTGTAGCAACTTAGGTGATCTTTCCACCCTTTCCAATGCATTTTCAACCTTTCGTAATGATATTCTCTTGTTTCATAGTAGATTAAGGTATAAATTTGAAATGGATTATTAATACAATATGTGTTAGTGATTCTTGTAATGCAAAATATGAAAAATGCATGGCATAATGAAGATGTAAAGACATTGGATTGAAGGCTAAAGTGAAATTAAGGGAGCAAAAATTTGTGACTTCACACATTGTGACAGTTATGGCTATGAGAAGCTTGTATAGTATGAACTTAACTACCTCATTGATGTCCTCCCTTGTTATGACATTAAAAATTATGATGCCATTGATGCTTCCTCCACATGTATTTTCTTTCATGAGGATGAGTAGATTCGGTATGCACTCGAGGATGAATTTTTTGACATGAATGACACCACATAGACTTGGATTTTAAATTTGAAGAGATTTCCTTAGAAGAATATAGTTTTGTGATCATATGGATGCATATGAGTTTTTCCTTTGGTTCAAGGTGTGAACTCTTCCCCATGCTGATAGTGTCACAACAAGGTTGGAATTTTTTCAATTGAGGAGAGAAGAAGGATAATGTTGTAAGTTTGATAACATAAATGGTATGGCCTTGGAAAACACATAGAAAGGAGCACAATTCAACAAAGACAAATATGCAACTAATGGAGCAAGGGGCAGATTAAAACCATAACCAAGGTCTTATTGGTAGAACAAGGGATAGATTGTATCCAATCAATTGTACACTCATTGAATATGAAAATTTACTACATAATATAGGTAGTAGACAATTGTAACTTAAAAGAAAAGGAAAATGAAAATTAATTGATCTATGTGACAAGAAATGCAAATATGTAGCTAATGGAGGAAGGGTTGAACATTACATCCACTGCAAAGGTCTCATTGAATGGAGCAAGAGACAGATTAGCCAATCATTTTTACACTCATTAAATAATGATAATTTGATACATTTAATATAGGTGGTAGGAAATTGCAATTGCCACATTCTATTTTTTCCATTGCCACAGTCTGTATTTTGTCTCTTAAGAGGGTTTCTAGGATAAATATAGCATTCTTAATTCTTCATTATAGCAGTGGTTTCTAGGATAAATATAGTGTTATTAATCATTTTGAGATTTCCAAATCCACCTACATTCTAGCCAATGTAGAGTGAATCAATTTGTTTGTTTTTAGGTCATTTGCTAAAAAATCAAATGAAAAAGAGTGAATTCCACTAACCATGATGGAAATGGACTACTATAAGCAATGTAAATAGAATACATAAGCATTTTTGTGTTAAATTGAAATCCCCTATATAAGTTTACAAGAATGAACATCTAAATTATGTCATGTTTTTCATTTTTTTCTTCAAACTCCTAAAAAAATTAACTTTGTATGCAACTTCCATCTTATTCAATGTTGAATTCTATGTAAAACTATTATATTTAATAAAATTATGAAAGGAATGGTCTATATTGTCAAAAATAAACAAAAAACTCAATATAAGGATTTCAATTCTACAAAAATGAATATATTACCTGAGATAATCAAATATGATGTAGAAACTTTAAATTATATTCTTCTACATTGTACAAAAAGTAAATTAATGCTCAAAAGGAGATGGAGCAAGCATAATATGGTACCACAACAAGTCAACTGATTTTTATTGTTAGAGAAAGCACATAACTAGATAAAGGTAGAGGATTGTGGGCAATATCATAGCTCAAATCCCCTTTTTACCATTTTTGGAAAAGTCAATTTGGTGCTTTCCAAATTTGGAAAGCGCCAAATGTGCTACATAAAAACCTTTCAATTTGGTGAGTGCTAAATGTGATGTTTTGAGGCTTTGCAATTTGGTGAGCGTCAAATGTGCTATATAGAAAATTTGTAATTGTCAAATCCTTGACCCTACACGAAGACCCACTAAGGGGGGGAGAAGAGTGTGAGAAACCTAGAAGAGTAGCAAGGGATGGAGGGAGAGGCTTAATGGTCTTTAATGATAATGAAAAGGATAAGAGAGAAGAGTGGGAGAGACCTAGAGGAGTAGTAATGAGACAAGGCGTGAGAGATGTAGAGATGGCTAAGGAGAGATGGAGAGGTAGAAAAGGATTAAACCCTCATACCTCAACCCTCAATCTTGAGCCCTCCACCCTCTACCCTTAAACTCTCAACCTTCAAGCCTCAACCCTTAAACCCTAAACCCTTAAACCATCAACCCTTAAACCATAATCCCTCAACCCTCAACCCTCAACCCTTAAACCCTCATCCCTCAACTCTCAACCCTTAAACCCTCAAACCTTAATCCCTCAACCCTCAAAACTCAAACCTCAACCCTTAACCCTCATACCTCATACATCAACCCTCAACCCTCAACCCTTAAACCCTCAACCCCCAACCCTCAACCCTCAACCCTCAACCCTCAACCCTCAAACCTCAACACTCAACCCTTAAACCCTAAACCATTAAACCCATAACCCTCAACCCTAATCCCTCAAATCTATACCTTATACCTAATCCCTCAACCCTCAACCCTCAACACTTAAATCCTCAACCTTTAAACCAAACCCTAATTCCTCAACCCTTAAACCCTAATTTCTCAATCTTATAACCCTCAAACAACCCTCAACACTCAACCCTCAACTCTCAACCCTCAACCCCAACCCTAATTTCTCAACCTTATGCCTTACACCCTAATCCCTTAACCCTAAACCCTTAAACCCTAATCCTTATCCCTATACCCTCAACCCTTATACCCTCAACCCTCTACCCTTAAATCCTCAAACCTTAAACCCTAATCCCTCAACCCTCAACTGTTAAACCCTCAACCCTTAAACCCTAATCCTTATCCCTATACCCTCAACCCTCAACCCTCTACCCTCTACCGTTAAACCCTCAAGCCTCAAGCCTCAAGCCTCAACCCTTAAACCCTAAAACCTTAAACCCTTAAACCCTCAACCCTCAACCCTCAACCCTTAAACCATCAAAACTTAAACCCTAATACCTTGACTCTCAACCCTTAAACTCTAATCCCTCAACCCTCATCCCTTAAACCCTCAACCATTAAGCCTCAACCCTTAAACCCTAAACCCTCAAAATTCAATCCTTAATCCTTTAACTCTCAACCCTCAACCCTTAAACCCTAATCCCTCAATCCTATAACCCTCAACATTCAAACCTTAAACCCTAATCCCTCAACCCTCAACCCTTAAAATCTCATCCCTCAACTCTCAACCCTTAAACTCTCAACCCTTAATCCCTCAACACTAAACCCTTATAACCTCATCCCTCAACCCTCAACCCTCAAACCTCAAACCTCAACCCCCAACCCTATACCTTAGACTCCAATCCCTCAACCCTCAACCCTTAAACCCTAATTTGTATCCATATACCCTCTACCCTCTACCCTTAAACCCTCAAGCCTCAACCCTTAAACCCATAAACCCTCAACTCTTAAACCCTAATCCCTCAACCATAAACCCTTAAACCCTAATCCCTCAATCCTCAACCCTTAAACCCTCAGCCCTTAATCCTTCAACCCTCAACCCTCAACCCTTAAACCCTCAACCCTAAAACTTCAACCCTCAACCCTAATCCCTCAACCCTTAAACCCTAATCCCTCAACCTTAAACCCTAATCCCTCAACCCTCAACCCTCAAAACTTCACCCTCAATCCTTCATCCCTCAACCCTCAACCCTTAAACCCTCAACCCTCAACCCTCAACCCTCAACCCTCAACCCTATACCTTAAACCTTAATCCCTCAAATCTTAACCCTCAAACCCTAATCCCTCAAACATCAATCCTAATCCCTATCCCTAAATCCTCAACCCTATACCTGAAACACTAATCCCTCAAGCCTCAACCCTTAAACCCTTAAATCCTTAACCCTCAACCCTCAACCCTATACGTTAAACCATAATCCCTCAACCCTCAACCATTAAACCCTAATCCCTCAACCCTCAACCCTTAAACCCTTAACCCTTAAACCCTCAAACCTTAAACCAAATCTCATCAACCCTCAACCCTTAAACCCCCAACCCTCAACCATTAAATCCTAAACCCTCAACCCTTAAACCCTCAACCCTCAACCCTAATCCCTCAACCCTATACCTTAAACCACAATCCCTCAACCCTTAAACCCTAATTCCTCAACCCTCAACCCCTAAACCATCAACCCTTAAACCATATTCTCTCAACCCTCAACCCTCAACCCTAATCCCTCAACCCTATACCGTAAAACCCAATCCCTAAACCCTCAACCCTTAAAACCTAATCCCTCAACCCTATAACCCTCAACCCTAAAACCTAATCCCTCAACTCTCAACCCTTAAACCCTCTACCCTATACATTAAACCCTCAACCCTAATCTCTCAACCCTAATCCCTCAACCCTCAACCCTTAAACACTAAGGAACAAAGGCAAGGTAGTGAGGGTGGGAGAGGGATGGGTAATGAGACAAGGAGGGAGAGGTAGAGAGGTAATGAGGGAAGGAGGGAGAGTCATGGAGATTGGGAGAGAGAGAGGGTGGTCCAAGAAGAGGTAGTGATTGAGAGAAAGGAGATAGATCATAAAGAAACAATAATAGAGGGAGAGAGAAGAAGAGAGAGGTAGGGATGCAAGGATATAGATGGGGGTAAGAAGGGAAGGAAACATAGAGAGGGAGATAGGGAGAGAGATTGGGAGAGACCTAAAGAGTGGAGAAAGAGAAGAGAGGGAGAGTGAAAGGGAAGTATCAATAGATGAGTAACAAGCAATGGAGGGAGTGAGAGACATAGGGAGGAGGATATAAAGAGGTGATGGCCTAGAAAGAGGAGGGAGAGGGAAGACGAGAGAGAAGAATGGGATGAGAGATAGAGGGGGAGAGAGGTGGATAATGAGACAAGGTTGGAGAGATTTGGATATGGGGAGAGAGAGAAGAAAGAGGTGAGGGATAGAGAGGGAAAGAGGTGGGTAATGAGACAAGGAAGGAGAGACTTGGATATTGGGAGAGAGAGAGGTTAGGAGGGAGAGGTAGCGATCAAGAGAAAGGGGAGAAATGGGTGAGAAACAATAACAAAGGAAGATAGAATTAGAGAGAGGTAGGGAGGAAATGATGGAGATGGGGTTAATGAGGGAAGGTAAGGCAAAGAGGGTGGGAGAGACCTAGAGAGGGTTGAGAGAGAATTGGGTAAGTATTGGTTAAGAGGGAAGGGGATAGAGAGGGAGTGAAAGGTAAAACCTCGACTATCCATCATTGATCATAAACCATAAGCTTTAATCCTTATCAAAGTGGGGTAGTGAGAGACAAATAGAAAGAGAAGTTGGTCTTTTTGTCAATTCAATACATTTGGTGCTCACCAAATGTGTTGCATTGGGAAATACCAACCAAAAGGGTTGAATTTTTCCTTGGGAATCCAACCCAAAGGGTTGGATGACCATTTCATGCCAAGGATGTGATTTTCTAAAAGGGTAACAAAAATTCACACATTTTTGGTCATGCTAACTGTCAAGTTTGTATGTCTTTCAATGTAAGTTTATAAAAAAATTGTGATGATGTTAGGCTCTCTCTTACCTATATAACCATTTTTTAACATTTTGATTATCTTAAGGTTTTCATCCATAACTTCTCTTGGTGCCTCCATTTTTTGTCAAAAACCAACCTGTGCTAGTTTTAGTATAGATTTTTTTCTTATTCATCAAATTTTGAAAAAAAATCACATTTTTATAAACTAGACTCCATTATACACATAATCGAAAAAAATGAATTTATTTTTTAATAGTTTTAGGGGGGGAGCACGCTCAAATTTTAGCTTTTCAAGATGTGTCAACTTTGAAAATTCATAAAATATTATCCAAAAGAACTGGGATAAATTACATGGTGTTAGCTAATTTCTCACTGTTTGGGTTTTTGAAATTTAAAATAAAAAGTTAATGAAAAAGGGAGACCACAACATATGTTATGCTATTTTTTTTTATAAAAATAGGACCACTTTTGTTGGCCCCCCTTTTTGAAACCCTTAATCTTCATTATTTTAAAAAAAATTAGTAGCTTAGAAAGTAGACTTGAATCACTTCAACTCTTGTTCTTGTTGCATCTTCAAATTTTGAGCGTAACTATCTTCATTTTCTCATGAACATCAAACTTTGCTGATTTCAGAAGAAAAAAAAGAAAAAGTGGCATCTTAAGAGTGATTTTTGTGTCACAACTTGGAGCACTTACCCTATAGTTAAATAATTATTTTAATTATTTAATTATTCATGCACCATCTCCTAAATTAAGTAATTATTTCAATTATTTAATTTATCTAAATTTATCCATTCTCTAAATAAATGAAATTACTTATTTTATTTATTTAGCCCACTTTGTACATGCAATAATAATTAATTATTTTAATTAATTGTTAATCCTCTCATGTAGAATCAAAATCATCTTCTATCTAGCACTTTATTCTAGTTCTTCTTTCATGCAATTAGTTATCTCCATATTTAGCTCACTTCACTCCTCATGAATTGAGTTAACTAATCCATCTCTTCATCTCAACAATCCTTCACCGTTGATCTTATCAATGCAACTCTTAATACTCACCATTCATTTGATCTAAATTTCTATAAAATAAAGCTATCAATCTCATTCTGGACAATCCAACCCCTTTCTTTGATATTTTTCTATCTTACATCTACATTGAGATTTTTGTAGATTATTGTCATCCATTAAGGTGAATCAACTTAGACATATAAGCTAAATTATATTTTATTTATCATTTAATTTCTATGTTCATCTTGTACTTCATTGTTAGATTAGGGTCTCTATGGTTTGAATTAGATAGTTTTGTGGTTGCTATCAATGATTCATGCCTTCCTCCTAATTTTCTATATCGACACAAAGTACAAGACCAAAAATGGAAAGGTTCAATAAGGCCTTGATCCATGGATTACAATTCACTCTTATGAAAAAGGTTAAATAACTAAAGATGTTTGGAGATTCAAAATTGGTGATCCAAGAAGTAAGAGCTTAATTTTCTTATAGTGACATGTTCCTATTATACCATCATTGCCATGTCTAGAATTTAATCAAACAGTTCAATGCTTTTAATTTGTTGAATATTTGAGTCTTGATGCTAATTATCAAATGTTGAAGTTTACTTGCATTGATTATTGTCATTGATAAGATGTGAAAAAGAAAAAAACACTATTATTGTTTTTCCCTTTTATGCATTTGCTAAATTATAGAATTTAAAGTGGCACATCAACCATGGAGATATTATATTTATTGAAGTTTCATTAATTCTAAAATTATATTCCTAAATCCTTTTTGGCTTAGTATGTTATTTTTTGGTGATAAAATGAACTTTCCTTTAAAATATCTTTAAGTGAGTCTATTTGTTATAAATTAATTTCATAAGTACATCTAAAGATATTATTTAAATTGGCACCTTGCCCATGGAGATATTATTATTGTTTCATTAATCCTAATTTAATTATATTCTTAAATCATTTTTTACTTAGTATGTTATTTCTTAGTGTTAAAACCAAATTTCCTTTAAAATATCTTTAAGTGAGTTTGTTCTCTTATAAAGTTGAAATGATATATTTTTATAAATTAATTTCATAAAGACATCTAAAGATATTATTTTTATTGGCACCCCGCCCATGGAGATATTTTTATTCTTGAATTGTCATTTACTTTTATGATTGAAATTATATACTAAATTTATTTTAGATTAATATGTTATTACTTGGTGATAATTTTTTTTGTTTTTTTAATAAAAATCTCTTAAGTGACTTTATTTTTATAAAGTTGAAGTGACTTATTTGTTTTTATTAATTTTATAAAGCATTTGGAAGGTTAAGTTATGACTCATTTATAATTAATTAGCCATTAACTTCAAGATATAAAAGGGACTTATAAATATAATTTAAGGATGAATTTATATAGAAATATTTAATGACACTTTTTCTTATGGTTAATTAATTTGCTTGAAGTATTCATGTTATAGTCATAGTCATATGTTTGATGATTATTATTATATTTTTTCATTGATTAGTAAATAATTCATGTGCATTTTTGCATGGTGGCTTGTTCCTTTACATTGTAAATTGAGAAATATCAAGTCTTGTTCAAATTGGTTTGTACTTCTATGAAAATTTTAACTCTACAATATTTGTAAATTATAATTTTCTCATGTTAGTCTCTAATAAAAAATTTTCATATCATGATGTATTTTACCAATGTTCTCTACATTTAGTATCTTGTTCTAATTAGTTTTATTTTCTTTATTAATTTAGTCTAGTTTTAGTTTTTTTTTTTCTCTATCTTCTTAAGAGTAGATGTGCTACACTTAAAAACAATACTTTTGCTTGAAAGTATCTAATTAATATTATTTTTACTCAAACTTAAACATATTTTAGTTTAGTCTAAAATCTAGAGATGCCAATTTTGTTTTATAACTTGCAACATTCCCTTAATGACATTGGTAATAAGTAATAATATTATATAGTGAATTAATTAATGCACTCTTTAACAAGAGTATAGAAACAATTCAATTCATAGTTATTTACATTAACAAATTGATTATATTTGATATTGGATTATAACTATCTATGTTTACTTTTCTTTTCTTTTTTGATATATAGAAGTGGTGAGAAGGGGCCAAACCCATAAATACATGAAAAATGGTCTGATACTAAACCTTACAAACCAACTTCGACATACAATATTACAAAATTTTGCAAAAAACAATATTACATTACATTGAGGAAGTCCTATCTATGTTTACTTATTGAGATAGTGTTTCATTTGTTATTGTCATTTGTAAGTTGATTTTATATTTTAGATTAAAACTCAATTCATGTACCTAGAATCTATTAGATTTTAAGTTTATCTAATTGAAATAAACTACCTTCTTTTCTTTTCTTTTTTTATTCTAGGAGGTATCCCCGCGACCCAACCCGACGATTCCCACTAGTCCTTGCCTTGGGCTTATTTTTGCTGCCAAGTTGGGGAGCCAGAGGGGCGAGCTGGGGCGAAACTACCTTTTTATGCCTAAACTAATTCTCTAATTAAAAATTTATTTCAATTAAATTATTCTAATTTAATTTTAACCTTCACAATAAATAAACAAATCAATTAATTGAATCAAATTAAATGATACATTTCTAATGAAAAGATTTTTATCTTATTTTTTAAATCAACTTCAAAATTACAGCTATTAAACTCTTTTGAAATGAAAAGAAAATTAAATTTTAAAAAATGGATCAAACTCCTAAAAATATCTTAATGTTTACGTCACATGGGTCTCTATTATTAACTCTCATAATTTAGAGTTTTAAAAACCCTAATTTATTAATAACGTCCACATACGAATCGTTAATGGAATAATTGCTTTCGGCAAAATTTAACGTGTAGTGCCAAGAAAGTCAATAGTAGTAATTTTCAGTCTTTGACGTCGGCCACATATGCACATAACGTACATATCACAAGAAGTATGTTCATAATCAGATTCTTTTCAAACCTCCAAAACTCTAACTCTCCCCATCAGATCATATCAATCCCTGTAACTTACTGTGCAATCGTATCTTTGATTTTACGTTGAAAGGCGTCCTCCTTAAATTCAAGGAATCGGCCACTTTATTAACAATAGAATGATATCGTGTGCTTTGATTCAAACTATGTTCGTGATGAAGAGATGTAATGTCAGTTTCAGGCCCAGGAATTCCGTCCATTTTATTTCTTCTGTGCTGTTCATCCTCTTCCTTTGCACGGAGTTGGCTTTTCATGGTGAGGATCTTCCTATACTTTCACTTTTGGTTACATAAGCACAATTTAACAAATATGTTGTTATGATTCAAATCTATAAAGTTTTCCAATTGAAGATACGCTTTAGTAAACTTATTTTCAACACATTTGCTGCTCTGTCAATACCCAACTCACAGACAGTATAAGGTCTTCCCTTTTTTTAACAGTAATATGTATAGTTGTTAATGGTGATTCAGCCCTTGCTATGTACAATTCAGAAGTTAGTTTTTTCCAACTGTCGAACTATATTGATATATGTATGATTTGTCTGTCGAACTATATTGATATATGTATGATTTGTCTTTGGATCATTTAATGACTTAAATGAGGCAGTTGCAGACATTTGGTAGTTGGGCTGTATGATCTATTGTTTGTACTTTGCACGCTTTTTTTTGTTTGCATATTATTTTGATGATGGATCATGGAGTATGATCTGAAACGTTGATATAAAAATTGATACAGTTTCAATCTAAAAATAGTCGACACTTAATAATCATGAACTGCAGAAACTTTATGCTATTAGTCTTAAAATTGATCAGTAATTGATTGGGTAGCTCGCTTGCTATTTTTCATTTTCTTAAATAGGAATCTATTAGGTAGAAGAGCCCACTGCCACAAATGGATCCCTTCATCTGATCCCTACCAAGCCAACATTTTCTTTAAATTTCAAGACATAAGTGTTGTACATTGTTGGAGCTTTCTGGATTTAGAATACATTTTTTGTGTTGTTACAGTGTAGGAAGTATTGTTTACAATGATGTAGATTGTTCAAAGTTTCCCAGATGAGAATCTCTGCTGACCTGAAACCAAAGACTTTGTGATGGAAAGCAAATAAAATCTCTCTCAAAGGAATGCAATATAATTGTTTCTTTAAACCAAAAACATTTTAAATATGCAAACCAGCCTACAATGATAATATCATGAAATCTAAGGCCCTAGATTTGAGTGTTGGGCTCTTTTTATTCTAGTTAAGAGCTTTAAGGTGTAGTTTTAGTAAGAGTGTAATTTTGTAACACTTATTTTAAGTTTAATAGAAAAATAGTTAATTTTGATCAATAAAAAAAATATTAATTTTAATTTGAATAAGGTGAAAATTTAAGTGTATATATATATATTGATATTTTTATATTATGATTAAAAAATTATATATTTAAAATAATTATATTAATTAGGTTGGTTATGCTCAAAGATGTACAATAAGAAGTTAAATGCAATAGAAGGAATGCTAACAACAACTACAAAATTATAGAGTAACTCTATGAAATTATTGTATTTGTGTGCATGGTTATTTTCTTTGAATAATCATATGATTAAATATATAATTACAATAATACATTTATACAACACTTAAAGATAAAATATAAATCTAAAATAGATAACAAATATAATAATATAATCAAATGTTTATATTGACCTATACTCTTATTTAACTTACATAGAATTTATACTAAATAAATCTATATCAAATTATGTATATTGATAATTAGATCCATTTACAAACCATAGTAACATATTTATATATCTATATGTAAAAGGAGTTTACTAGTATATTTTTCTTATATAAATTTATAAAAATAAAATAATTTAATATTAAAAAAAATAATAATAATAATTTTTAAATAAAGAAAATAATTGAGATTTAATTTTTTTTTTAAAGATGTATTTAAGATATCTATATTATTTTTATAAAGTAAAAAATAATTTAATTATAATTGTTATCACAATAAGAAATTAAAATATTTAAATTAATTTTATAACTAATAACATAAATTAAATAATTATTTGTTTTCAATAATTTGAAAAAAAAATCAAATTATTATCTTTAAAAAAATTTAGAATAATATTGAAATTTGTGACTTAATGAGAGTCTCAATACTTCCCCTCTCAACATTATCTAAATACAATGAATATTAAATGAACTATTCATATTTTATAAATTATTTGGAAAACAGAAATTAATACATTTAATTTAAAAACTACACAATTAAATATTATTAAAATATAAATAATTTTTTTACATAAAAAAAATATTTTTAATAAAAATGTAAATCTTCTAATCAAAGTACCTTGTAGAATTTTGCATCTTTCATGTCGAACGAAAGTGGAATATTTACTTTGTCCAAGTACAACTGAAAAAGGGGACGAGTAAAAATCTTCAGTTGCTTTTTAAAGGCAAGAATGCAAAAAATTTCAGCCGACAGTAAAAATGGAAAATAATCGAAAGTTGGCCTTTTAAGGCCGTATTTATAATATTATAGGAATTGAACTGTGGTGGGGATCTCATCCATTCTCTTAGCTCACTGGTTCTTGCCCATCCTTGCAGGTGCAGAAGCCATAGGAGTATGCTATGGAAGGCTCGGTGACAACTTACCATCTCCAGTCGAAGTGGCAGCCATGTACACTTCCCACAGAATTGGCAAAGTGAGAATATATGATGCCGATCGGGAGACTCTCCATGCATTCCAAAACACAGGCATAGAAGTAACAGTGGGAGTCCCCAATGAGAAGCTTCCCTACATTGCATCCAGCCAAGACACAGCAAACCAGTGGGTTGCAGACAACATTCATCCCCACTTCCCCACAGTCCAGTTCAAATACATTTCAGTAGGCAATGAGATACTACCTGATACACCCTTCACAGCCAATCTCTTTCCCGCCATGAAAAACATTTACACTGCACTCCAATCATTGAATCTACAGACCCACATCAAGGTATCTACAACAATGCCCATGTATGTACTCAACAATTCTTATCCTCCCTCTGCAGGAACCTTCAGCCCTGATATCATCCCAATCATGCGGCCCATCTTGAACTTCCTTTCACAGACAAAATCCCCCTTTATGGCAGATATATACCCCTATTTTGCCTACATTTCTGATCCCAAAGATATTTCTCTGGCTTATGCCCTGTTCCAAAGGCAGACCCCCAATGAAGTGGGGTACAAGAACTTGTTCGATGCAAGTGTAGATGCCCTCATTTACGCCATGGAAGCGTTGGGCCATTCAGACATTCCCATTGTTATTACTGAAAGTGGGTGGCCTTCTGATGGGAATTCTAATGGCGGTGCAAATATATCCAATGCCCAGATTTACAACAATAACTTTATCAAGCATATTTTGTCTGGGAAAGGGACTCCCAAGAGGCCTAATCAGACCATGGAAGCTTTTGTGTTTGCCATGTTTAATGAAGATTTGAAGCCTGGAGACATTACTGAGAAGCATTTTGGGCTCTTTCAGCCTACCAAAGCACAAGTTTACTCTGTGAACTTTACAGGTTAAAACATTGTGGAATGTATTTTTTTCCCTATATTTTGTAAGCGCTCTCTAATATGTAGGCATTATAGTTTGACTTGTATGACAGGTCAAAGTCAGCGTTCCCAATAAAACTGTACTAAAATATATTAGTGTAAATTTATGAAAATAAATGATGAAGATCATGAATATGTTGATGTTCTAGAATTCTTTGTTTGGCAAACATCAATGGTTTTGTACTTAATCTCTACTCAATCAAAGGAAAGTATCTCAATTCAATGATAGATCCACAACTCTCAACTAGTGGACTTTGCCTACAAACCTGCCCTACCTAGATTTTGAACGTCTATTTTCTTGCTCACTCTAATGATGACTATCTATTCTAGATTTTCTACCCAACATGTGGGACATACAATATTGATAAATAGATTTGCTAGGCTTTTGTGTGACCAAATCTACGAGGGTGTTGCACTTCAATTAATCTATTGATAAAAATAATAATAAAGACAACAAACAACTAGAATTCATATTTGTTACTCATTTTTAGTGCACCAAATTCAAGTGTTTTGCTATTGATTGCTCTTTCGATGCTCTAGGATAAGAGAAGACATATATGAATGAGAGATGGATAAATTAAGTGCAATTTAATGTCTTTAAATACAAGTACATAATAATAGATCTTGTAAATTCATACTTAGTCAGCCCTTGGAGGAAAATTCTTGTTAGGAGCCAACTTAAATTTTGATTTCGACATTTAGAAAGGGGAGAGACAACTTCATGAGTGTAGGGACTATTCCATGATTGTTATCCCATTCCATCAAACCCTAAGAACAACCTAGTTCAAATCTCTTCATTCTACTTCTAACATATATAAGAGTTTATAATTTTGAGTCATGTTCCAAAAGTTTTGACCAAAATAGTGGATAACTATCGCTTGGCCATTACATCATGCAAGTAGCAAAACCAATATGGGTAATGAATAGATGGGAATGCATAGATAAGTGTATTAAATGCATAGATAGGTTGAATACATCGAGACATGTGTCTATGTGGATAAGGTGGGAACATATGCATGGGAATGTGTATAAACAAATAAGGCATGGATAAAGAGACCCTACTTCACACAAAATTACACCATTTATCAACTTATATAAATGTATCAATATATTTCCTCAAAATGGACATAAAACTAAATGGGAAATAACATGAGTATGCATATCTCATCATTAAATTTTCCCCTTTGAGGTGCATTTAAATCTTAAATAATCATCCATCTTAAAGTATGTAGCATTCACAAACATGCATGCACAATAAAGTAAAATATTTCTAGACACACAAATAATATGTTCATATTCAAGTCTATATAAAGTAATGGACATAAAACTAAATGGGAAATAACATGAGTATGCAGATCTCATCATTAAATTTTCCCCTTTGAGGTGCATTTAAATCTTAAATAATCATCCATCTTAAAGTATGTAGCATTCACAAACATGCATGCACAATAAAGTAAAATATTTCTAGACACACAAATAATATGTTCATATTCAAGTCTATATAAAGTAATGGACCCTATTGTAAAGAAGAAATTAAGCTATGTGTTAATAGTTATATGTTGAGCATGCTTAAGCTTCTATCATTTGTATTGGTTGAGTTGGGTTGTAAAAATGCTAATTACTTTAAAATTTGATTGACATAAATACAAAACCAAACTCATAGCGTGGAAGAGAATTTCAAGATTTACCTAGCGTACCACTTGAGAATCCCATTGTCCCATAGATTATTGCATTGTGCAAATGTATGTGTGATGTGATGTTACTGCAATTATGTGCTCTAGTTCCAATCTTGTGCTATCATCCAAAAAAGTTACAAAATTCAAAATTTTAGTAGATATCAAATTTATCTATACAATATGAAATAAGGACAAAAAACTAGAGGATACTAGAATACACAAAAATATTAAAAAGTGATCTAAACTGTCCAAATCAAGGAAAAATAGTGTAATACACAAGAGAAGGAAAAGATCGAGAATGAAATATCTATGGAAGAAGAGCTCCAATAAGACCTATAAATAGGGACAAGAAAAATTGTTGGGACTAGTTGGGAGCTTCCTAATAATGGCCAAGCCTCTAGTTTGGTCTTTCAACCTCCACATGTAGTCAAATAGAGATATTAAATTAGAGCGTGTGTGTACTTAGCCTATATGTGTCTAGGACTAAGAATAATAATGATAAAGTAAATTTATAAGCATTAATCCCTAGTCTTCGAGGAAAATCCCCTAATGCATATAATAGTAGAAGAAGTATGTGATAGCTCCACAATGCCAAAAGTAAATAATAAAAATATTAAATAGTGAGCAAAGAGAGGAGTATCAAATATCAAACTAATCTTCACAATAACACTAGAGGATGCTCACAAGGCCAAGGAGGTGCAATAGGATGCTAGACTAATGTAATATATTGTAGAACCAATGAGAATGCTAAAAAATATTGTAGGAAGTCCAAGGAAGTTCCAAATTGCAAGAAAGTGTGAGTTCCATATTTGAAGAATGAGACGAAAGCCTAATAGACACCCCAATATGTAAAGGTGACTATTTTAATTCCAAAAACCAGGTGGACAATAATTACATGAGAATATTTGGAAGTTGAAGGGACATTGAAAAGTCAAAAAAATTGTGTTGTATATTTGTAAGGTCAAAGGGAATTATTTTATTATGTGGATATATATGCATCGATCTAGCATCCAAGTACAATGCACTTGGAAATTTCATAGGATGGGAATAAAGTATGACACAAATAGAAGGGGAACATATAAAAATACATGAAACATAGTCAAACTATACAAAAACACAACACGACACTAACACTAGGAGAAGGTAAAAGGCTAAGGATGGGATAAAATGAACCTAGAAACATGTTAGGGGTTACACACACTAAAGTTAGTCCAAAACATAACATGATAATTATAAGGTATACGATTTTTAACATTACATTTCCCCCTATTTTAACATGTTGATGGCCCTAGGTGATAAGATATGCTAAAGTACAAAAGGGAAATAGCATCATAAAAATGGATACTAAAAAGGACATGCGAAAAATATTCAAATAAAGAAACCATGCCCTTAGACTAAGAATCTATAAAACCACATGTTAGACAAAGAAAAATTACTATAGACACACAAATAATGTTGTCTTCACGTTTATTATGTCAGTCAAGTACACATTAACATATTATCGCCATCACCTAATCATCTATTCATCACCTAAAACACACATTATCACCTTATCACTTTAAATAATTCATAATTATTTAATTAAATTAAACTACCATTATTCATCAATTTAAAAATAATAATTATCCAGACATTATCCATAGTAAATTAATTTAATATTAATTTTCACCTCATGTGATCAATAATTCAATTAATTAACTATCAAATAAAGTAATTCAATCCCACCTAGTTGACTACCAAGTCTAATCAATTCACCCAAACTTACTCCCAATCCCACTCATCAATCAAATCTACTTCATTTATTGGATAAGTGAAATAGTTGATTGATTGCATGAATGAGTGAAGTGGATTTGATCATTGCAAATAGTTAATAAGATAAAGAAAACACATTATCAATTTTGGTCTAGTTTTTTTATCATTTGACTCACTTTTTTCTTTCATGAATGAATTACCATCATTCTCTAGCAAAGCGTGACAAACCCATCAATTTGTTGCCACACAAATATACACACATACCCACCAATTCAAAGACACCACATCATAATACCGACACATACCAAGATTTCTTCAAATCCCTTCAACAGCAAATACAATATAGAGACTTCATTTCATATGACATGATCTGCAAGTACACCAATGACATTGTCTTCCTAATAAACAAGTTCTGCACATTGATGGAGGCAATAGAACCTAAGGTTTCATGGATCCCTAAACTGACCTAAATATTAGGTTAAACTCCAACCATTTTTATGCCCACAAGTTGAGTCTCTATTATTAACTCTTATAAAAGTGAGTTTTAAATGCCCAGTTTTCTAAGAGGATACCTATACCAATAATAAGTGGAACAATTGCTTACAGCAAATTTTAACGTTGAGTGCCAAAAATATCAATGGTAGTAGTTTTCAATCACCAGGGCCTTCACGTATACATATGATGTGTAGGTAACGTACTCATCACAAGAAACATGTTCAATATCCATATTCTCTTCAAACTTCTGGCAAACCTCCAAAAGTTTCCCCATAAGATTTTATCAATCCCTGCCACTTACTATGAAATAAAATCTTTGATTTTACGTTGAAAGGAGTCCCAGGCTGTCAAATTCAAGGAATCGGTTACTTTATTAGCAATAGAATGCTATCGTGTGCTTTGATGTATCTGCTTCAAATTATCCCCGTGATGAAGAGATGTTATGTCAGTTTCAGGTGCAGGAATTCCATTCATTTTATTTATTTTTATGTTCCGTAGTTAATATTTTTTAAATTTGATTACTGTAGATTTTTATTATCAATGTTGTAGATCAAAGTTCTATGGTCTATTATCAAAGTATTCTCTTTCGTTCATATTCTGATGATAAATCATAAAGTTTGATCCGAAACGTTAATAATAAAAATCTACACTTTCAATTACAAATCATTATGAACTGAAAATTTTATGCTGCTATAATATCTATCCTCTTCCGCAAAGATCTTCATATATTTTTACTTTTAAGATGAATGTTCAGTGATGTTAACAATATATGTATGTTTGATTTAATCTATAAAAAAAACCAATTTAAGATAAGTTTTAGTAAAGTTCTTTACAATGCATTTGTTGGTAAGTTCGATTCATTTGGATTTATTCTTGTATAAGTGGAAGGCAGCTCATACAGATTAACACTTCACTTCACAGATCATATCAGGTATTAATTCCTCAATGAAAAATACAATACGGAAACTGTATAAACTCTTCCTCTTTTTTTTTAACAGTAGCCTGGATAGTTATTTTTATAATGATTTTAGCCCTTGCAATTCATAGTTCCTAAATCCATTTCACCTGGTCATGTGAGCCGTTCATTATCTTTAGTACCAAGCATTATTTAAGGTAAGGACAAAGGGAAAATAATCTGAGACGCTAATAGCTCTGCAGCTTAGTTTTTCTCCATCTGTCGAGCTATAGTTACTGATAAAAGTTTGATTTTTTTATTTTTTTAATTGAAATGACACTCACGTGTTGGTGATCCAAATTGAATCTTATAATCTTAGACTATACTTTAAATTTAGAGTGAGGGATTATGTTGGTTTAGAATGATAGGTAAGATTTATGATTAGATCTAATTTTATAGACTATTTTATTATTTTTTAAAATTCTTAGTCAGTGATGGAGACATTTAGATCATGACGGGGATTTATACAAAATAATATCTTTTCTAGGCTTTATATAAATTTTTCATATAATCTTTCTCAAATTTTGACATACATCATTTGAACATCCTAAAATACACTATAGACAATCTTACACAAAATTGATCAAAATTATTTTTTCTTCTAAAATAAACTATGCAACTAACATTTGTGATATCTAGCATTACAAGATATTTTTTCATCATTTTGTTGCAATGACCTCTCTATATGACATTAATTCTCTTATGTATTCTAAACACTCAATTAGATCAAATCTCTAAAGCCAATTTAGAAATATTCTTCAAATATGTACACAAAATGCCTCCAAAGCATTCATCCATGACCAAAAGATAGCCCATACTCAAAGAACTTGAATCGCATTTGACCTCTACAAAAAAGTATGGGTGATATATCTAATATCATTTATTTCCTTAGCCTCTTCTATGTGTATAGCAACATGACCCTAAAAATTGAATTCACTTTTACAAAAAGCTATCAAATTCTCTACTCGCATAATCAACACAAACTTAAACCTTTGGATTTCAGTAGGAATTAATGACACGGGCTTATTTTCATTCAAATTACTGGCCATAAGCACTCATAAGTTCAAAAAATGCCCACCACTTTACTAAGAGACCCTGTAGCCAATTGGGAAATGTTGTTCTTAAATTATTCATTCATCTAGGCACCTCCTCAACTGATGCAGAGCATCTACCCAAAACCACAAATTACCAAGGGTACTTCTAACCCTAATCACAAATCATGAGATCCACAAACCATTCACCAAATTTCACTTATCTATTCAACTAAATCCATCAAAATCATTTGAAATTACAAGGCTATCAATAAACCAAATCACCACATCAATATTCTAGACCTTTATCATATTCAAATACGTTTTAACCTTCATCAAAATGACTGAACCAAATCAAAATCACCATCAAAAACACTGAACCAACCAAACCATCTACTACTCACCAACTTTTAACTTGTTTCATTAAGGCAAAGAGACATCACTCACTCCATCTTGGTCCAAACCTGTTACAAGATCTTGACTCACCTTTGAACATCATAACTTGACTGAAACAAATGCAAGACCACATTAGCAAACTCTGAAATCAACCAACTTGAACAACTTGCTCACCCAAGCCACCTTGACCAAAACAACAAATTTTGTTCCAGAACCTTTTCCAAACCATCAATACACCTTTAAGATCATCACTTGAACAGTCACAACACAAAGACAATCATCTATACCTCTATTTACACTGATTTGCACTTTATAGCAGTCAAACACCATTTTGCACCTTTTGGATCATATTGCTCAAAACATCAAATTTGCAAGTTCCCTTTCTAAACCTTTCCCCAAACATTGATACAACTTTAACATCATTGTTTAATCAGTTTCATTACAAAACAATCACTTGTATCTCTTTTTTTACAGAATTACACTTTATTTGCATACAACCACCCAAACCCTAGTAGCATAGCAACTTGAAAAAAGCGGGTATATCAAACAACCTGGATATTGAAACTCAATAAACTAAACATGCCTCTAGGAACCCATTTTAGTCCATATTAACATTCTCCAAGAGCAACTACACTTACTTTGGAAAATGTAAGAAAATCAATAGAGTTTTCGCTAGCAAAGAGCCCCAACTAGGCCATTTTATCAAAGGAAGTACTAGCAATCTTGAATCAAGTATAAGGGTATGTGCAGGATCATGATGGTCCAAAAAGTGGCAATCTGATGGGTATGTGTAGAGTATGTGGCTAAAGACTTTTTTTAGCCTAAAATTAATGAAACGAAAAAGGTTTTTAAAGGAGATTCTTAGCTTTCCACCAATATAAATTATTTTTAATTTGAATTTAATAAATAATTATTATTCATTTTCTATTTGAATTACGACTAAAATCCTTATTGATAGGCTGATTGAAAAATATTTCTAGCTATCACATTTTTTGAATCCAAAACATGTGTCACATTCTATGCTTTGCATACTATAGGATTAAAAAATAAATGAATTTCATGAAGTTTTGACCAAGTCAAGGTGGTCAGACATACGAGTTTTTATATTTTTTAAAAGTTGTAATAAAAATTCATAATTAATTATTTACTTGGAAAAAAACTACAAAAAAATATGCATCACATCGAGACATGAGTTTTCTACTTATATCTAAAATCTTATAAAAAAATATTATCATTTTATCGTGGTTAGGGTGGTCAGAAAGACACCTACTTCTTATTTTTTCCCTAAAATTTAAGTGCTTCTGCATTGAAATTTCAAATTTTTAATTTGCTACAAATTCTATTCTTACATATTGTTGAAATAATACAGATAACTTATTCAAATTTTTACGTCAAGTTTCCTAACTTTGATTTTTTTGAATTTTATCACCACTTAAGGGCCTATTTTTTCCATGATGATCTTGCACATACCCATAAAAACATCAAAATCCACAAGCTTTTAACTCCTTAAGCCTTTCTAAAGGCCACAAAACATAAACCCTTGTTTCAAGCACAAAACAAGCTTTACAAATGAGGGTTTATTAGAATAGCATACTCGAAACCTCATGCCACTTAGAAAATGCTTCAAACAAATTTGAATAGGTCTACACCAACTGTCCAAACTCTCTCCCAATCTGATTGCATGCTCTTGCATCATTATTCACCTTGGAGCCACACTTTTCATGGAGGAAACTCTGCATTTTCTAATTGATCAAGAGCCAAACACTAAATTCTTGGATTCCCCTACATTATTCAACACATACACACATTAAAACATCCTAACCTAACCTACTCCACCAATCTACAGGGCCTAATTCAGTGGAGTAGTCATTTCAAATTTATTACACTCTCAAAACCCCAATTTTGGGTTACAAACCGGTATGCAAAGATTAGACTCAAACTAGTTTTTTGTTCAATCAAATCCCTTCAAAATAGTATTGGATGGAAGATAACTCACTAATCTACCTAAAACAACAAGAGTTAGAGCCTAAGACTGTTGTATATGACGTACAACTGGTAAAAATCGGAGAGGAAACATTGTATGCTATAAACAGGGTACTTTTATTAATGGTAATCCTTCAAGAATACAATGTTTGATCTTTTGCTCACCTTACAAATGCTTATATAGATGTTTCCCAACCGTTAACTACCTTTTCAACTTCTTTTACCAACCTATCCCTTCATTTTTCCCACAAAGACTCTTCATCTCCTTGATATTTTCTCTTTTTGGATTTTTACATAATTGGCAACTTTTTGCAATATCATTTCTTTATTCACCTAATGACCTATTTAAGACTTTAAATACATTACATATGACCTCACATGACCCTTTTTTTACATGTTTTCCTTGGAGACAATACAAATTTTACAAAATTCCCATTGGAGACACAAAAAGCATAAGGTGCTCCTGCACCATCAACACATTACACTAATTGCTAACTTCCAACAAGGATCAACAATTGAAAATTACTTTGGAAAATAAACTAAAGATTAACAATCCAGCAAGCCATGGGAAATTATAACTAGGAAAGAAACTTAATCCTCGCAGTCCAAAATGAATTGTAATGAATCATACTCCACCACATAGCTTCATTCAAAATTAAACCCTTCACTAACAATTTTATCAAGTAAAAGATGAAGCTTGCCACATGTCACCTAAGACCACATAACACTTTTTGACTTGTTTTCATAGAGACAAACCCCATTAAAAATTACACATTGGTCTTTTTACCAATATTTATTGATTTTGATTGCTATGCACATCATACAACTCTAAATAGTACTTGCATGAGATGTGACATTTATCAACAAGGTTTGTCATGATTCACTAGATAAATAAAAATTAGTTATAGTTAATAACCTAAATAGCCATGTGTACCATTTTGTAGCTTAACAAGTCAATGCCATTAGCCCATAATATAGCTCATCATTATGTCATTGAATGAAACATGGCAATATATTACTCATTGTTGTGTACTTAGATGCATATAGGACAACCATGTAGAAAGTCATTAACCAATCCAAAGAAGCCATACAACATTGTCCATGCACCCCATGTATCCTACATTATGCTTCAACCAAGGCTAAGCATGATCAACAGTCAATGCTTGGTGAGCATCAAGACTAGAAACTAGTGGGATACAAATAATTTAGAAATGAATGAGCATTTTGACTTTCCACAATCCCCAATTGACCATAATGAATAAAAACTATCAGATAACCCTCTCCATTTATTTATCCAATATTAATGTAGGCCCACTACTATTTTTCCTCGAAAAATCCCGTTACACCAACCTAACAGTAATAATGTAATCCAATAGAAAATTTATTTCCTAAACAACACACCCCAATTTTCTCTAAATAAGGGACCCTCTCTATAAGTTTTAACAAATTTCTTTTAATTCCTTTGATCCCTTTCATTTAGTTCATAACACTATAAATAATGGATATGAGATATTTTATTTTAGGCTTATGGATTTCATAGTGTTACAATTGAATTTGTTTCCTTACACTTTTCTTGGTTTTGTTTAATATTTGATTTGGATTTATGATATTCCTATCATTAACTTTAATTATTACTTCACATTTAAAAATAAGACAATTTAAATCAACTGTTTGAAGAATACTTGTAGATCTAGAACTTAATTCAAAATTATTTTCTTGCATGGTTCATATTTAGAAGATGAAGTCTTTAAATTCTCAAGAGTACATGAGTAATCCTAAAGCCATGATATTTATTAGTACTAATTTTATAAAAAACTCACTTTTGGAATATAGGGAGTATTCAAGTTTGAGAGTCTCATGCTATTTCTCAGAAATTTTACTACTTTATTGGTTATTTAATGGAGAAGCTCATGTCCAAACAATGAAACATTGAGATCCAAAGTGTGGTTGCAAACCTAAAAAGATTCTAAGTTAAATATGAAGTTCACATTTGTCGGACATAGAATGTCAACTCTAATATTTCCTTAGATCTTGATGGACCCTAAATATTGTACAAAAAAATATAATTACAAAATTGGTAATGATAGTACAGTGTTGAAGTTGAAATTCAAATCTATAAAATTCAAGCAAGAAAAAACGAGAAAGATATGTATATATTGCATTAAATGGTTTATTTTAAAATTATTATGCCTCATTTCAATTAGAAAGTGACACATGGGATGAAAAAGGCAATTAGGTGTCAATGATTTGAAAGGATCATATGTAAGGTAATAAATGGTTTAATTCATAAAAAATTTAGAATCTCTCATAAGTTGACTTCAAATTAATAAATTAAATATATAGATGATGAAATATTTGAATTCTTATGAATTAAGATATTGAACCAAAGATTTTTGGAATAGGGGGCTCTCTTGCACTTCTAGGGTTTTGCACCTAAAAGGAGAGAGGTATACCAGAAACCTTGATGGCTCACTCAATACTAATGCAAATATGATTGAAATCTTTCTAAGGGGGATGATCTAAATGTAGAAAATTGATAAAATTGATCAACTATTAAGTGGAAACTAAGAAATGTAAAGTGTTTGAAAACATAGACATTGTATGCAAAAAGATAGATTAAATGCAATGTAGAACAAGATAGAGAAGATAAACAAAAGGAGTGCACCTGGAAACTGACGGTGGTCAGAGTGAAGACTATAAATATCTCTGAAATTTTGGAAAATCTAGTTTTCTGGCCAACTGGGACACATACACCAAGTTGGGTGGCTTAGTCCAAATAGGGTTTTTTTCCCAGAAAGTAGTTTCAGGGAAATGGGTACCATAATCTACAAATTGATCTAGAAAATACCTCCAATGGGACTCATACGCCAATGATGGAGACTTAGTCATTTTTGACTTTTCTAAAAATTGAAATTACATATCTGTACTCCAACACCTACACTTCGTTCCCAAACTAAACCCGGATCTGAATATGCAAAAATAATTGCAAAAAAAAATATAATTTGATTTCTAATGGGGGTTTTCCTCAATCAAACCCATAGTTTGGTATTTAAACCTTGAAAGAGATAATGAAATATGCAACAAAACTCTAGCCCTAAGTGCATCTAAGACTAGGAAGTATGAAATAAGATGCAACCCTATTCTAACATGCAAGAATAATATGTGTGGATTCAAAATCCCTAGAGCTCCCTTCAGGTTGATGATATTGTTTTTCTTGGTCTCGGCCCACTCCTCATGTATTTAAATATCTTTGGGTCCCTTTTTGAAGAGCTTCGTCTGCTTCCTCCACATGTCTTTCGTGCGCTCCTTGGAAGGATTTCTTCTCGTGTTGCTCTATCGAGCCCCACCATGCCTCCATGTGTCAACAGCACAGGCCTTTGTGAGCTCGCTCCCCTTTGTCTCTCTACCAAGCTCTGCCTGTGTGCCACATAGCATCATTCCATTGGCACCTTTTGGCAGATCCCACAGTCAGTGCTCGAAATGAATACTTCTCCACGTGTCTTCACCGTAGGTATTTTCAGTGCCAGAAGGGAAGAATGAGAGACAAGCCCCCTCCTACCACCCCATGTCATAGCCAACTCTGTGGGCAAGCGACACTTGTCTTCATGGGATTTTTTTGCTTCCACATTGGGACCATAGTCATCATTCATAGGGGGATGCATCTAGTCCGAAGGCGACCACATTCTATGTTTCAGAATATTTTTTGGTTGCAACGGCCATGGGAAATTATTGCAATGGACATCATTGCTCATACCAAGGAATCTTTCTATTACTGGCTCTCAGGCAATGGGATGCTTTTCTATATATACTGCTTCAACTTTCTAAAAATGAGTTCGGAGAATACATAAAGAAATTTTGGAAAGACACCAGGCCTTTTCATTTTTTTTAGATTATTGTATTAAGACTTACAGACTGTGTCATTGTTGTTTAGATTTTTTGTTTCTTAGCTAGTTGACAAAACATTATAATGTGTTGTTATTGTACTGAGTACTTTATTTGCAAAACTTCTATAATTTCAATATAAGTTTGTTGATTTAGAACATGTCTTGGACTCTTCTTTTTAGTAAATTTGTATGGAAGTTATTTTATGTTATTTGATAAACTTCTTAGGCTTTTCATCTATGTTATCTATTATTTTTGGACATGCAGATTGTTGAATGGGATCTTAAATCCCATCTGAAAGGAAGATTTACCATGCCCACACCTACATCTTGGCGCATAGCCTTAGGTTAGATCTTTATTTTATATATCTGATTCCTTTTCCCATTCCAAACCCCCAAATACAGAAGGAGCCAACTTCTTTAAAAAAACTAGAGGTCACTTAGTTTAGCACAATTGGTCCCCTCATTAACTGAGTTTCCCATAAGGTTGTTGCTTGGCATTTTTTGGCATCAATAGTTTCTTTTTTTGGCACGTCCAGTGGGATCTTTAAATGTATCTATATCTAAAGTGGGTGTATGAGCCATAGGCCTATTAATAGATCCCAAACAACGAATAACCCTAGCTTGTTAGTGCCACCGTTGGTGACAATACAAGCAAGAACCCATCCAATGAATGTTTTGATCCCTCCACCAACCATGTTGATTGCTAATAGAAATTATGTGGCATGGGATGCCAAAATCCCTCTTATAGCACTAGTAGCACCCACCATTTAGGCCCCTATCCCAACCTCTTCTTTAAAAGTTGTACCAAAATTCACCGGGGAAGGTTCGAAAACACCATCAGAACACCTGCAAGATGTGGAAGACATGTGTTTGGTGCATGTTGTTACTAACCAAAATTTCATGCTAAGGTTGCTCCTAGCCTCTTTTAAAGGAAAAGTGCTAGATTGGTATCACACTTTGGAAGCCAATACTATCGGTACCTGGGATCAGCTCGAAGATCCTTTCTACAAGTTTTCAAACAATGGATATTGGTCTTCGCTATTTCAGCAGCTGACAACCATAAAGCGGGCCCCTCAGGAGGCCATGACTAACTTTAATGCCTAGTTTCACATGACATGGCAAAGGATTCAACCTACAATCTATCCGCCTATAGATTTGGCATTCATTTTTTATCTGAAGTCTCTCAACATTGACATTTTAGGGATGATCCAATCCCTTGGTGGGAACACCTTGCCAAGTGCATATAGTGTTGTTGTTTAGGGAGAGAATAATTTTATCGATGCCAGAAAGTTACTTCCTTGGCCCACTATGCCTATATTTGTAGAGTTGTTGATTCCTGCCCAAGAGATACCATCTACCAATGCGTCCCCTCCTCCCCAATCTATGTATGTGTATCTGAGCGTGTCATAGGGTGTTGCTTCTATGTCTAACTCCTCAAAATATGAGATGAGAAATTTCAAGGAGTTGTTGTGAAGCATCTCAAATGAAATAACTACCATCAAGTGGAACCAATCCATGCCTCTAAAGCCAACTTACCAAAATTATCAAGGTGAAAAATCTTCCTACCAGCAAAATTAGTTCCAAGGAGGCTCACGCACAAATCCACAGACTCAAATAAGTAATCAGATGGTGCTTGTTCCTACTCCACTACAGAATTCTCACCCAAGCTTGAGTAGAGAGCTAACAGTAGAGAAAAATAATCTCGTTGATGACATCAATCCCTAGTGCTTCCCCTATAACAAATCACATATGCCCCAAAATTTCTCGCGCCGAAATCTACAATAAAGAGTGGTGGAACAATGCAATCAAGGAATGGTGTCAGATTTAGGAGGTTATGTATATGCCTCTCTACAAATGGAAAATGCGGTACTCACCGCACAAATGCAAGGAATGTCCCTAGAGAAAGAGACAAATATAGCTCTGGATCACACACTCTTCTCATGGATGGAAGAAGAAGAGGCGGTGTTTAGAAATATGCATCCACATCCAAGGCCTTGCAAGTGTAATCAGACTATAACACTCACTCTAAGAGGAGATTCACAGGTGAACCGGTTGACCCGCAACCCAAAAGTGTCTTTGAACAAACTCCTAGCACCTCCGCAATTGCACAACAATTTCAGCCATGAAGGGAAATTGTTATAATAGGGATAAGGAACAAAAGCCTTTGAATTTTCTTCCATTCCATGTGGTGGAACAATTGAAGAATTCCTCTACTAATGTGTCTCTTTGGGATATCTTAGCTATTCTAGAGTAGAATTCATTGTTGTAGAAGGCCCTAATCGAAGATGCAAGCATAGAGCCAATAGAGCAATCACTCAAAGGACAGGTTGTTGATCCATCACCTCCAACCAAAGTCCTCAAAAATAGTGCAGAGGAAGCCGCTACCGAAGTTAGAGGTAAGCCGAAATCGAAACCTTTTTTCCTAGCTCTTATTGTGGGTAAGAATTTGTTGCACAATTCTATGATTGACTCTGGTGCTAGTACCAGAGTCATGCCCAAGTAGATAGTTGAAGCCTTAGGGCTTAGCATAAATGGGTTATGCAGCTTGATGGGAACAAGGTTGAAACCGTAGGTGTCATTAAGAACCTCCATTGACTATGTTCTCCTACCCTAGTATCACAGTTCCACAAGATACCGTGATCATAGACATTCCCTCCATGTTTAGTCTTTGCTTATCCCAGAAATTCACTTCCAAGATAGGTGGATATATTTCCTTGGATTGGTCCTACTTGATCCTCAGAACCAAACATGGAGCTAAAATGAAGATAGTGCTTGAACCTTTGCATTCAGAACATGCAGCAGATGAAGCCATGATACTCTTTGAGGCCACTCATACCTCTATCACCAAGGAGGAAATGTATTGTTCTAAGCTGCTAGAGGATGAGAAGGTGACCAAAGACCAGACTGATCAGGAAGAGGTCCTCTTGAGTGAATATATAGACATTGATCCTTTCGGTAATTATCATGCCACCGGATTGGGAACCTATGTCATCTATGATGAAGATCAAGTGATTCTAAAGGTCATGAAGGAATCCGAGAGTGGTCAAGCCTCAGAGCTATGGGCACTACATTTCGATGGAGCAAGATGTAAAGTTGGTGCCAGGGTCAGGATATGTTTGGCATCCCCATGCAATGAAAAGACCCTTAGGTATTTTCGCTTTCAGTTCACCTATTCAAACATTGAATCTGAATATGAAGGCCTAGTGCAAGGTCTAAGTATTGCAAAATAGATGGGTGTTAAGAAAATAATGGTGTTTGGAGACTCAGAGCTAGTGGTCAATCAAGTCTGAGGGCTCTCTGCAGCCAGGAATGTTTGCATGAGATCCTATAGACATAGAGTCTGGGACCTAATTGAAAGCTTTGAAGCCTTCAATATCTAGATAGTGCCCAGAGAGAAAAATATAGATGCAGATCGCATAGCAGCAATCAGATCTCAATTTGATCCTGTTCCCAACCTAATTCATAACGTACACTCTATACAAGTGATTTTCTGACCAGAAATCCTAGATAATGATAAGAGTTGGCAAGTGTTTAAAAGTGATGAACACATCGCCTCATTCACCCAACAGTTAGGGTAGTTCATTGAGCAACTCCAACCAAAAATTTTCGAGGCCTATGAAGGGAAAATTATTCAGTTAAGGTCCAACAATCTTCCAAAAGGATTGGTCACTCTCGAAAACCTATTCAATTGTGATGATGCAACAAATAACAAGAGGAATTTTGCAGCAAACAAAAGTGACTATGCGGATCTTTAGGTTGGAAACAGAAGGAAGCTCAAGGTCGGAAAAGATGTCCCATAACATGATAAAGAAAGGCTCATCCATTTTTGTGAAAAATATGGAGTAGTGGCTTGGTCATATGATGACCTCAAGGGATACGATCTCAAAATCATCTAGCATACTATAGAGCTAATGGAAGGAGCAAAACCCTTCCACTAGAAGTAGAGGCTAGTGAATCCAAAGATTGAGTCACTAATGGCTCAGGAGTTGACAAAGCTAATTCAATCTGGATCATCTTCTTAATTAAACATAGCACATGGGTGTCCAACCCGGTTCCTGTCCCAAAGAAGAATGGAGACATTTTCATGTGTGTTGATTTTTGTGACCTAAACAGAGCATCCCTAAAGGACCACTACCCCTTGCCCTCCATGGAGTCTATCTTGCAAACAGTGGTTGGATCGAAAATGTTTTCTTTGTTGGATGGCTTCTCCAGTTACAACTAGATCTAGGTAAAAGAGGAGGATTGACACAAAACCACATTCACTACCAAGTGGGGAACATTTTCCTACACGAAAATTCCCTTCGATCTCTCGAATGTGGAAGCTACCTTCCAGCGGGAAATGGATATTGCTTTCAGAGAATTGATCATCAAGATTATCTTAATCTACTTGGATGATCTAACTATATTCTCTAAGTCTAGAGGTGATCATTTTGATCATCTAGAAATGGTTTTTAAAAGATGCTAAGAGTTTGGGGTATCCCTGAACCCAAAAAAATGTGTCTTCGAAGTTTTGCAAGGAAAACTATTGGGACACATGGTGTCCAAAGATGGAATTGCAATTGACTCAGAGTGAGTGAAGGAAATCAGGGAGCTTCCCTTACCAGTCAACAAGAAGGGAGTTCAATCATTTCTAGGAAAGGTAAATTTTGTGAGCAAATTCATTTATGATTTTGCAGGATTAATTAGACCTATTACCCTGATGCTCAAGAAGGATCAATTGTTCAAATGGACAAAATATGCCAAAGAATCCTTTGAAAAGGTTAAGGATGCTATTTATTAAACTCTTGTGTTGGTAAATCCAAACCTATCAAAGGACTTCATAATGTATGTATTCAGTAGAAAATCCAGCATTACTACTATTTTGACCCAGAAGGATGATGAAGGAAAGGGAGAACATTTAATAGAATTCCACTCCCAGACCTTAAAGGATTATGAAATGAATTATAACTTTGTTGAAAGGAAATAATTCACCATTGTTAAGGGGCTCAAGTAGTTTCAACACCTCATATCTTGCAACAAGGTGGTAGTATACGTCGCACATTCCAGTGTGCGCAAATACATTATGGAAGGAGAAATCACAAAGAAAAGGGCCAACTGGATTACTAAGATCCTAGAATATGACATTGAGGTCAGGCCCACAAAGACTATCTGAGGGAGAGGACTATGTGAGTATTTGGTGCATGATCAAGAAATGGTAGCTAAAGAGGAACAACCTGGGCTTGTTCTAACGAATGAATCTGAGTCTGAAGGCTATTGCTTGGTAGATCGGATGAGATTCATGCAGACTAGGAAATACCCGACATGCCTTCCTTCTCAGAAGAGAAGATTCTATAGATTGCAGAATAGCGGATATACGTTCATCAAAGGAGTCTTTTTCAAAAAGAACTTCAATGGAGTTCTCCCGCGATGTGTCACCATAGAGCAAGCAAAGAAAATTATAGACATTTTTCACAGCAGTCCCGTGGGTGGACATTTCTCTGCAAAGACCACCGCCATCAAAATTATGTGTTTTGGATATTTATGGCCTACACTATTTAATGACTCACACTCTTTGGTTAAGGCCTGCAAGAAATACCAATTCTTCACAGGGAGAAGGAAGAACTCAGTAATGCACATAACTCTAATAGTTACCAAGGAACCCTTTGCACAATGGGGCCTGGATTTTATCGGGATGATTAACCCCACTTCCATTATTTGATACAAATGGATCCTCACGGCTACAAACTACTTTACTAGATAGACCGAGGCCATGCCCTTGAAGAATGTGATGGAGGCAGAGATTGTGAACTTTCTCAGGGAACTGGTAATGAGATTCAGCCTACCAAAGACCATAATCTTTGACAACACTAAGGCTTTCTTGGGCTCAAAGGTATGTCAATTTTCACTCAATCATGGTGTATTCTTAAAAACATCTTCAAACTACTATCCATAGGGAAATGATCTAGCTAAGTCAACTAATAAAAATTTAGTCTAACTCATTAAAAGAATCAGGTTGGAGCATCAAAAAGAGTGGTATAAGAACCTCTGGGCAACGCTCTGGGCAGACTGGATAACTCCTAAACAAGTCCTTAAGACTTCATCGTATGAGCTAGTATACGGGAAGGAAGCGCTATTGCCCGTCTCCATGTAAATTATTGTGCTATAGTTGCTCAAGTCTCTAGAGGTTGAACATAATGGAGCCATGGAGGTCCAGTTGGCTGAGTTGTTGGAGGTACAGGATAAAAGAGAAAGATCCCTAACAGCCATGAATAACCGCCAACAGGTGGTTAAAAGGTGGTTTGACAAGAATACCTTCGACCAAGGTCTTAAATGCGGGGAACTAGTGCTAAAATTCAACGAAAGGGCCACAAAGCCTAGCCTACATAGAAAGTTTGATAGCTTATGGGAAGGCCCTTTTCGCATTATTCAATGCAAGCAGCATAACACATTTGAACTAGAAAATATGGAAAAAGAAGCATTGGGAATTCTAGTTAACGAGATTCACCTCAAATTGTTCAATTAAGCTTCATTAATCATTTTTCCAGTGTAGATATGTAATTATGTAAATTTCCTTTGTGTTTTTGTTTTTTTTCAACCGATCTTTCTAAAGGAACTCATAATGCAAGAATCAGAGAAAGAAAAATAGAGAAAATTAATTTAAAAAGTTTTATATTCATTATACGGTATTATATACTTTGATATTACATTCCAAAATGGCTCTCAAACCATACTTTTCAAGTATATATATATACTATGCAGTTTTTTCAGCATGTATTAAAATTCTTTCAAGGAATATATACAAAAAATGGGAGAAGGGAGTTCATTCTTCAAACTAGGGCAGCAGGAGGATCAACAACATCAGGAACAATTTCATCAACAGTAGCAGGAGCATTAACAGTAGCAAGGGTGTCAACAGTAGCAATGGAAAGCGATGGAGGATACACCAGGTTTCTAAAATTGGTGTACCACTCCATGTCATAGAACAACACCATGTTGTAGCAGCGCAGCAGGAAGTGGCAAGCACGAGTAACCCTCTGGCAGTGCTCTCCAAGCATCATAATGCGAAACCTGCTTAGGAATGGCACCTACAACACCACTACATCCTCTTCAATGTGTCTACGGAGATCACTCGCTATGGGGATTCCAAGGCCATACACCACATTTGTCACAACTTCTCCAAGGCCACCAAGGTAGTGCTTCAGGAAGATTTCCATGGTGAGTCGCAGGATCATCGACTTGGGTACCTATATATCAAGCAAAGAGGGAAAAAAATGGGAGCAAATGTCATTATTAACCCTATATTTATCCTCATATTCTATGCAATCCATCCCCAATATCCACTCCATTGCTATGATTTCCAAAGAATGCTTGCTCTTCATGATGCGTTTCAGATGCCTGCTAGAAATTTCACCTAGAAATGTTGTATGCGACTGATTGATAGTAAGCCTAATTGAAGTATTCATTGCACCTATCTCTACCCAACTACCAAATACCAATTTTTCCCAATTAACAAGTGCAATTTTTCTATTGTCATAGGGTCTACTTATAGAAATAGTTGAGGTACATGCGTACGATAAGCATGATGCTAATTAGATATTAACTCGAAAATCCCATCAAAATCTAACTCAAAAATCTCACCAAGAGAAAACTTGAGAATCCCACCTAGTTGCAGATCTGTTGTGTATGAATTTTTGTATGCGAAGTTAAGGAGTAATTAATTAGCTAAAACCGATGGCAGTCCCAAGTGATCATCTGCACAGTCAAGTGCTAATGTGTCATGCTATGGGCATTTTTTATTTCTCCAAGGATGAACTCAATCTTTTTGTGTACTCATTACACTTTTGGCCTAATCATTCTTTTTAGGTTATTAATTGCAAAGCATGTGAAATGTTTTGTATGCCTTCAATCGTCGGCTCAATTTCCCAGGAAATTATGTCGTAGGACATAGTGACTAATCATCATTATGAATTGATGTCTTTTCGAAAAGGAAAAAAATTCATTTCACATGAATGAAGGAGTTGGAGGTACATGTTGAATTCATTGCAAGAAGGAAACCATTGTCTACAACTCCAATTCAAGAAAAGGATAAGTGTTGCATGAGAAGGAACAACACTATGAAGAGTTTCTTGGGTACACTATTTAGTGCAAAGAGCTTTGAGTGCAGAATTGCTAAAGAACCCAAGTGAATTGCAAAAAGTTTGAGCATTGCAAAGGTCCACAGAATCCTGAAATGGCCCAGAATCCTCAAAGGGAAGCACAAGGAGAGGCAACCCAAAGATTATTTGACTCCATGCATGTGGCACCAATGGCCAACATTTTTTATAACATCTCTTGCACTTCTCTTGGGATACCAGAGAAGCCAAAGTGGATCTGCACGCAGGCCGTGGACAAGAAAGCTCATAGGGACCAGACCCTGATAACGGAAGAATGGGATAACATTCATGACCCTATCCTTAAAACCAACCCTAAGAGCCTTAGGGAAGCAGCCTACGAGAGAATGAAATAGGCTACTAGCCAAGAGTATTTGGTGTACAAGCTATGGTTCTGCGGTCTCCCACAATATATGGTTCCTTTTGTGCATTACTGCCTGGAACTAGTTCATGAGTGCATTCATCATTTTAACCCAGATACTGGCACCTTTGAAGGCTGGGAATTGAGGATTGTGATCAGCATGGAGGCTATAAGGGATATGCTATAAATCCCTATCAAAAGGGGCTCTAGAGTGGAAAGGATGGAAACATTCACTCCAGAAAGAGCAGAAGAGTTATGGAGGACCAAAGATCTCGCCCTGGACTTTTATAACCGAGAAACCAAAAGGGCTAAAGAAGATTTAGAAAATTTTCCATAGATTATGGTCACACACAATGCTTTTAACTCGGACTTGCAGGAGGCCTTCTCTATGATGGCTTTTGTTTACGGCATGGACAATGACAAGTACATGGAAGAGTTTCAAATGGGTCTAGGTTTTTAGTTGAGGAGACAACATTCTTTATTCTGGTATGACTTCATGGAAGTCATCATTCGAGAAATGCTGAGCCAGATCAAGGAATACAACATACAACATAAGTTCAAGTTTTCTTCTCTCCTTGCTCACATGTTTTTGCACCAAAACCCTGAATTTCTTAGAAATCGTATGGGCTTGGCTATTTTTTATGAGAACAGAGTAAGAACGCTAGTTTCTATGTGGACTCCCCTCCTTTTTGCAACTTATGATTACTATGCATTTTCAGAGTGTTTCTTGACTCCGATTTTGCAAGATTTTAGTGAGGATGGAAAGCTTTATCGGCTTTCCACTGAGCAAATAGGGTGGATGTAGAGTTTCCATCCTCCTTGTGATTGGTTTCTTGGGGAGGATTTCACATTTTTTAGGCTACATGGCTTTACCTACGAACCATTTTGGCTCCTGGTATGCATCACAAATAAGGTATTGGCCCTCGAGGTGTTTCAGAAACTATCAATTATCAACAACAAATTTTGCAGAGGAAAGAAGTAGAAAGGTTTTTTCTTCTTCCCTTTGAGCTTCAAAATGGCAGTAATGGTAAAGTAGCGGACACATGGTCTAATAGAAGCAAAGCTGGATCATTTGGGGATAGTATTAATTTGTGACAAGTGGCAATATAACCCTGATAATAACTTAGCGGACCTAAAAATTAAAGTGACTCACAGCTCCCGACATTACTGGGAAGCTCAACAGAATCCGCAGTTAGAAGAGGATGATCTATTTATGGACTTGGCCTATATTCCTACTGAAGATAGGAGGCTACCATGGCTCTCTTTATATTTCCCTTTGGAGAAACCCAATGAGAAGCGCCAAATGGGGGCCACCCTTCGCAATGAATTGGTCAAGCATTGGCAGTGGAGTGAGGAAAAAATTGCAAACTTCTGGATTTATTGTTAGGAGACCAAATGCCTTAATGCCCCATTCTAGGAAGCAGACAAGGATGAAAGATTCAATGATCTATGGAAAAAAGGGCATGAAGATACTGATGCAAGAGATGATGAGGATATAGATCCAGAAGAAGCTAAGACATATACAATGAAGGGAAAGGAGGTGGAAAAGGCCAGAAAACTAGAAAAGCGATGGAGCAACCTGGTAAAGCTCCATTGAAAGTGCAGGTGACTACATCATAGTAAAAGTCCTCACTACCATGCAAATGGGTTTCAAAAAGATCCAGGGTATCCCAACAACCTTCAGAGATCATAGAGGTGGAAAATTCTCCACCTGATAAGAGGTCACGCATGGATGCAACCTATAAAGAGGGCTCATAGGAACTTGCAACGAGCCAAGGATTAGAGTCCTTCATTCCTCAGGTATCTTTCTCTCCCCCTCTTATCGCTACACAATATTTGGTTACTCCTGCTACCTCTGTTGTATCTACGCCTCCCATTAGTTTGAGTGTCAAACTTTCTTTTTCTACTTCTATTGCCATGGTCGCGGGATGTTTCTTGCAATTCTTCCAGGTCGGACATATAGATTTTACTCCCCCATGGTTTGTTCCATCTTTTGTTGGAGCCCAATTTGCAATAGCCATTACTACTCATTTTTCTCCCATTGTGTTGGCTTCAACTCAGCCTGCCCAACAGATGGAATCTGCTACATCTTCATTACTATTGCTGCTCCCCATGAGTCCCTCTACTCCTTCTTAGATTGGGCTTTAGTATAACATTCCCCTGTTCTCCCCAATAATAGTCTCTCTACCAAAGAATACATTAGATAGGACCACAACTCTCTCTTTCCCTTTTTCTCTTCCTCCCAGTGCACCCTTCGTTGGTGAGTTGATTAGATCAATAGAAAAATGTATGTCAAAAGGAAACAAAATAGAAGCAGCACAAGCTATCAGTCTAGAAGAGGAAAGCAAAAGGTACTGCAAATTCGGCTGAGCCATGCATGCAAACCCTTTTCAATGAAGTTCAATAGCCATTGCATTTCAAAACCATGCATCTAAACACCATCAAACTGCAAGACAAGATGCAACTCGAAGATTACACAATTCATGTTGTAGGGATTGATTTGTGTGCAGCCTAGTCGTAAGACAAAGTTGAGCTAATGGAGGAAACCAAATGAGTTGTGACTATTGACTTCCTCAAGCATGGTCACCAACTGAAGAAGAAGGAAGAAGAGCTTAAGAATTTCAAGGAAAGGATGGAGGGCCTACTGAAGAAGGACAAGGAAAGGGATGCCAAATTTGCATGCTTGTCTTAGCAAGTGCAGGCAGAGACAACTAAACTCTAGGGAGAACTTGCAAAGTTCCAATCCTAGGATCCCAACTTGGTCGTTGGACTATAGTAGAAAAACCAAGAATTACAAGACCGATTGGCTCGAGCAGAGGGAGAAATGCAACAAAAGCCCAAATAGCTTTGACAATAGAAAATTCAATTAGAGCAAGAAATGTAGCAAAGGATCGGGAGTTCTAGGGCCAGAAAGCTCAATTTGAGAGGGAGATCCAGGAAGTAAAGCTTTCCTTGGAAAAAGAATCCACAACCAAAGGCCAGCCTGAGGAACAATTTCTTGCCGAGTTAGGGACCCTATAGGAATGACTCTCTATTGCAGACAAGAGAATTGAGGAGCTGACGCAAGATGTTGGGTCAATGGAGATGGAAATTGGTACTTTGAAGAATCCTCCCCAACCCCTTACTACTCAGTCGGATCTCCTTTCAGTAGCCTGAACACTATATATCTCCTACTGGGAAAAAGTCAAGACTTTTTGTCTAACTCTTCAACCAACACTTTAATTCATGGTGGAAGTGGCAAGTCTGAGCATAGAGGTTCGTGGAAAAATTGAACAGTTCCCACAGTTCATTGCAGAGAAGGTGCCCGAGGTGGAGAAGTTACTAGACAAGCTATACACAGTGGTGAATGAGGACCTAGTAAAGGCATGGATTGAAGACTGGAGGTCAGCTACCAAGAAGGAAAAAGAATTCATCCATTGCCACGTAGCCATCCTCCACGCCAGCAATTGCTTGGCAATACTGAGTCAAACTATGAATAGTATACAGAAAAAGTTCTCCCAACTAACTCAGATGGGCTTGCCCTCCCTGTTTCTCTTTGATGATTCGGTGGCCACAACAGAGCATATCACAACAAAAATTGAGGAGAAGCAACAAAATTTGTCTACCTTTCATAATTTCAGTCAACCCCCTACTACTAAGGACATTGAAGGTGTCACCCATCAGATAGTGCAGCTACTCTTTTAGCTTGATTCTAGGACCAGGATATCCATGAAGTTGTTCTTCAAAGAAGTAATTGATTTGCATGAGGTACAAGAGAATCTATGCGCCATATCAATACCATCTGAGGCTGACTAAATGCCTCTATAGACCATGATCTCAAATCTCTAACTCCATTTCCCATTGAATAAGGCTATGGTCTTCGAACCAAAAATTTTGGGTTCCCATTCCACAGGAAAAATGCCCCTGATAGTTACCAAAAGCTAGGGATTGAAAATCCCTAGGGCTCCCTTCGGTTTGATGATATTGTTGTGCTTGGTCTCAGCCCGCTCCTCATGTATTTAAATATCTTTGGGCCCCTTTTTGAAGAGCTTCACCCACTTCCTCCACGTGTCTAATGTGTGCTCCTTGGAAGGATTTCTTCCTATGCTGCTCTATCGAGCCCCGCCATGCCTCCACATGTCAAAAATGTGGGCCTTTGTGAGCCTACTCCCTTTGTCTCTCTACCAAGCTCCGCCTGTGTGCCACATAGCATAATTTCGTAGGAACCTTTTGCTAGACCCCACAGTCAGCGCTTGAAACGAAGACTTCTCCATGTGTCTTCTTCGTGGGGATTTTCAATGCCGGAAGGGAAGAATGAGTGACAAGCCCTGTCCTGTCGCCCTATGTCCTAACCAACTCTATGGGAAAGTGACACTTGTCTACATGAGAATTTTGTTTCTTCCACATTGGGACCACAGTTATCATTCATAGGGGGATGCATCTAGTTTGAAGGTGACTGCATTTTGTGTTTCAAAATATTTTCTATTGAAACGGCCATGGGAAATCGTTGCAACAAACATCATTGCTTGTACCAAGGAATCTTTTATGTTATTGGCTCTCAGGTGGCGGGATGATTTTCTCTATATACTCCTTCAACTTTTTGAAAATGAGTCCAAAAAATACACAGAGAATTTGTGGAAAGACACCAGGCCTTTGTATTGTTTTTAGATTATTGTATTAAGACTCACAGACTGTGCCATTGTTGTTCATCCTTTCTGTTTCTTAGCTAGTTGACAAAACATTATACTGTGTTGCTATTGTACTGAGTACTTTATTTTCAAAACTTCTATAATTTCAATATAAGTTTGCTAATTCAGACCATGTCTTGGACTCTTCTTTTCAATAAATGTGTATGAAAGTTATTTTATGTTATTTGATAAACTTCTTAGGCTTTTCATCTATGCTATATGTTATTTTTGAACATGTAGATTGTTGAACGGACCCTTAAATCCCATCTAAAAGGAAGATTTATCATGCCCACACCTACATCTTGGCGCATCACCTTAGGTTAGATCTTTATTTTATATATATGCTTCCTTTTCCCATTCCAAATCCCCAAATACAGAAGGAGCTGACTTCTTTAAAAAACTCAGAGGTCACTCAGTTTAGCGCAATTGGTCCCCCCATTAACTGAGTTTTCCATAAGGCTATTACTTGGAATTTTTAAGCATCAACAAGATGCATGGATGAAATTCGAACAGACTCACTTTAAGAGACCCTAAATCACTTTAAAAGAATCTTAATGACATTAAAACCTTCCTTAGGCTAAAGAGAGAGAGAAAATGGAAGATGGAATCACTTAGAAAATAAATCCTTAGGATTGATTTGATGGCTTCTTGCATCTCCTCAACCTATAATTCTTCATGATTCTCCATAGGCATCCATGATCAACCCTTTGTAATGCAAGATCTTGGACAAAAAGTGAGCTTGAAGACCTATAAAAACCCTTGAATGTTGTCCTAAAGCTTCAACTTTGTTATAGATAGACTTATGAATCTTCTTGTGAAAGATATTCAACACTTGACTTTTGAATTTGTTTGTTAAAAATGATTAGATGTTGTGAAAAATGACCTAAAAACTTATATTTATAGGCAGTCATACCTAATTAAGCATTATTTAGACCTCACAGGCTGACATCCATTAGAAATTTGAATTAGGTCAGTGATTTTCTCGCTCAAAATTGAAAATCCCCCAAAAGGGACTAAGTTGTCACCCTGGGTGACTTAGTCCCACTAGAGGGGACTCATTTGCCTAAGGTGGTGAGTGGGTCCCACTTGAGGTTTTTAAGGTGGGTTTTCTAAAACTTGAATAATTTAATTGTTATTTTTTGGGATTTATATGATTTTTGAGTGGAATAAGCCTCAAGGTCCAAAATAATGGGTCTTAGGGGCCTATAAATGGTAAGTTTAAGGAGTGATTAATGCAAGCATACCAAAATAGGTCCAAATTAAGCGTGAAATTACCTCTTTCTTCAAGAGTTAATAATTTTCTATGCTACATTTAGCCCCCACTTTAGTGCCCATATGTCTCTATGTGCATATGCAAGCTAAAGGACTCTAAACGGTACGCTTTATTTCATAAAAGGATACTCATTCATAAGGTGGGAGAATGAAGCCCCTAGTGTAGTTATCTACAAAACCACAACATTAAGAACTGCATCCTACAACATGAATTCGTTGGCTGTCCAAAAATCCTCTTATGCAACTTCTAGAAATAAAATTTGAGGGTAGACGTATGCCCCCCCTTGATTCTACTTGCTTTATGGAGGTGGAATCAAGGTAGCAATCTAGCCACATCAAATAGGACCAATCACACCATAAGGAATTTCCAAGTACCATGCTGCATAAAAATGGATGATTGATATTTCAGGAAGGAAATCATGATTCCAAAGCAACAAATGGCGTCAAAAATAGAGTTCACTAGCACCCGTTATGTTGATTTGAATAAAAAGTACTTTTTAACCTTAATGTAGTAAAAACCGTAATTTTATACATAAGAGCTAAAAGTGAAGTAAATTGTCACTTACTTTTTCATTTTATCTTCTTGTAGCTTGAGAGTGATGAGAGAATAGTAAAAGATGTCGAGCAGACGGGGCTACGAGCCTACAAGACTTGATGTGCAACGAGACCAAGTGGTGTGCGACGAGCATCAACATGAGGTGAATCGATTCTGCTACCTTCACTTAGTGTTTATGCAATTATTTTCAGATGATTTTTTTATGCATTTATAGGTTAATTTAGGTTCCTAGAAAAAAGCTTGCAACGTGTCCCATTTGTTTGCAAAGTGTCCCTTTTGTTCGCAAAGTGTCTTGTTTCTTCGCGAAGTGTCCCAAAAGGGTTCTAAAGTGTCTAGGGCCTTTAGGAAAGCACACTAGAGGGACTTTAGCACACTTCTATGATGGATAATATAAAATTTAAAGATTTGAGATTGCTTATAGGGTGTATTTTTTCTTTATTGATTGGTACCTACCTATTTGTGTCAACATCTAGGTGATAGACAGCTTATCTTTCTTAGAGATCTAGCCCTCGTACTTTCAACAGAGGACATAGAGTACTTGCAGGCTATTGGGATATATTGGGCATACCTCATGCCCCCCATGAGGTACCATGATGTGATGTTGATGGCTCTAGCCAAGCACTGGAATGCAGAGACCTGTACATTCCACCTTCCAACTGGTGAGATGACGATCACTCTAGAGGACATCCACCATATCCTCTGAGTTCCTATTCGGGGAGAGTGGGTATGCTTCTAGAGAGATCATAAATTTTACAAGCAGAAGGCCAACATACAGTATTTCCTAAATGGGCCAGTGCATGACGAGCAGGTGAGAGGATAGATTGATCTTTTGATGATGTTATATTCATGAGCCCTGGTGGTTAGATGGATTATGATGCACACAATTACACTAGTACTCATACCATATGGGCATGCAACGCACCTAGAGGAAGGACTAGTACACCTGATATGCGGGATGGCAAAGCACTGGACAATATACGCCTGGGGGTGTTGTATCCTAGCACATTTATACTATGATTTTGGACCATTTTTTTTCAGGAGGTGGACAACATGGTACACTATACACTTCTACAAGTTTGGTGCCTTGAGCATATCACATGTACCAAACCTACCAGATTCCCATGTCTGACAATAGTGGGGTATCCTCAGGCCTTTAGCTATCCTCTACGATGGTTGTGGTAGTATGAGGATTTTCACTTTTGGAGAGTGATATTTGACTGACTGGAGGAGGTTGAGATCCTCTGGAGACCTTATTAACTTACACTACAATGGCCATATCACACGAGATAGTTGAGGAGGTTACAACTAGATAGATTTTTGTTTGGTTGACACAACCATATAGTACGTCCTTTCTAGTACAATCGGGCCATGCGGCAATTTGGGCAGATTCAGACACCACCAAAGGCATGACCTTTTTTTAGGAGATCGGTGCAGAGTGCCTGGAGACCAGGTGATACAGTACGGCTCACTTTAGACAATGTTGTCGAGAGCAAATTTGAGTACTCAGATCATGATGAGCCTCTGGACTCTGATACGAATGACGTCGGTGCCATAGATGATTGTGAGGAGTGGTGGACAATATCACGACTAGCTCTTGTATTTCTAATTGATGAGCCTATAGGAGATGCAAGACCATTGTCAGATGAGGGAGATGATAGAGAGGACAGGGCTGAGGAGACATGGTACAAGGTTGCAAACATATTTACTGATGTCATTGATGAGGAGTATGATGAGGATGCATATCCTAACTATGATGGCCAGGATGAGGATGAGGATGACCAAGAGGAGGAAAAGGAGGAGGAGCTACCCTTGAGTGAGGGTGATGAGGTAGCAGCTGAGGATCAACACAAGTGGGGAGATCCCTCGCCCATTTATATGACTAGATCACAAGCAGTGGCCATAGCAGGCATCAGTACCCATAGTCATGGAGGAGCTAGCACATCTTCCATGCCCCCTACACGGGACGAGGTTGATGTTTCTCAGCGTGCCAAAGATATAGGTGATGATATTTAATTTACATGTATGTATTTTATGTTAATTCTTATGCTTTATATATATATCATGATGTGTACTAATTGTTTACTATTTCTACCTTGCAGGAGTCCCGAGATACTATCGATACTTCTACAGATAGGCAGCTACAAAGATAGTGCCAGCATCTATCAACAAGGAGGTGATGGATTCAGACTATGTGCCCCCACCTATTGTGGAGTAGGATCTAGAGTCACTCAGGCCATTCATGAGATTGCAGGTAGCATATGAGAGTTTGAGGAGACGAGTCCACTAAACAGAGGAATAGTCATCTCGGACCCCAAGAGAGGTTGAGAGACTAGAGGCAAAGGTAGATCAACTACAGGCGGAAAGGGATCATATAGTAGGGGAACATCAGGAGGCCCTTGGACAGATACAGGGCTTAGAGTTTTCTCTCAGATCCAGTGGATTGCAATCACTATCATACACTACCATCTCCCGATGTCCTACTACCAGACCATCGTGAGTACTAGATCTCGAGGGATCAAGAAGTCATAGACCTTAGTGAGATTGTATACATTGATGACATGTACAAAAAACTTTGATATATATATGAGTATTTGATGTTTTATTACTTGTTATGTGTTAAATGTTAAATTACAATGTGATTAATTAAATAACTTTTGTAAAATTATTTAATTAATGTCTTCATGTTTTAACATATTTTATGTGATCTAATTAAAACTTACGGCCGTTTCTCTTAGATACAACATTGTGATTAAGTATGTTATGCTAAATTAAATGTACCTATGATCCAACTTAACATAACACACAAGATGAATTTGAATAGTATGAAACCTAAAGAAACTATAAAAGTAAATTAAATAATTACTTTAGTGCTCAAGACACACACATAACTGTTTGTTAAGAACGAAGCAATGTGAAAGCATATAGGATATAATCTGATAGCTTCTAACAACACTACTTTATCATTCATACCATTCAAAGGGATTAGACATAATACCGACGTAGATGCGCAACATTGATAGGGTCTTTGAGGGATGTACCATTTAGCTCTATTAATGTGTAAGCGCCAGATCCGTAACTTGTATTGATTATATATGGTCCTAACCAATTAGGATTGAATTTTCCTTTTTCAGCGTAGTCCACAATAGTGTTTCATTGATTTTCATACAAGACTAAATCACCCTTATTAAATGTCCTAGGGATGACATGATGATTATGTTTACATTGAAATTGCTTAGTGTAAGCTTGGAGATTCTCAAGAGCGTTAATGTGTTGTTCATAAAGCATTTCAAGCTAGTGCAATCTTTGTTCCTTATAGGTGTTGTTATCGATAAGACTTTGAAGAGAAATCCTTAATGTAGGGATTTCTAACTCCAGGGGCATGATTTCCTCAATACCATAGACAAGGTTGTAGGGTGTAGTTCATGTAGATAATCAGACACTTGTTCGATAGGCCCATAGTGCATATTGTAATTGTGTGTGCCAATCCTTGTGATGTTTGTTAATAGTTTTCTTGAGGATTTGTTTGAGAGTCTTATTAGTGATTTTAGCTTGACCATTAGATTGTGGGTAGTACGGTGTTGAAAAGTGATGTTGGATATGAAATGTGTCTAGGAACTTCTTTACATCATTATTCTTAAATGGCATTCCATTGTCAGAAATTAATGTGGAAGGGAGTCTAAAGCGGGCAATAATGTGTTCCAATATGAAATGACATATCACATCAGCAGTGGTGGATCGAAGGGAAATAGCTTCTACCCATTTTGTAAAATAATCGATTGTTGTAATGATAAATGTATGTCCAGGGGAAGAAGGTGGTGAAATTTTTCCAATTAGATCCAATCCCCATATAGAGAACTACCAAATAGGGATTTGGGCATGGAGCTCAAAAGCAGGAGCATGAATTAAATTGTTGTGTTCATGACATTTGTGACATCTCTTAACATACACAAAGCAATCTTTTTCCATATTTCTCCAGTAGTATCCCATAAGAATGAGTTTTTGCACCAAGGATCTTCCTCCAAAATGAACTCCACAGGTGCCCGCATGGGCCTATTCAAGTGCTATAGTGATTTTAAAATCCCTAAGACATCTAAGTAAAATGTCATCAAAGGACCTTCTATACAACACATCGGCAAGGATTATGTACTTGGTTTCTAATTTTTGTAATCGATTTTAGGTGTTTGTTGTTGTAGGTTCGGGAATGGTACCATATTTTAAATAGTTATATATGGTATCATACCATTCACTTGAGTTGTCCTTGGTTGTTGTGAACACTTCTTCGGATTTATCAGTTATCGAAGGTTTTATGATGGGGTGAATAGTAAATGTGATGTATTTGGAAGGATCTTTCAAGGTGATATAAGAGAGGCCTCACTCACCATTGCATCCACATGTCGATTATCTTTTTATGGGATGTTATCAATGGTGAATGATTCAAACTGTTCCAACAAGGTAATTGTGAGATCCTTATATTTTGATAATTTGTCATGTTTAGCTTGGTAGACTCCATTTTTTTATCACTAATTGTGAATCACCAAATATCTTAATATCTTTGACATGCATGATTAAAGCAACACGTAATCCAGCAAATAACACCTCATATTCGGCTGTGTTATTTGTACATAGGAAATTTAATCGATATGACAAGGGAATAGGCTTTCCTATGAGTGGAATTAATATAACCCCAGCGCCAGAGCCTGTTCTACACTTGAATCCGTCAAAATATAATTCCCATTTAGGAACCTCTATTGTCAACACATTGTGATCATCAAGAAAAGAGTCATTGCTAGGTAGTGCTAAAGGAGAAGGAGCATCGGCTAAGTGGTCAGTCAAGGCTTGAACTTTGATTGCTTTTGTGAAAAAAACTTAAGTTCAAACTCATTCAACAACATCACCCATTTAGCTAGATGTCCTGATAAGTCTGTTTTATTAAAAAGATGTTTGAGAGGATCAAATTTTGTCATTGCTTGTATTTTTGCATTTAGTAAATAGTGTTCCAACTTACTAGTAGCGAATACAAGAGCCAAACATTGTTTTTCAATTGGTGTGTAGCGTGTTTCATAATATATTAAAGTTTTGCTAATATAATAAATAGGATGTTCTTTATCGATGTCATCTTGTTGAGCTAACAATGTTGCAAGAGCATGGGCTGATGCGACTATATAAAGGATGAACAGTTTGCTTGGCATAGCGGGTTGTAAAATAGGTGGAGTTGCAAGGTATTCCTTTAAATTCTCAAAGGCCTATTTACAATCCTCATTCCAATCAAAATGCACATCCCTTTTTAGGAGATCTGTGAAAGGTAACATTCGATCGACTAAGGATGCGACAAAATGATGGATGGCTTGAATTCTTCCCTGTAATGTGCACAATTGGGAAATGTTTATAGGAGGTGGCATGTTGATTATAACATCAATTTTATTTTTGTCAACCTCAATTCCTTTGTGAGATATGATAAACCCTAAAAGTTTTCCACTATCTACTCCAAAGACACACTTTTTTGGATTTAATCTCATGTATTTGCACATCCATTCAAAGATCTTCTGAAGGACATTCACATTGTCTTGTCATGTTAAGGATTTGGCTAGGATGTCAACAACATAATCTTCCAAGATTGTATGTATGTAATAATGAAATATCAATGTCATGGCTCATTGATAGGTTCGGCCTACATTCTTTAACCCGAAAGGCATCATAACCCAACAAAATATCCCCCAAAAAATTGTAAATGTTGTCTTATATTGATCTTGTGGGTTAATGAGGATTTGATTATATCCAAAAAATCTATCCATGAATGACAACAAAGAATGTCTCGTTGTTGAATCCACTATCATGTCGATATTAGGAAGGGGTAAATCGTATTTTAAAGAGGCTTTATTCAAGTCACAAAAATCTATACACATCCTAATACAATTGTTAGGTTTTGTAACTGCAACAATGTTTGAGATCCAAGGAAAATAATCAATAGGTCGAATGAAACCTACATCAAGAAATTTTTCAAGTTCTCCTTTAACAAACAAGGCTATTTTAGGATTCATTTTTCATATCTTTTGTCGAACAAGCTTAGCATTTTCAGCAAGAATGATGTTATGTGTCACTATCTTTGGATCTATTCCTAGAATGTCTAAATATTTCCAAGCAAATAATTCAAGAAAGTCATGAAGCAAGGTTGTAGTATCCTCTTGTTCTTCATCATCAAGGAACTTTCCTATTTTAATGACTTTTTCTTTATCATCTATGTCCATTGGTATATCAATTGTATCTCCCAAGGGAAGCGAATTTGACTTAGGAAATTCAAGATCATATGGTTCCATGCTTGTGTATTTCTCATTGGTGTTGATATCTTTTTGCTTGGTACTGATCATAGCACAAGTAACTTTTGTCTTTGAAGAAGATATATTATCATAAGCACCTAACATTGTTTCAAATCCTCATCATTTTCAAAATACTCCCATGATGGTGGTAAATCCATATCAAGTAATTTAGGGTACTTTATTGTGAGATTGGTTCTTGGTTTACATGTGATGGTATTTATGTTTAGCGATGATCGTTGATTTGCTTTTGTTATCTTAGAAAAAGAATATCCCAAACCAGTCTTTGTCTCTTGTGTATTACGTTATATAGGGACTCAGATGCCTTGTTCATTCTTTCCACATACTTTACCATTGTATCCCAATTGTTTTACAATTTCATAACCCCCTCCATAAAGTCTTTCCATTTCCTTCAAGTTAGGCGATTGTTGATAATCTATCTCATCAAAATTGGTTGTGTAAGTTGTATTTTCTTTCAAAGTGGATGAGGTAGATGCTTGGGAAGGTTCTTTCGAATTATGAGCTAACATAATCATTAGTTGTTCTTGTTTTTCATCCTCTTTTCATGTGATTATATATTCTCCATAAATGAAGGTGTGAATTCTAATGATCCTCAATCATCACCTAGCAATTTAGACATAGGTTCTTCTTCTTGTTTGTTGATCTCAAGAGGTTCTATGTGAGATGTTGGAATCAATGTGTTCAGAGGATTTGTCATTCCTTTTTCAAGTTGTAAGCAACTTTCAAGCTTGGGGTCTATTTCAACTTGATAAAAAAAATTGTTATAAACATATTTCATTATTCGATGAAGGGTCGAAGGCACCACATGCATCTCATGAATCCATGGTCTTCCCAAAAGAATATTGTATGAAAGATCATAGGGCATGACATGAATAGGAGTTTGCAAGGTAGCCATTCTGACTATAATAGGTGAGGTAATTACACCGAGCGGTTGCTTTGTTATATTATCAAATCCTAAAATAGATAAGGAATCAAGTTTGATTTGTGATTTATCCACACATAATCTATCTAGAAGTTTCACACTGCACACATTAAGGGCAAAGCCAATGTTAACAAGGGTTTTTTTGATGCCTATTCAATTGAATTGGGATATTATCTTAAAGGCTTCATTTTGCTTCCTTAAGTCTAATGGAGGGAGCTCATGTTGATGGAAGGTAATGTCTACATTAACTGTATTCATTCCTTGTATTAGAGTTTCCACATCATTTGCATTTGTACCAAGAGGAACCGCTATTTTTTGCAATGCTATTTGGAGCATAGTGTGATAGTTTGGTGAATTCTTAATTAGGTCCCAAAGGGAGACCTTAGCAAGATTATTCTTAATTTTCTCAACAATATCATACTCCCTAATGTGTGAATTTAATCAAGGAGCACTAGGCAATATGGAATTGGGAAAAGGTAAGGGTGTTGGGGTGGGTTGTTGTGGTTGTGGATTATTTCTAGTGTTATATGTGTGAGCAACAACGTCATGGTTAGGTGGGTAAAGGGTAAACTCGGGTTTAGGTGGAGGTTGAGGCTTATGTGAAGGTTGGTAAAGGATGAGTTGAGGTTGAATTACATTGACATATTTTTTTTTCGGTTTCTCACAACAAACCTCAATGGATGGCTTTGGTAAGATGAAGCCCTGAAGGGATTCATCTAACATATCAAATTCATCATGACTAAAAGGTTTTCAAGGTAAGTTATCTTTGGTTGGTTTGGGTTTTTCATGACAATCCTTAGTGGATGAACTTAGTGAGAGGAAGCCCTAGAGGGCTTCATCTAACATATCCAATTCATCACTACTAAAAGGTTTGGATAATATAGTTTTTCTAAAGTGAAGCATTGTGTGTATTGTTTCATTTGATGTATTTAGGTTTTTGTTTTCATTTTTGGATGAATCTGATCTAAATGGACTAGAAACTAATGTTGAAATTAAAAATTGTAAAAATATAATGCTATCCATAATTGCCATGAAATTAAATGATGCTAGTTCTAATGATTTCAATGTAATGGAAGATAACTAAATTGAAACAGAAAAGTAACTGAGACAAACAACAACTTAAGAAACTAGAAATTGAATTCTAAAAATAGTGATGCAAAATGTGTATTGGGACTAAGTCACCCAGGGTGGCGACTGAGTCCCAATATAGGTATTTTTTAAGTTTTTCTAAATTTTTTGATGGATGCTTATGTCTTATATGTTGTACAATGAAAATCTAAAGTACAGATACAAAATTTCACTATTGTTCATGGAAATAAAGTGCAATAATGTAAGCTTAAATGAGCTTTTGACTAATGCAAGGTATGAAACCCTAGAATGCAAATGAAACAATGCAAAAGGAAATGTAAGTTATTCCATCGGTGTAAATGCACTTTAAATTAGAAATAGAATGTTCTAAATGTAGATTCATCAAAATGAACCAAAGATTTTTGGAATGAGGGGCTCTCTTGCACTTCTAGGGTTTTGCACCTAAAAGGAGAGAGGTATACCAAAAACCTTGATGGCTCACTCAAGACTAATGCAAATATGATTGAAATATTTCTAAGGAGAATGATATAAATGCATAAATTGATAAAATTGATCAACTATTAAGAAATGTAAATTCAAATTACATGAAACATGTACTACACAATGGTCCAAAATTAAATTTTCTTTCTATCAAAATAACTTGATGTCATGCTCTACCACAAAGACCTTAACTAGGTCCTATCTTAACACCACATGCAAGATTTGAATTTTGCACACTAGCTATTATAGTACATGCCTTGAACTTCAACTGGTTGACATACAAAGACAAAGAACCTTTTTCTACTTCAATATTTTTTCATGTTAAATATATCCTTTGCAAACTCGAGAATCTGTTAATCCTAGTGTAGACATACTCTCCTTCCAAACCACATAGAAAAAATGCATTTATGAAAGAAACACTAACCATAATTGTATTGCCAAAGACATCTCTCTACCCAAAAGACATCTTTATACAAAAACATACCGATACAGAATTTTGAACCACCACAAACATAGATAATAGATGCAAGAAAGATATTGCAAGCATACAAAAACAATTGATAATATATATTTCTTGATTTTGTATCCTGATGGTAAAATTACCAACACCAAACACATTGAAATTTTGACATAAAACACTTTAAGTCAAGGGGAATATAATTCTAATTCAAAGTACTATACCCTTGAAAAACTTTTGACTAGAAACTATGTCATCATTGACAGCCTTTGACATCAATGACAACCTATGTTCAACAATCTCCCCCTTTGTCATTGATGGAAACCAACAAAATTCTAGACCACCACGAACTTTTAGAATGTTTTATTTGTTGTAAAATTTTCTCCCCCTATGGAAGATATAGCATTATGAGATCATTATTCTTTATATGATCAATTCAACCTCACTCACTCATCAATTCAACATCACAATTTAGCATTTTGAGTTCACTCTCTCCCCCTTTGACATCAATGGAAAAGGATCAACAATTCTCCCCCAGCAAGGAAGTACCACTTTTCCACACTAATGTTGACATATGCATCCACATCCTTCTCCTACAATCCAGAAACATGTTTCCTAGATAGACTCCCCCTTATTCCATGCTTCATTATCTTTGTTCAAATTCTCTATAAGACCACCAAGCCTTCTTGCGGTAGGGAAACCAGGCTCCCCCTCAACCTATGCTTCCTCTTGATTCAAGAGGAGGGAGCAACAACTCCCAAATTTTGTTGGATAAAATCAAGTGTCTCCTTAAGCAGTGGCTTTGTGAATATATCTACAACTTGCTCCTTTGTATCAACATACTCCAATCTTGTACCTCTTTCTCTATAACCTTGGTGCAAGAGCACCTAAAACATGTAATTGCAAAAATGCACTATTTGTAGGTTGGTCTACGAGATAGGGGGTAAATTGAGTCTTTCATATTAATAAAGGTCTGATAAGACCACTTTTAATGTATTTGGGGGTTCTAGTGTTAGTTTGGTTCAAAATTTTCATTATGATGTAATAATTGTCAATAAATTGTCAAATAGTGCAAAATTAAGGTATGGAAAGAGTCTAGGTAGTTGAATAGTTGGTTATTGGAATTTCTAGTTGGTTTTTGATGAGAATTTGTATTTAAAACCCTCTGGAAGGCTTGAGAAAAGGTGGTTGGAGAGTTTTTTTTTCAAGATCTCAATAAAAGAACTTAGTTTTCAGTTAATTTCTGAGTTTTTGTGCAATTCTTACCTGTGTACAGGTCAGTACAATAGATCCAGGCCTTCAAATGTTTTTAATTTGTGTGGCATGGTGTTACATCTCTTTTAAATCCATTTTTAAAGACATTCATTGATTCTAAATACTTTTAGTGGTTGATTTCTCTTGGCTGGTCTGTAGCAGGGGTTTGGGTATTTTGAAGTCCATAATGTATTAAACAGGCCATTCCTCCTGTGCTAACTATAACTCAGAGGAATGGTCCTGTATGTTTAGACATAGGGTTAGGAATAGGATTACAATTGTGGTGGAGCCAATAAGGTTGATTCTCTATGCCGCTCTGATGAAATTATGAGTTTAGACCTTTGAAATCAAGGCTAGAATATGCAAGTTGGTGAATTTGGTCTAAGAGTTGGAACTTGTTTGTTCCTAAATTTCTAAGGGTATCCTAATGTGTTAGAGGGTCTGAGAAGTTGGGAGAGGCTAGGTGTGAGGAGGAAGTTGAAAACCCTATTAGGAAGGGGTGGAAAAGAGTGAAAAAGTGAGGTTTTACAAAGCAAGTGTATAAACAACTTGAGGGAAACATCATATGATGTTGTTTTGAGCATGTGTAGGTGGAAAAATAAAGGAATCAAGTGGTTTTAAGTCTCTATGAGATCGGGACATATGATTTACAATAGATCCTAGAGTTTTGCTTACAAAAAGGAGGGTTTTTTAGTAAGGGGTCAAAATGAGCTTTGGGGGTCCTAAGACCTAGTGAATCCTTAGTTTTGAAGCATAACTCAAGACTTTTTCTAGTTTTTTTGGTTTGGGGTTGCAATCTTGGAGGGGTTCCTTTGTAAATTGACCTATTTGGAGCCCTAAAACAGTGGAAAGGTCAAATTTCTCAAAGTTGTTCCAATGGGGACATCTGAGGGTTTAAGATATGTTTTGTAACTCTATAATGGCTGTCTAAATCATCCATTTTTTTCAACTATTTTGGAAAGGTTTGGATAAAACCGGTTTTGCACTGCTACTAGGTTTGTAAGGGTGAAAGTGGTAAATCCTACCTCTGATTGATTTCAAACATTTGGGAGTTGTTTGGATTGGTCTAATAGATCCATTTAATCTTGTTATATGCCTCTTGAATGCAAGTTGACACTTTGAGTGGGTTTGGGTCCTTTATGTCTGCATCAAAGTGGTATCAGAGCTAGCAAGTAGATCTATTGCAGGTTGAAAGTTGAAGAGTGGAAGAAGCCATTGTGCAACCAATGAAGGAGTTCAAAGAAATCCAAGCAATGTATGTAGGAATGAAGTAGAGACAATCCATATTCCATACCAAATGAAAATTCAGAGGCAAGGTATGTAAAGTAATGATTGGTTCAAGTTCATTGGATAATGTTGTTTCACAGGAAATGGTTGAAAAGTTACATTTTACAAGGATAATCCATGAATCACCTTACAAGGAATATTTGGTAAATAATAGTCATAATATTGTGGTTAGTGAGCAAGAATTTGTAGATTTTCATATTGGTCCTTACAAAGATGTTGTACTATGTGATATTATTCCTATAAGAGATTGTCACATGATACTAGGTAGAGCTTGGCAATATGATAGGTTTGGTATACATGATGGAAGACTTAATGTGTATGAAATTGAAAAGGATGGGAAAAATTATACCTTGATTTGTTTGTAGGATGATGGGGCACAAAGGAGGATAGGCATGTGTGGAAAAATAGAGTTTCTAGAACAAAAGGAACAAGAGAATAATGGAGAAACAGAGGAGCATAGTGTAGATGCCATGGATAGAGTAAAGCACCATGAAGAAGCATTGGGAAAAATAGGGCAGCTTAAGGACACAAGGGAAGCAGAGAAAGTGAAGGTCAGAGGTGAAAAGACCTTGAAGGTACAAGATGAGGATGGAGGATGTGGTGAAGACAAAGGCAAGTTAGAGTTTCTGCAAATGCAAGCGAAAGAGGATAAAGCAGCAAAGCATAGGTCTGTTATAGAGGTTTGTGAAAGGGAGAGCTTTGGGACTAAGTTTCTACACATGGAAAGAGGTAAGAGTGAAGAAGAGTTGTCAATGGAGAGGCAAGAGAGGCCTAGTGAGGTCAATAATAAGGAAATACAATGTCCACCGAATGGACAGAGTAATGGGAGGCAACAAGAGACTGATGACAAAGAAGTTGAGTTGCAACAAGCATGTGATGACAAGAAGGATGAAAGAACCCATAAAAAGGAAGTATCAAAAAAGAAAAGCATGATAGGAAGCCATGGAAGGCTTGAAAAGGGTGAAGAACTCATAGTGGGAACAATGTTATGTCCCTTGAAGAAGGAGAAGCACAAGAAGGAGCCAAGTACTGCTAAAACAGTGGCATTTAAGTCAGAAAACATAGAGGAATGCATGTCAAAGGATGCAAAGGTAACTGAGATAGTAAGACTGATGCAAAGTCTGATGGTTAATGAAACTAAAAGTGTAGAGATGGTAAAAGTCAAGAGTGGAGGACAATTCAAGGTAGAAGAGAGGTTAATGAGGAAAAAGGGATGGTTAGGAAAGGAAGGTATGACAGTGGAAAGTGAAGACAAGCTTAGGGAGAGTATGCTAACAGTGATGAGTCATCCATTGAAGGGACAAGAGAGCAAAGGATCTGAAATCACAGTGGTGATAAAAAGTTCAGAGAAGGACAAGAAGTCAGAGATTGTATTGAGCCAAAGTGAATGGCATGAGAGAGTGAACAAAAATGGGAAAGAGTTTGAAGAGTATGAAGAGAAAAAGGCAATTACAATCACCTTGAATGGTGAAGAGGATGAAAAAAAGAGGATGAGTGAAGTTTCAGTGTTGAGAGACACTAGAGTGTTGATGGTGAGTGGCCTAGTGAAGGCTAGAGAAGAAGAGTTTGAGGGATACGGTGTTAGGATAGGGGATTGTCCTTAGTTGTCATATTTTATTGTGTGGAAGATGTATGCTACTATGGGGATGGTTCTAAGCATAAAGAACCTGAGAAAGATTGTTTAGAGAAGAGTTGAAGGGCAGAGATACATGTGTAGTTGGCAAAGGCTCATGGAAAAGCATGGAACAAAGATACTAATTTATGGATGTATAGCTTTGTGTACTAAATTTTTGTTTGCAAGTGTCAATAAGACAAAAAGCAGCAAGAAGATCCATTTGATAAGGATCAAGCATGGCAAGACCAAGACAAAGAAAAGCATGAAGGGTACAAAGTGCCTTGGAGGAAGATTTCCATGCAAGTGACTTGGAGCAAGTTTGAAGGGATTGCGAAGAAGATAGGAGCAGACCTATGGAGTGATTTATGGGGCATAAATATTTTGTACTTGAGGAGTATGGTGTAGGAGATATGTGTGAGGAGGAAGTTGAAAACCCTATTAGGAAGGGGTGGAAAAGAGTGAAAAAGTGAGGTTTTATAAAGCAAGTGTATAAACAACTTGAGGGCAGCATAATATGACATTTTTTTTGAGCATGTGTAGGTGGAAAAATGAAGGAATCAAGTGGTTTTAAGTCTGTACGAGATCGGGACATATGATTTACAATAGACCCTAGAGTTTTGCTTGTAAAAAGGATGGTTTTTGAGTAAGGGGTCAAAATGAGCTTTGGGGGTCCTAAGACCTGGTGAATCTTTGGTTTTTAAGCATAACTCAAGACTTTTTCCAGTTTTTGTGGTTTGGGGTTGCAATCTTGGAGGGGTTCCTTTGTAAATTTACCTATTTGGAGGCCTAAAACAGTAGAAAGGTCAGATTTCTCAAAAAATTTCCAATGGGGACATCTGAGGGTTTAAGATATGTTTTGTAACTCTATAATGGGTGTCTAAATCATCCATTGGTTTTTCAACTATTTTGGAAAGGTTTGGAGTTAAGGGCCTAAAACTGGTTTTGCACTGCTACTAGGTTTGTAAGGGTGAAAGTAGGAAATCCTACCTCTGATTGATTTCAAACATTTGTGAGTTGTTTGGATTGATCTAATAGATCCATTTAATCTTTTTAGATGCCTCTTGAAGTAAATTTGACACTTTGAGTGGGTTTGGGTCCTCTATGTCTACATTAAAGCTTTTCCCTCAAGAAGTGATATTTGATTGCAATGTGCTTTGTTCTTGATTGCATCACCAAATTATTTGAAATGTTTATTGCACTGGTGTTATCACAAAGAATAGTGATAGGGTCTTCAAACTCAATCTTCATTTCCTTCAAATTCTACTTCATCCAAAGCACTTGAGTTCAACATGATGTTGCAACAATATATTATGCTTCTATTGTAGATAGAGAAATTGATTCATGTTTCTTACTCAACTAGGACACAAAATTTTCTCTAAGGAAGAATGCACCACCACTTGTGATCTTCTGGTCATCAACACATCCTACCCAATCTACATCTGTGTATGGAGTTAGAGTGAAATTTTCACTCTTTGGATACCATAGTCCAAAATCTGCAGCAGCCTTCAAATACCTAAATGTCCTCTTTACTTCTTTAACATAAGTCTCTTTAGGTGTTTCTTGGAATCTCACAACTATTCCAACTACCTACATAATATCCAGTCTAGATGTTGTCACATACAACAAACTACCAATCATGGACTTGTACAAAGTCTGATCTTCCAGAGAAAATTCATCATCTTTACTTAACTTGTATCTAGTAACCATAGGTGTTGCAACCAATTTGCAATCTTTCATCCTAAACTTGCTTAAAATCTCTTTGATATAATTATGTTGTGAGATGAAAATTCCTTTATCTGATTGTGCAATTTGTAACCAAAGAAAGAAAGATAGTTCTCCTAACATAAACATCTCAAATTCATTATGCATTGTCTTATGAAATTCTTGGCACATGTTGTAATTGCTACCTCCAAAAATAATTTTATCCACATTGACCACAACTATCAGCAATTGATCTCCTTTTGTTTTTATGTACAGATTACTATTTGCACTTCCTCTCTAGAATCCTTGTTGCTGCAAGTATCCATCCAACCTTGAATACCAAGCTTTGGAAGCTTGCTTGAGTCCATACAAAGCCTTCTTTAGTTTTTAAACATAATCAGGATTATTAAAACATTGAAATCCTTATGGTTGTTCAATATAAACCTATTCTTCAAGTTGTCCATTCAAGAATGTTGACTTGACATCCATCTAGTATACATTGTTGTTCTTGAATGTTGAAAGAGCTAAAAAAATTCTAATTGTCTCCAATCTTTCCACTTGAGAAAATGTATCTCCAAAGTCTATGCCTTCAACTTGAGCATACCCTTTACACACAAGTCTTTCCTTTTTCTAGATCACTTCACCTTCTTCATTTAGCTTATTTATGTACATGCACTTGGTTCCAATTACATTCTTTCTTTTAGGCCTTGGGACAAGTTCCCAAGTTTCATTCTTCATTATCTGATTCAGTTCTTCCTCCATAGCTTCTATCTAGCCCTTTGCTGATTCATGAATTTTTCTCTTTGCAGCTCTTCTTCCACTTTCCGATAGTGGAGGACTCACAAAATTGCTTATATAGTTCCTTGCAATGTGTCTAAAGTTGTTGCATTTTAAATAAATGACATTAAAGTTGTATAGAGGTGCAAATGCATTATTACTAGAAAATATTTCTCATTACCGGAGCTTTCCTACAGTCCATGGCCTTATGTCCAAATTTATTGCAATTGAAACAATAACCAAAGAAAGGAAAACTTAACCTAGTATTGCATCCCTATCTTCTAGTTCTTATCTTATTCTACACTTGAATGAAGTCATCGTTTTGTGTCATGCTTTCATCACTTGTCATGGTTCTTTCAGACTTCAAAATTCTAGAGCTTTTCACTTCTAGACTTACTTAGTATTCATAGGCTATTTTATCACCTTATTTTGATCATCAAAACCTATTCCATTTTTGACATGCAGAGCTCTCTGACTTCCCAAAATCTAATTTACAATTTCAATACTTGTACCAAACTTCATTTGTAGCTGTTGGTTCACTTTCTCAAGATCTTTTCTTACTTTCATAATTTTTACTTCATGTTTTTCATAGGCTTTATCTCTTGATAGCATCTTTTCTATCATAACCTCTTCAACTCTTTTTGCTTCTTCAGTCTAGGTCTTCAAATCAACAATCATATTTTATGCATTCTTCAACTCTTTGATACCTTTTCTTTGTCTCTCACTTCTACAATTCTATTATTCAACCTTTTGATTTCTTTTCTAGCACACATCAATTCCTCCATAAGATTTACCTCTTCTTCTTTGTTTTTGGAACCCATTTTAACATCTCCTCAATAGTCTCCAAAGCCATGAACACAACATTTTCTTTTTCATCTCCAGATACATCTTCATATTCTTCTTCAATGGAATAGTCTTCTTCCTCATTGGTGTGGATACTCTTATGTTTCCTTTGACCTCTAAACTTTCTCTTAAATGATTTTCCATTCTTTTGCTCAACATTTTTAGTATTCTTATGGGGACACTTAGTTATAAAATTTCCTACTTCTCCACAATTGAAACACTTGAAAGGTAATTTACCTTTGTACTTATCGGATCCTCTTTGTAGCTTCCTGATAAAATGTGTTTCTTCCTGATCTGATCCAAAATCAAAATCTTGATCAACCTACTCCATAAACACTATAAAAGCAGCCTATTTCCTTATAGAATCTTCACTTTCAAATATCATCTCAAATACAATCAAAGTTCCTTACAATTCAATCAATTTTAAAATATTCAGGTCCTTGGCTACCACAATAGTAGAGATTTTAGGATCAAACCTTCTAGGGAGAGATCTTAGTACCTTCTTCACACCAATCTTTTCTTCCAAAATATCACCAAGACCTCATATATGATTGACAACTTCATCAACTCGTACCATGAATGTAGTAATGTTATCATCTTCTCTCATCTTTAGACCTTCAAATTGAGCTATGTAAGTCTGCAACCTATTTTCAATTTATCCCATATGTCCTTTGCTATTTTTCACTACATCACTTTCACAAATTCAGAGTTAGTCATTCCACATAAAATAACATTCCTTGTCTTAGCATTGAGTTCACAAGCTCTCTTTCGAGCCTAATCCCTAGTAGGGTTTTTAGGAGGCTCATATCCTTCTACAACTGACATCCACATGTCCATTCCTAAAGCCATTAAGTAGGAATCCATCCTAACCTTCAAAAAAGAAAAATTTGATCCATCAAAGATTGGTTCTTTATTTACAAAGAAACTTTCTTGTACCTACCTTAATTTGTTAGACTTTCTTCAAAGGAAATTGGCTCTAATACCAATTGAAGAGCACACAATATACTAAGAGGGGAGGGTGAATTAGTAGATAAAATCTATTTAAAACTCTTAACTCAAATGCACAGATCAAAAATCACACTTAACCAAAGAAAAAAGCTAATGATCAAGGAACAACATAAGAGCAAACATCTGCACAAATGAACACTAGATATACGTGGAAACCTAGGATGGAAAAAACCATGACAAGAAAAGCTGCTTGGATCTACTATCCAAATCCAGCCTCACAATAAAAAAAATATAAAAGTGAATTTTACACACTAAAGTAAGCACCAACCTACCAGAGACAACAATCCCCTATTGTGTAAATGTAGGCACCAACCTACTGGAGACACCAATCCCCAAATTAAATAATACAACGGGTAGAACATTAGTCCTATCAGAATACAATGATAAAGCTTGTGGATTTTCAAGGTAACTCAACTCATGCCAGAGTTACAAATAACACTCTTCCTCATTGAATATGATCTTTTAGGCACACACACTGGAATGTAATTCTTTGTTATATCTTCACCACCTTCTCTTCAATTTGTACCAGTGGCCAACACTACTTCACATAGATGTAATTATAATTCATGCGGTCATTCTTGAATACATGTTGATGCATCTGAACATTTGAAATATATGCATGATAATACATTAACACTCTTCCATGTCGACTAGGGATCTGTAAACAACCGAGATAACATAGGATAGACCTAAATTCAAATTACGTGAAACATGTAACACAATGGTCCAAAATTAATTTTTCTTTCCACCAAAATAACTTAAAGTTATGCGCTACCACAGAGACTTTAACCAGGACCTATCTTAACACCACACAAAAGATTTGAATTTTGCATGCAAATAGTTGTTACCATACACACCTTGAACATCAACTGGTTAAAAAATAGACATGGAGAACCTTTTTTTAATTCAATCTTTTTGCATGTTGAAAATATCCTTTGCAAACTCAGGAATCTGATAATACTAGTGTAGAGATACTCTCCTTCCAAACCACAGAGCAAGAATGCATTTTTGAAAGAAATGTTGACCATAATTGTATTGCCAGAAAAATCTCTCTTCCCAAAAGATATCCTTAGATAGAAACATACTAATACATACTTTTGAACCACCAAATACATAGAGAATAGATGAAAGTAATATATTGCAATCATCTATCAAAAAATAGAATGGAGAGTCTATCATGGCCAATAATCTTAAAATGAAAATAAATACCTTCCCACCATCATATTCTTCATATTTTATAAATCAACCTCAATGTGAGGTCATGTAAAAAAGACACCAAAGTCTCTTAACCATGCACCTTTTGATGCATGAGTAGCTAAGATAACAATGAAAGCATCACCTTCATCCTTGGAGGATCTCTCAAACTCATTATTAGAATCTACATTTTTTTTCTTCTCCTCCTTATAGTCTCTTCTTATATGTCCAAATTTTCCACTATTCTAAAAAAATTCCTTAAAATTATTAGGAAATTTGGATCTCCCATTGGATATGAATCTAGACTTATCTTGCTTCAAGTATCCTTTCCTTTTTCTTTGGATCTTCCACCAACCACTTGGGCCTCCATATTTGACTCAAAACTCTTCATTCTCATTTATTTAGAAAAAAAAAATGCAACCAATTCAACCATCTTATACTTTTTGGTAGTGCTCCAAATGGCCATAACCAAGTGGTCCTCTAAATATAGCAAAGAACATAAAAAATTCATACACTAATCTTCCTCTATTTTCACTTCTACATAGTATTTGGGCAACTATCATATTGAAGGAATTTAGATGTTTGATCACATACCCACCATCCTCCATATTGAGAGTATATAGCTTATTTCTCAGCAAAACATTAATCACTAGAGATTATCTTGATAAATTTCTCCAAAATTCTTACAAAATATTCATTATAGTAGTCTCTTCATGCACATTCAACAACACTAAACCAATCAAACTAAGTCTAATAAGACCCTTTTTTTTCTATCCATCTTGTTCTAGTCTTCTTGTGATGTAGTCGTAGGTTTAGATCTACATACTACGACCCATAGATCTTGGTCTACAAGAACATCCTCCATCTTGAGCTTCCAAAGCTCAATTTTTTTGTCTAAGAACATCTAAATCTCTATCCTTAATGTTCTTTCCATCTCTTCCTACATTAATATCAAAACCCTCTTTGTGCAACCTTCCACTCAAACAAAGATTACTACAAAATTCCCTCTACCCAACACCTACAATCTGAGATAATAAGTCTTTGGTAACAAATGAAAGGAGGCAAGGTATGAAAAAACACTTTTTAAACTAATATTTTGAGGAGAGTGTTGTGTGAATATTAATATTTTAATAATTATATAAAGAACACATATAAACATAGATTAAACAATATACCATAGCATAGGTGTATGTGGGAAAAAACCGCACAATTCAAAGCATCCCAATGTATTATTTAGTAAACCATAGTTAAAATACACTTGTAGAGAAAACCTTCATAAGAATATCACCAACCAAATATCTGGAGGAATTCTAAAAACTTAACAATATGTACAAAAACCATACACAACCTCCATCTCAATAATCTAAAATATCAGAGATACAATACATGAAATCATCAAATGATAATTAGAAAATCAACACCCAAAATTATCCCCAATTAAATATTTTTTATGATGTGTCATACATGCATCATAAGTTGGTCAACAAGTATAACTCTTCTTTACAACTCTTTTATGTGTCCAAAAACTTTTTTTATTTCCTATACAAACTTTTGAAGGCTATAACTTTTGATATGGTGGGTTGATTGGGCCCATTTTTTAAAATTGAAGAGATCAAAAAGATATATAGAACAAGCAACCCCGTAGATGGATTTGAACAATGTTAGTTGACAATTTTATTTTATTTTGAAAATTAACTTAATATGAATCTTGATTTCCCAAAATAAAGACAAATAAGCAACAAATAGTTGGAGAGATCACCATTTCATTAGTGATCTTCCTTTGAATTTTGATTGAGGTACAACTCCCTCGCAAGATTTTTTTTGAAATTTAAAATATGGGTGTACTTTTAACTAGAAATTAGTAAAGGAAAACTAACATTTTCTCATAGCCATGATACAAATGCAATTGGAATAAACTTTCAAAAAAATTAACTAAGACTCAAAAGATAAATGTCACCAATACTACTACTCAAGATTGAGTTATCAGCAATAGATAGATAGATTAAACTAACTTCAATTTCACCCCTTCCCAAAGAAAAATGAATATAACACAATAGAAATCAACATCCACAAAGAGAAGTAATATTCTGGTATTTATCAAAGCTCAAAGACTCATTCATAAACACTAAGCATTACACTCAAATTTCATATGCACATAGGCAAATGATTTCTTTTAGAAACCAACAAAATTGCAAAATGATCCTCCTTTGATCAATTCTCACTCTTACATCAAAATGTAATGGGGATAAAAAATTCAAAACCTTCCAACATCCTCAAATTACATATTTATAAATATTCTTTCTTGGGAATGTTTTAGTTATTGTAATTGCCATCTTTTAAAGTGGGAGTTTCATAAATTATTACCAAGATTCTTTCTTAACGAAACTCTATAAGCATTTATGACTCTTAGAAATGTCATAATTACATTACATATATCAGCTTGATTTTTATGAGCTAATATATCACCGCTCCATCTATGCAATCCTCATAACACTTTGTGCATTGAAAACCTATAACTCTTAATTCATGCATTTAATTACACATTCAATTGAGATCATATGCATGCAAGCGGATTCAATTAAAATATTTTACACCAACACTAAAGCTGATGCAACCAAAAATATGTTAACTTCATCACATCATTTGCTACTACATATCAATTTGAATCATGTTGGTGATGTCCTTTCCCATTAGTTGTTGCTAAGAATATTTTTCATGGCTTATCTTAGGGATACGATGGCCAGCTTCTACTTCTATAAATTCAAAGAGATTCCATTCTATTCTTCACATCTCAATTTTATTCTCAAAAAATCAAGCACTTTGAGTGATGCAACCTCGAAATGATATTTCCTCATTATTGAATATGTGTCCAGTGTAGCTTTGTACGGTAACAAACAACCAATACTATTTATTTTGGCCAAAAACTAAGTCTATACATAAAATTTTGATTTTCTTAATTTTATATCTAAAAATTTCATCTTTTATAATCTTAGTATTATGAGCAAAAGGTTGAGACACCCTTCCCAACACCTTCCTTTACCATGTCATAAATATAATGATACTAAAACTCCATCTTCATATGAGAGTTTGGGTTCTTTGCTAGACACATGACACTAACAATCACAAAGAACTGTGTTGCCTCTAAACATATTATCTTAATATAAATAACCACCTTACATGTATGAGTAGTTACTATGTACATAATATTTGTAGTGGAAAAAGGGAATACAACCTACCACTTACTCATCCAACTAATAGTGCCACCAAATAACTTGAATGCACATCCACTAGTGGATTTTCTACTATTAACATCTTATGTCCAATCTAAATCCACTAAGTTTGGTCCCCTATGAAACCATCGTGAGAAAATATAGAATACTAAGATTTAATGCACAAACAATGAAAGACCCTCTTAACTACATCCCAATTATCTTGTCCAAGACTATCCATAAATCAGCTCAAGACTCCCATTACTAGTGTCTAGTCTAGTACAAACCATAGTGTACATCAAACTCCCAATAGCACTAGCATAAGGTACTCGAGTTGGGTCCTACATCTCACTAGTTAAAATCAAACACTACTCTATAGATAATCTAGTTGCCACTAAGATAGGAGCACACATTGGTTTTTAATCTATCATTATGAATCTCTCCAACACTACTCTCACATACTTTCTCTAACCTAACCAAATATTTTTGTTCACTCTCTCTTTAATCTACATACCATAATAATTCAGTAACCCCTAAGTCCATATCAAATTATGTTGAAAGTTAAAAGTACAAATCATAAATCACATCCTTAGTATTATCAAAATTATCATATTATCAATTTCCAATGCAATAACAAAGAATAGATAACCCTCTATATTTTAATAAATACAATGATCTTATTTATATCTCAAAAATATCAAACCCAAAAAAAATGAGTCAAAATTATGGTACTACACCTTAGAAGCTTGTTTGAGACTATGCAAAAAAAATCAACTTAGAAATCAAATATTTTGTAGTACTTTGGTTTTGTAATGTAAATCTCTTCCTCCAAATCACAATTAAGGAAAATTATCTTCACATTCATTTTTTTAATCGCAAGATCAAAGAAAATGTTATAGATAATAAGAACATAATGGATTTCATCTTAGAAACTAGAAGAATAAATCACCATAATCAATTCCCTTAACCTTAGAATATCCTTTTGCAACTAGTTAAGCCTTATAATTCTCAACACTACCATGAAAATTTGCATCAAATAAGTTCTAACCATTAGGAAAATGTACTAAGCTCCATGTGTGATATTTCTTCAATGCAGTCATCTCCCCATCTTTATCTACTCTCCAAGAGGTAGAATCATCCATAACTAATATATCCTTTATAGCTCTAGGCTCATCTATGTTAGTGATCAAAGAAAAAATATATTCCCAATCAAGAGGAGTATACCTATCTAGGCATTGTTCTATATCAAGTGGAACTCCTCTAGAGCTTAGGTGGAGGTTCTACCTCCTCTTTAAAATTGTAAAATATTTGAGATCTTCTTCACTTTAGGTCCTTTGCAAGATTCTTATTCAATTTTATTAGTCTTGGGGCTAGTTGAATTACAAATTTATAATTATCCTCTTTTGGATTTGGATTTATAGGATAAGGCTTAATCTATCTACATATGATGTACTTATATTTTATAGAACTCTCTCAACCACAAGGTCCCAATCATGTACCCTTTCACATTGACACCATAGCTAATAAAGATACACTTAACTACCTTATTCTTTATCTTTTACCACTTCTCCTTAGACACATGAACATATTCCTTGCAACCAAAAACATGAAGATGTTGCAATGAGGTATTTTTCTTGACCAAGACTCCATAGGAGTCATATCCATGAGAGATTATGTAGGAAACATGTTAATCAAGTAACAATTTTTAGCAAGCACATATCAATATTGAGTGGAGCTCCTTAAGAATTAAGGTGGAGTTTTTGCTTCCTCTTCATAACTATATAAACTATTTGAGCTCTCCTTCATGGTTCAACTTTATTAATCTTAGGCATAGTTGAACCACATATTTCTTCTATCCTCTTCTATATTTAAATTTTTGGTAGAAGGCTTAGCCTCTCTAAATATAGCACTTCTACTATACAAAACTAAGTCAACCACAAGTTCCCAAATATTGTACCCTTTCACACCAACAATATATCCTATAAATATACACTTAACTACCTTGTTATCTTGCTTTGACCACTTCTTAGGTACATGAATATATGCCTCACAATTAAAAAACTAAATATGTTATGATTAGGGATTTTTTCCAGCCAATCCTCTATAGGAGTCTTATCCATAAAATCTGATGTAGGAGACATGCTAATCAAGTAACAAGTTGTAGCAACCGATTCTACCAAAAAAATTCAATACAACTCCACTAGACATACTTCTATCCATCTCCATTAGTGTCATGTTCATTATTTCTAAAACTCTATTCTAATAATGGGTATATGGAGTTTCCTTGTATCTCTCTATTCCATGCTCTTTACAAAGTATATCAAAAAAAATTGAATAAAAATAACCACCATTATCAATTCTCAAGACTTAAATCTTCCTACTATTTCAATTTTTTGAAAGATCCTTAAACTCTCTAAAATGACTAAAAATTTCAATTTTACTTATAAGGAATTATACCTATGTGTATACACCCAAATTCATCCATATCTCAACAAAACTCAATTCATCCCACATCTATCCCCTTCTATTTTTTTATATTTTTAATTGTTTACAAATATTTTTCTCGTATAAGCATCAATATAAGACCAATAATAGCTCCTTTCAAGAAGCCACACTAGAAACAAACTATGGAAGACCAAGAGTCACAACTTAGAAATCCACTTATTTAGAAACCACCTCCACATTAGAAGCCAACTATGGAATACCAAGTCACAACTTAGAATTTCAAATTAGATGTCCCATTAGGATTTGAATTTCGGTCTCCATATTGAGAACTCAATGCTTTAACCAATTAAGCTCAACCCCTTAGACCCCTTCTAGTGTTAATTAAATAAAATAAATTATTTAATTAACCTTCCCAATCATTTTTCTAACACTAACTAAATGAATTCTAATCATTTTTTAATTGATTAATCATTTCTCACATTTTCCTCTATGATCTAGACTTAATTAAATAAATTTAGTATTTATTTAATTAAGTTCACCCTTCATATCTCTATCCTTCAAAAATTAAATAAATAAAAAACTATTTAATTTATTCCCTTTTTCCACCTCAAGCTATTAGTTGACTAAAACCAACTAGTTAATAGTAAATCTACTTGCACATTCCTCGTCATGCTTAAGTTGTGATCAAACTTGCATGTCATGCATGTACATGGCTCATACTTCTCACTTATCCAAAAAAAATTATATTCCATGTTATCTATCCATTCAATCTAGAAAATCCTATCCATTCACATCTCAAAAAAGGACTTTTTATACTTCCAAAAAGGTCCTTTTTAATCTTCATCATCCATCTTCTCTCAAGAAGATTTTTAAACCAAATCTCCTTGAATCATGGAGCCGCTTTTGTGCACCAATTATAAGTTGTCACTTGGAGGCCTCGTGACTTCAAAGCTCCTAGTCAATCCCAACCATTTATCTCCAAGTTCCATCCTATCCATTGATCAATCATCCCAAAAACTTATATATAGAACCTCTTGTAGATTATTTTCATAAGAAACTCATAAAATATAAATTTATATTGGAAATTTGAGAAAATACATCACATCTCAATCATATATCCATTAAAGTGCATCTACCTTTTGTGTAACAAGAAGTTATTGATGAGATAATTGTTGTTTTTACATTTATTTGTAAAATTACTTAGCTTGATCAAAGGTGACAAATAGATGTGGAATAAGATTTTAATTTCATAGTTTGGGTCCTTTTTGTATGATCTAGATTTACTTGATCACATTTTGGCATGTCCAATGGGATCCACATCCCTAATCTAACATTTTCTTATGTTTTTTTGTGAATTCTTATGCTACGGGTTTTTGGTTTGGAATATCCACCTTTGTTTTCAATGTCTACATACTAAATTTTAATCTATTCATACTTGGCATGGTGTATCCAATTGTGTCCTAGGAATATGGCAACCCGACAAGCTCCATTTATTTTTATGTTTTTCTATCCCAATTCTAACATTTTTGGGTTATATTTGTAGAGGTTTTCAATCCATTAGTTGTTTCATAATTTTTTTCTAGCAAGTTGGGTGTAGATTAACCCTATTTTTTATAAATATCTTATGTTTTTGGTCATTGCTCTAATTCAAAATTTCTACTTCCTAAATTAATGTCTATGTTATCCTATGTTGTATCCATTCTATGAATTGGCACTTTAATTCACATCATCAAAATTAGTCATTTTATCATTTTCAATGATTTTTTTATATTTTCAATCTCATTATAGTTCTTATCTTTTTTAATCTATCTATAAGATTATGTGGACATTTTGAGTGTGGCTTAAATTTGTTTTTATAGGTCTAGTTGTGTTTTTCTGATCCCTATCATAGTTTGGCATATGTTCCTGCATCGACATTTCTATCATTGTTTAATATCTACATTTTTTTATTTGATTCATCTACATCCAAACCCTAGCTCCATAGTTTAAATCATTTTAGGTTTCTCAACATTCATTTATTTCATTTATTGTCTCCTTAACACATTGAATTACATTTCCATCATGTTGCTCATTCTCTATTTTATAGGTTTTTGTTGTTCTTTGGTAATTTTCCTAGCCTTTATTATTTTGTTGCATAGGTCTCTATTTCGATGTACATTTTTCATGATTTGGTGCCTACATCCCTATGTCAACATTTTTACCTTTGTCAATAAGCATCTATGTATGTAAATACTAGTATAGGTAAAATCATCTATTTGATGTTTCTCTCAATTTAGAAATTTTATTCTATTTTAGTGTTTCTAAATCTCTATTGATCTATCAGCTGTGAGAAAATTTGTTCATTTTCCTATTGTAGGATTGAAAATTTAGGAGAATATCATTGTGATACTTATATCAATATTCAACTATATATTTTTTATTTGAACTCATTCATCCATATTTCATGAGTAGTGATTCACATGAACATATCTCTCATGATAATCAATGGTCCACTTAGCACTCATTACATCTAGGTGATGTTCAAAGGGGTGAAGCATCAAGACTTCCCAAGTGATCACCCATCTCAAAACTACTCAAACTCAAGTGTGCCTAACCATGGACTTTTCCCCAAGATCAATCCCACTTAGCTTGCTACCCCATTTGTAAAACATCCAACAATTTTTGTTCCTTATGAACCATTCATTGTATATTTCCTTTAGATCATCTATTAACAAGGAAGTATTTTTCATAGTGTGTCAAATTATGATACTTATATCAAGATTCAACTACATAGTTTTTAAGTTGAACTCATTAACTCATATTTCAATGAATGGTTTATAAGGAATAACACTTTTTGAAGGTTTTTCAAATAAGGTATCAATATAATTTGGATTGATCTTGGAGGAAAATCCATATTCAAGTATGCTTGAGTCAAAGTAGTATTGGGATGGCGACCTCCCGAGAAGTACTAATGCTTCATCATGTGAGCATCACTTACATGTAATGAATGATAAGTGGATCATTCTTTCTCATAAGATATGGATTTATGTGAACCACTACTCATGAAATATGGTTCAATGAGTTTGACTTAAAAAAAAAATTAGTTGAATCCTAATATAAGTATCATAATTTGACACATTGCAAAAAATAAATCCTACTTGTTAATAGATGAGCTAAAGAGGCTCTACAATGAATTGTCCATAAGAAAAAACACTTGTTGAAGGATTTTCAAATAGAATACCAAGATATGTGGGATCGATCTTAGGGAAAACTCCATGGTTAAGTGTGCTTGAGTCAAAGTATATTGGGATGGGTGACCTCCTAGGAAGTCTCAATACTTCAACCCTATGAGCATCACCTAAATGTATTGATTTATAGGTGGACCATTCATTCTCATGAGAGATGGATTCATGTAAAACATTACTCATGAAATATTATTCAATGAGTTTGACTCAAAAACTACACAATTGAATCCTGATATAAGTATCACAATTTTACACACTACGTAAAATATCTCCTACTTTTCAATAGATGAGCTAAAGGGGCTCTACAATTAATGGTTCATAAGGAACAACACTTTTTGAATGTTTTACAAAATGGGCTAGCAAGATAATTAGGATTTATCTTGGGTAAAAACTTATGGTTAAGCATGTTTGAGTTGAAGGAGCATTGGGATGGGTGACCTCCCATGAAGTATTGATGTTTCACCCCTATGAGCATCACCTAGATGCAATGAGTGCTAATTGAACCATTCATTCTCATGAGATATGAGTTCATGTGAACCAATACTCATGAAATATGGTTCAATGAGTTTGACTAAAAAATTATGCAATTGAATCTTGATATAAATATTATAGTTTGACACAATATAAAAATACCTCCTACTTGTTAATAGATGAGCTAAAGAGGATCTACAATTAATGTTTCATAAGGAATAACACTTTCTAAAGGTTTTGCAAATGGTATAGTAAGCTAAGTGGGATTGATTTTGGGGTAAAATTCATGGTTAAGCATGCTCGAGAAAGAGTAGTTCTAGGATGGGTGACCTCTCAAGAAGTCTTGATGCTTCACTCTATGAGCATCACCTAGATGTAATAAACACTAAGTGGATCATTTATTCTCATGAGAGACAGGTTCATGTGAACCACTACTCATAAAATATGGGTCAATAAGTTTGACTCAAAAATACAAATTGAATTATGATATAAGTGTCATAATTTGACACACTACAAAAAATACCTCCTACTTGAGAATATCATTGCTATTCATGGGTATTTCAACTCATCCTTCTCTCATTGACTTGGAAAGAGGGAACTATATGTCTTGGTGAGATAGAAGTATAAATTGTTTTAGATGGCTTAATGCCTTTCCCTAAAGTACTTTAAGTCAACGGTTTGTATGGAAAGAAAATATTAAGCATGCCCTTGGATTTATTGGTTGTAATGTTGATTACTACACAATCATTGTCACAATTGACATTGAGTTCCCTTGTTCTCTTTAGATCAAAATATGAGAGATGTATGAAGACCTAGTTGATCCTCCATTCCCAAAATGTCTTGCCTTGGACTATCTTGTTCCTTTGGATGATTCTAATAATCCACCATATAACCATAAAATAACTATGAGACTTCATCATTGGGAAATTAGTGAACACCATGATGACATAGTGACTCCACCTACTACTACTCTTCCAAAGACATCTATTAATACTTTGACATCTATTTCTGATGTAGTCAACAATTGAGAAACCAAAAAGGTTTGTTAATTGTTGCAGCCTTCCTTCATAAAATCAACATTTAAAACAATATTTAAATAAAATCGCCAACACCATATTATTTCATTTGCATTCAAATAAATATTGGAAGTTTACCAAATTCTCAAACTCAACGTGCTATCCATTAATAAAGCTTCAACTGCAACAACAATCTTCTACAAGCGAGATTAAGAATCAAATTTGTAAAGCTTCACCACAAACTCATCACTTATGTCCATCACTTCTCTCTGATCATCATGATTTTTTTTAAATTCCTTTTGGGTTTGGTGCACCTTGTTCTCATCTTTCCGGATCATTTTGAAATTCTCAATTTTGTTATAGTATGAGAAAGTTATGCCCAATTTACTGAAACTGAGTCTCATAGTCGCAACCCAAACAATATTCTCCTTCAAAAAAATGCAATCAAAACTCTACCTCTTCCATTTTGGGCGTGGGATTCATGCATTCAACCCCTTAATTGTTCTCTTCAATTTTTTTGTCAAAAAAAATCAATTCTTTCCCAAAATTTTCATCCACTTCCTCTTTTTCGAACCTCCACTCCCACAAACTTTTATTCTCTTTCTTTTTATTTAATCCATGGAGTTACAAGAGCAATAAAAATTACATTTCCCAGCTGGGGTTTGGGATTTCATTATATCAAATTTCATGCTAATTCACTTGAATTTCAAGCCAATAAGATATATGATTACAAATATCTTCAAAGGTTGCTGAAGAAAGGTGTAAGGAGATTAAAATCATGCCTACAACACAAAAATAAGCCAAAAATCAAAGAAAAATAACACAAATAATTTTGGTGTGAAGGATTGCATGTGCACCCCCTACATCAATTTCTCCTAATACAAATTCATAGGGTTCATATTATTTATCTATGAGTCAACATATTGAAGTTGGGGACTCTTATATTCCAATATTGATAGATTCATATAACTTTTTTATTAGTCATCTTGTGTGGGAAAACCATTCAAGGATAAGTAATGTAGTTAGATGACATGCATTGAAATATTATCTCTATCTCATGTTGCTTCTTCAAAGTTCAATATTTCTTTGAATGAGGCTTCTAATTATTCTTTGTAGAAGAATCATATACATCTTTCAAATGTACCTAGTTGGGATGAGTACTTGACAAACATTGTAGGTTTATTTTGTGAGTCTTATTTTGCGGACTTGGAGGGCATTATTGAGGATTTTGCAACTTTAACATTAGCTTCTATGAATTTGTATCATCTTCTTTAGATGTCATGAGGGAACCTTAAAAGCCTCTTATTCTTTCTCCACACATTCATTTGTCACAATTTGGCATTGGGTCGTAGACCCACAAGCAACATTTGGAGGACTCATCTTTGTATTTTTCGCCTTCATTAGTTAGACCTATGACTCCTAATTTGATTGTGGCACCTTTTAGCATCAACATGGTAATACTTGAGAAAAGTTAAAAAACTTCATATATCTTGTGTTTTCTTCCCTCGTATTCCTTTTAAGAATGGGATTTTTTTTTGCATATGTTCTTAGTTTTGTTTCTTCCTATGGGGATGAATGTTGTTTCATGGTTTTGGCTCTTCAATATCCTTTGTTAAGCATCTATCATCACTATAAAAGTTTCTAGATTGGGGGGTTGCATGGTCTCTTTTCTTCTATTTTATGGGGGGGCCTTTTTCCACACATGGGGTTTTATCCTTCTCATATTGTAGAGAGTATCTTGTGTTTTCTCTCTTTTGGAGGGATTTTTCCTATGTTTTTTTCTCCTTTTCTCCATTTGTGAGAAATATATTTGTACACAGGTACTTGGCATGGCTTCATAGTCAAGATTCATCATTGCATCTTTGTATGTTGTCATATTCTCTCTAAGTTGTATGTAAAGGGGATGTTGGTGTGAATGGGGTATATTACCTAATTGGTTTCCTTATTAGATCATATTCACATTAGTTTACTTAGGGCATTGTTGAGGAAATTTTATTTTATACATTAAATCATAAAATTAAGACATGTGACATAATGTTATGTCATCGTATGTCTCATCTTGGCCTATATAACCAAGCGGTGCTCTTTGTAATATAATGCTAATGTACTCATATTGGACATTTGCATCCTTTGATAGAATAGGTTTATTCTCTCATGTTGGATCTCATTTGTGTTTTCATTGAAACTCTTTGATACCTATCTACATAACCTAATCATGCACGGTATAGAACATTCTATACCAACTCTTGCAAAAAAAACTTTCAATGATGATTATTTTTCACTATTATTTTTCATAATATAATTCTTCTTTATATATTTAAAAAAATAAAGAAATAACTACAATTTATTTTTAATTTATCGATACATAATTTTATTTATTATATATAAATTCATATAAATTTGATAGTAATTATATTTTGAAACTAAAATCTAAAATTGTGAAAAATAAGATAGTGAAAAATTAGAATGTTTTACACTAGAAAGAAAAACAAAAATGTGTACACAACTGTTAATTTTAAACCTTGATAGGGATATGAGAGCGGAAAATTCATAATTTAAAGTTAACTAATAATGACCTTAGAGTCTAATGTTGAAGTGTCACACATACTAGGGTTTTTGTGATAGGCAATTCCTTTTCGAAACAAAATTTAGAAATCCTACAAATTTGGGTTATTTGGAGTTTGAGTACTCTTTTGGAAGATGAATTGTACATGACCTATATTATAGAATGTTTAAGCACTATTTTTAAGGTTTGGGATTATCCTTTCAATAGAGAGACTTGGTGCTCGTCAAAAGAACTGGCTTAGTTGGATTGATTTAATTGGCAATGGATTCATCATTATGAGAGATTTAAATTCTTAGTCACTTTTGCTTTTAAGCTTTTCCTTCAAAGCTATGGAATTATGTTACATAAGAGGGTTGTAAAAAAGAGACCTCATAGTGTTATTAAGCCTTTTTCCCTGGTTGGTACACTAAGAAGTAAAAGCACATTTATATTTGTGTAACCATTTAATTTCAAAGCTCATTATCCCATACTAATTGCAAAGATGGTAGTTAAACTGGGAGTCAATAAACTACACCAAAATATAAAAAATCCAATCTTTGAAAATTTTGGGGATTTTTTCATATTCTATCTTCTTACTATATTTATATCAATTTTCTATTATAATAGTTTTAGGTCATTGTGACCATAATAGTAATGAACTTTCTAATAGTTTTAGATCATTGTGATCATAATAGTAATGAATTTTAGCTATCATAATAGTAATGAATTTTAGCTATTACGTTTTGAGATGAACTTTAGCTATTACATCTTGAGATGGAGCTAGAAAACTATTAATTATCAGGGTATATAGATAATATTTTGCATCTATTTTAGTTTAGAATAAATCTTATCTTGTTTTTTTGTGTATCCTTAAAACATCTTTTATACTTTGAAAATTCAAAAGCCCATAAGTATCATTTTCAACCTTGGTGGAAACATTGATTTTGCATGTTTAGAATTGTATTGTGGTTTCAATCTTTTGGTCCATATTACGCCTTCTTATTTAAATACATGTGAATCTTTATATTAGAATAGCAATTTGTATCCTATGAATAAGAATGGATTATTTGATCCCTCGTCCATAGGGTTGTGCTTCAAACACCACTCCCTCTCTCCAAGCAAATGTTAGATGCCCATCTTCCATCATAAGATGGATGAAATTAAATTTTAACAATGCAACTAGGAGAAATTTGAGTGTCTAAAGCAAAGTGTATTATATGAAATGATTAATAAAATCTTATTCATGTAGGCTCAACAAGTTGAAAAATGATTCCAAATGTGAAGATAAGGCCAAGTCCTCTTCTTTGGCCTCCAAATTTCTAAACAATGTGGAATAAATGGCATTCAAATTGAAGGTGGTTCACAAATAATCATCAATGCATTTCATAAAAAAAAGAATTAGAAAATTGGAAAATTGTAAATACTTTTACAATCACATGGCTCATTCTTGATATGTTCACATATTACATCATGTAACATGTATATAGAGCAGAAAATCAAGAAGCGGACTTGATTGCCAGTTATGCCATTGAACATAATTCTTAGTGTTTGCTACACTCAAAGGTGGAAGTGTGGGGAGGATTCAAAACAATGTTTAATCTCTTATGATTGTGGTTGGCAAACAAATAATCATTTTGCTAAAAAATTTAAAGG